>VXAB01008153.1:0-41468 GCA_013399175.1 Odontophorus gujanensis | reverse complement strand
AAACAAACAAAAAAACCACACCGCTACACAGGGAACACAAACCTGCTCTTCTTATTCCATAAGGTAGCTCGAACTTATCACTTCCATGGAACTCTGCCATTCTGATAAAATCATTGGCACACAGGAACGGGTATATTTTGTCAACACTAGTGAAGAGAAAAAAAAACAATCTGTTTCAAAAAGCCACATGGTGTATTATGAATAAGCTAATAATTCCCTTGGTTGCTTTTAAGAATACTTTCTAGCCTACTTGAAACAGATAAGTATCATCAAGTTCTAAACAAAAGTTCACAATAATGGAAAGAAAGCAGGTGACAGAAGAGTGGGAGATTCTATGATGATTCTGCAGGGATCAAAGGCCCTCTCTGCTAGTATAAGTTATGTAAATACATTAAGATTCCGTGCAGTGAAAGAGCTCACACCATGAGACAGCATATTTGATAGAAACTAACCCAGTAAGACAATGAGTTACTTCTGGTATGAAAAGTAAATAATCATGTTGAGGAAAAAAGCAACAGAGAGCAAGAATAACGTGAAAATTATTTTTATATACATAAGTTTAATAAGAAAGGACAGGATTTGAGGCAAGTCACTCCAAAAGTATTGCCTCTGGATAATTTCCATGGAAACTTCATCTTTCAACACATCAGTGTTGAAACACACCGCCCTCCACCTCAGCTGTGCTCACATCCACTGTTTGGTCTCCAGAAACATCCAGCAAGTGTCAGTGAAGGTCAGTGGGGGACATTTTTTCCAGATGAAGGAATTCTATTCCAGACCTTAGCTTCATATGCACTCCCATGTCAACTGCCATTCTGCCAGACTGCCCCTCTGCTGCCATCTGTCACATGGCAACAACACATAAGGAAATACTGGTGTGAAGGTTCAGCCTCTGCTACCATACCAACACCTGCCTCTGACAGCATGGGCCAACATAGTAACAAAATAGGAATCCATTTTACATCAGTCCCATATTTTAACTTGGAAATATCTCAATTAAGTTGGTTTCTTCATGACCCATTCCAAATAAGGGTCACTTTATGTATTGACACTATTAAGTAGCTGAGGGACAAGAGAATTAGACTCATACAACAAAAGGTATGTAGCTTCCATGTCCAGCTTACACACACTTCAGACATTTTGGTTTGGACTAACACTAGCAGGGTCCTACCCACACAGCTCCTGCAGTGCACCCTGTGACATAGCACAGTCTGAAAGGAGCCCATTCCACATGTGTCACAATTGCTCTGCAATGGGAACCACAGTGCATGGGATTCACAAGATTTCCCTCAAAAAACACATTCCCCCCTGACAAACTGGAACAGCAGGGCATCAAGAGGGCAACAAGATCAAGAACAGGATCAAGATCAAGAACTTAAAAAGACAGTAGCCACAGTCAAGGGTTATTCTACAGTAGGGAAGGGACTCTAGCACTCCATGTGACAAAAATGAAGCCACATGAATGAATCAGTCCAAGTCCTGCCACATGCTACCATGCCCTCAGATTCACCTCAATTAAGTCAACTTGTGCTCATTGAACTCGCTGACTTTTCAATGATCCTGCATACTAGGTCTAAAATACATTAAAATGTAAACACACAAGCGTGCAGCTACATGGAGAAAAACTGAGTGCTGCCACAACCAGTATGACTTGTTACTCCCATTAAGAATAGCAGCATACTCGCTCACATACACACCTCCCTCTAACAGTCTCACAAATCAAGTGTTTCATTAAGTTCCAATATTCAGAAGGTACAAAAGAACAACAACAAAAATTACATACCAAAAACTGAGCTATAGGTTAACCAAGCAGATCAGCCAACTTTGAGACACTATGCACTAAATGTCCACACTAAATTAATAGCTTGCCTTACTGTTCAAAAGCAGCTGGTAAGCTTAGCCATAATGAATAATTTACCTACTGCAAAGGGGTTCTTAATTCTAGCTCTGGTTCTTTTCCAATAAATAATTTGGCCAGGTAAAACGCCCTTTAAACTTCTTCAGGCTATTACAAAGCGCACAGTCCAAATATTCACCTCACAGAAGCTATCACTGTAAAGTAGCTGTGGAAATATCCAAAGTTCTCACTCTGCACCTCCTTCCAGAAGAGGAGTGAGCATTTCCAAGTCCTTCCCTGCTTTGTTGATCAGGAGCAGATCTACTCTGTTGTGCCTGTCACCAGGACAGCCTGGAAACACAGTAGGTAAGGAACCTCAGACACTCTCAGAGTCAAGCAGCTAACCAGGACCCACAGACTAAAGCACAGTAAGCTTTGAAGAGGAGAAAGCTCAAGATTCTTGTATGTTCTTTAAAATAATAATAGCACTGAATCAAAGCCCAGTTTTCTTCTTGTACATAAAAAAGACCTTAAAAAAAACCAACGTAATAATGACATGTTTTAAGAGTCCTTTGGCCAGGATTTGACCTAAACACCTTCCCAAGCTTTTCTCAGGGCCTCACTCAATGCTTGTTCATATAAAATGCAAAGACAAAGTCAATCCAATGTCTTGTCTGCTTCTGCTCCTGCAGCATCTCTTTGATCTTTAAGACACATTTCTAATGACAAAAACTCCCAGTATTTCCTCACAGACATCTTGGATGCACTTCTGTGATCAGATATCTCCCATGTTTTGGGTAGGAGCTCTCTTTTTCATTTCAAGGCTTCTTACACATGGGAAGTTTCCTTTGTTACCTTAAAGCAAAGGACAGCTACATGCAATTCAACAGCACCCATCAGAGGAACAAAGCTGTGAAGTACTCCAAGCTTCATAAAAATTGAAGTTCTCTAACATTAAAAACCTACTCAAATTTCGAGGGGGAAGAAAAATCATGTTTTGTTAAAGACTGAATGAATTTTTGCACATTTCATACTCTTCCCTTTGGAGAGGAAAAACAAAAAAAAAAAGGGAGAGACTTTTAAAAACTTCTCTGACTCCTGGTTGCTAAAGAAGTACCTAGCTATCAAAACAACTTCATCTTAATTCAAGGCTCTTAATAGCAAAATAACTGAGTTTTAGTATTGGATATGAAGGTTTCTTCTATGAGAATACCATGAACAGGGAGGAAAAGGTAAGGTCTTGTATTTTGATCAAGAAAGTAGTTTCACTGTTACTAGCTGGAATACATGAAGTAGTATTTATGCGGTATATAAAAGAGCAAATTGAGTTATTTGTGCTGTGTCTCTCTGATGTTGAACCATGGCAAGCTACACAATTTGTGTTGCCACAGCCAGAAAACAAACAAAAATGAATACAAACGCAGAAGCTGTACTTACAAAAAATCAAGATGTGAAACAGTCCAGAATATGTAAATAACAAATATTTCTACCTAAGGCAGCACCACCTTTCCACCTCTCCACTCCTTCTTACAGAGTACTCACTCCAGTAAAGATTCAAATGCTGGTTTCAGAAGACAAGTATCTAGCGCGTTCCTTCTCTCCACAGCCGTAGGTGGCAGCCTACAAGAAAAGCATTTCAAATAGCAAGAAAAGTAATGGGTAGTGGCAACAACGTAGGAAAACTTGGACAATCAAAACTAGCAAGCTGATGACAGAATTAACACTGTGCAAATGGGAAAACTTGGCCTCTGTTGGTATCATGAAGATGGGTTCTCCTGACTGTGGTACGATTATTGTCACTAGTAAGGCTTTCACTGCACACTGCTGCTCCAAGGGCCCACAGCTTCCCTTGCTAGGCAACTCTTACAGCAGCCATAAGCAGAGGTTACATCTCAGACCTAACTGGAAAGAAGCAAGACACCTCAGCTGAATTATCCCTGCGACCTACAAGTGATCTGTACCAGCACTCCTCAGAGAGGAGAGGGGAGCCATGCAGGGTGCTTCAAGGAAAATTAAATTACGATAAGTCATTTCGTCATAATGAGGCTAAAAAGCCAAGACTTATATTTCTAAGCACATTCCCATCATGGTGCTTTAGCTTCTTTGAGAACAACATGAAGCCCAGAAGGGAGGGTAAAGTTCAGTGGGAGCAAAGCCTGCATCTGGGTTGCATTAAGAACAGAAGGATGAGAACACCACATTAAAGCTTCAAGTCACACAGACCATTAAGGTTAATTGCTTCCAGTAACCTCAAGTTGTCATGTGAATACTGACACTGAGAAAGCATCCTATGAAATTAATCTGCTGGTCAGCTCATTGCTTTCCAGCATCAACCTCACAGATGACATTTTGCAAGATAACTTCAGAAGTAACAGAGACCTTCTTTCAAGTTTTAGCACAGGCTCTCATTAGTCTCATAAACCTAATAGCAGGAATTTACCAGCACAGGATTTGCTTATACAAGCAACTGCATATCAGACAAATGAACGACACCTCTGATTTCCTAAAATTAAGCACATACATTGCCCTTACAGCTGTAATTTTAACCCATATATAACTCTGAATTGCAGAAGTTTGGAAGCTGAAAACAAACATCCTTTCAACAACTCCCTGCTTGCTACAGATAGCCACAGTTAAGTAGCCATAAATATTAAACAAACACTGGAAATATGACGTGGGCACACTCCTTTGAGCAACCTGATCTAGCTGTATAAGTCTCTGTTCATTGCAGGGGAGTTGGACAAGATGACTTCTAAAGGTTCCTCCCCACTCAGAACGATTCTACAATCCTTCCTGCCAAACATGCTACAATTAAGTTTGTAACACTCCATGGGCACAGCTATACAAAGACCAGTTGAACTGAGGTTATAGATTTTAGACTCACTCCCTCCCACCTCCCCAAAAACTAGAAGGAAAAAAAAACAACAACAAAAAAAAACCCCACCCAACTGCTGAACTTACTGAGTAACTCCACTAGCCTCATTGGAAGAAGGACCCCTCACAGAAGAAGTCTGTCCATAAAAGTTAATCCTGCAAAAGGGGAAATGGTGTAACACTGAGGTTTGCTATACACAGAAACCACAACAGAGAGTCATTCATATCAACTGTATGCTTTAAGTGAGATAAACACAAGTAAGCCAAACACTAATGTTAAAAGCCATCACCATAGTCTTCATAACACAAACATGTCAGCCCTGGTCATACCCATGCAAAGTCCAACGGATACTCAACGTCTGCAATAAGTTTAGGTCCCAGGTCACCTGTCCTGTGTGCCTCAGGGACAGCAAGGGTACACCTTCCAGAACTTTGCCTATGGGACTTGGTAAACTTCAGCTTTGCAAGAAGGTTCTCGCTCCACATGCGGATATTATCATGCACTATCATGCATAGGGCAGGTCACTCCCACGTCATTTATCTGTGGTAGTAAGCTAGCATTAAACATACAAAGCAGGAGTGGACACAGCACAGACATGTGCTGCAGTACAGGTAAGACCTCCCTCATCACAGGAGCACCTATTTTCATGATCTCAGAGCAGCTTCCTACCTTTGAGGACTTTAGCTCTCCATAAATCTAGCTTCACATTGTCTGCTTGGCTTAAAAATGACACAAGAGGAAGGGTGACAGGACAGAACAATCACATTCATTCCCTCACTGAAACCACAAAAAAACAAAATCGAAAAAACAAAGAACACGTAACAGAAAGAAAACAGAAACACAAAACACACATACACCCACAGTAATCATTCCTTCTATTAATTATTCATAGACAACTGCTCAGCAACACAGCAACTAACAGCCTCATATCTCATACAGCCACAAGGATGTTTGCACTATAAGTGAACAAAGTGTCACCATACCAGTAGAAGTTATTTCTCCACAGATTTCCATGTAATATTCCATACATAACAGCAGCAGCCAGAATGAAAAACAGAAGAACTCGTTTCATGACTGGTAAACCTGAAATAAGAAAAAAAAAAAAAAAGAAATTTAAATCCAAATCACAATAGCAAAATGAACTTGAAATGAACTTCAAACTGAGCC
Source organism: Odontophorus gujanensis (assembly GCA_013399175.1). NCBI lineage: Eukaryota > Metazoa > Chordata > Aves > Galliformes > Odontophoridae > Odontophorus > Odontophorus gujanensis. The sequence goes on along the minus strand of VXAB01008153.1, from coordinate 35,589 downwards.
CCAGAAACAGGAGTTGAACACTGCTCTGCATCTAACACACACACTTAACTCTGCACAGTAACACAAATACCAAGAAAGGCTCACTTCAGGTTCCCTCTGAAGACTGCAGAAAGACAGGTCTTTCAGAGGTGTGTCAGAACAGGAGTTCCACTTTGTCCACTGGATTCACAAAGAAATCAGCCTGTTGGGCCAGAGGTCAACCTTCACAGGTACCTCGCAGATTCTTCTCTTCCTTCTTACCCCACCCACTGTCTTTTTCATAATTACACAGCCAGACCAGCATACACACACTATGCAACATGCAGATAAGCTGACGCCGATGAATCTGCCACAAATTGCTGCTGGCTTCTAAAGGACTACTGAATATTCTAAAAGTCCAGTTTTGGTCATTTAAACCTGAACTGAAGCTGCCTGCTCACACCCTCATGCCCTGCTCATTCTCCAGCTCTTGACACAGGTTAGGCTTCACTGCTTAATAACAAAAGAATGCTATATTTATGCATAGTAAAGCAAGGGAGAGTTAGGACCCCATCAGTGGAAAGCACTTAGGAACAGGTAAGTTTAGGAGAAACAGCAAGAAACATGTTTGCTTCTCGAGTCAAGTTTTCACCTCGTTGCACAGATTAGTAAAACAAAACCAGAGAAATACCAGAAGCTTGTGCCCTCCAGACACGCTGGGGAAAAGTTCTGCATTGCTCACATCTTAACAGACTGAGTTGGCCTTTCAGGAGCTATGAATGAACCGTTGTTGCCTAGCCCTCTTGGAAGTCCAAAATAGATATTCTGGCCACAAATTACTGTGGAAATTTACTTGAGAGCTATATCCTTCTATTATTTTGACCCCTCCCCCCATCACAGTGAGGGTAAGCAGGTTCAGTACACACAATGCATAAACACCTACATGTGCATTTATGTATTTTAAAGCAAAGGTAACAAATAGCTTTCCAACAGAAGCAAGTCATATCCAAACAACCATGTTGCTGTGTTTGTCAAAGGCAAACCCTTTGGCTTTCTGATGTGGATTTGGGTGGGATATATTTTTTAATTCCCTATTCCTTTTTAGGGTATTTAGAGTTGCTGTTATTTTAAACTTGCACTTAACAGCATTAAAACAACAAAACTCAAGGTATGAACAATCCAAGCAATCTATAGCAATATGCTTAAAAGTTTAGGAGCCAACTACTGACACTCAAAATTTTATAGCAGCACCCACCAGTAACAAAGTCATACAATGAGCAAACTATAATCTGTTGATCTCAAGCACACTCTCCAGGGCTGTCCTGCTCTCTTCTGGATGGAATACCATAGGAGGCAGCTATTAGCATTTCAATCATTTTTAGTCAAGTCTCATTAACAGCACCTCCATTATCCATTATCTCCATTAATAGAGAACCTTGCTAAGTCAGACCAAGCTGCATGTAACAAAGACAAGGCAAAGCTACCCAGTAAAGGAGTACTTAGAATCATAAATATTGTTTGTAACAGTATTATTCACAGAAGTGGAAAAAAAATTATCTTGTAAAGTGTTTACAAAGATACTGATAGAGTCTGCAAAGAGTTAGTTAAAATAAAAGCCAACATGGTTCTTCAAACAACATCATAAAGAATCCATAACAACTTTCAGCATCTTATGTAGGACATTCATCCTAGCATTTGCATGCAAATATAGCATCATTAGGGGTGTTTCTAACACAGCTCTTAGGAACACAGAATGGTCTTTAATTACATAAGTGTCTCCTCACTATCCCATCCCCCCATGCCTGACTTCACTCAGGGCTTTATGGAGACAGTTCTGTAATCAAGGAAGATGATCTTTTTTAAGTGAAGACTTTCTGAATCTGATTTAGTAAATAGAAACTATGAGTTATTTTTAATGGTGACAGCATTTTCCAGCTCTCCCTTCCCCTTTTTGAAATAAATGACTGTTAGAGAAAGTTAGTCAAGGCAAAACAAACTTCTATGACGCAAATATTGCACTAGAAAATTTCCAAAGCAAGAGATGAAAGAAAATAGGGAATCAGAAAGACATGTTTTGGTTATAAAACAGTCTCATTCCACCTTACAAGACTAGGTATTTAGATTTAAGTTCCTCTACCTAATTGAGGGAGGTCATGGTACCCCTAGGTCAAGGTTGACCAAGGTTAATTATGCAAGAAGAAAAAATCTTAAACTCAACTGTTCAATCCCCTCTGCTTTCTAAAAACCCTCCAATGGCAAAGGATGAAAGAGGTATGGAAGCCAGAGTCTCAACAAGCACCTGACATACACAATGATAGCTGCTCAGTTTTCTGAAAGCAAGCAAGCAACTGGATGCATAAGTGCTTTTTAAAATGATAATGATCACTTTTTAACAGGAATCTAAGCTAACTTCTGCTGTTCAACTTCCCACCCTAGCCAAGGCAGAACTGCACTGACAGAATTAGTAAGACCAACAGTTATGGTATTAAGAGATCTCCAGGATCAGCCCACACCTCTTTAGGACAGGAGGCTGCTCTCCTCAGCTCCCCACCAAGCCACCATGGGGATGCACTGGGTATACGATACATTAGCTCTATAAGCACAGAGGCACCTTTTTCTTCCGCTTGGTGGAGGCAGGGAACCAGCATCTATGGCAGAAGTGCATCCTCACTTACACTAGTATTTAATCTGCTACTTCAGTAAGTTCTGTGTCTGATAGGAGCCAGTATTTCATAGCCTCCAGTGCAATTTCACATGCAATTGATGGAGATGTACTGTAGGGTGAGGACAATCACACAGGCAACTACAAGTGATTGATCAGACAAGCACAGAATCGTGTTATGATCACTTCCCCTCATAACTCTTGTAAGTCTTCTTTTTGTTTTCATGCTTAATGTTAAATTGTAAGTAACATAATGCAGGAAGCTTTGCCATCCATCCTAGCTATTTTACCAAGAACCCTAGAGGATTAGTAAAGTGAACCATGAATAAATATTTAACTAATAAATGGTTGCTACTAAATTAAGTACTACCCATCTTGAAACAGTTTTGCTCCATATCCAAGTCTCGTGACAGTTTAACTTCTTGCTGCTGCAATTAACTGACAGCATGAAAATCTCAGCTCACTCAGGCCTCACATTCCTACCCTTGTAGCTGCGGGGGAGGAAGGGCAGCAAGCTTCAAAATGTGCGATGAGTGGACCTCGCAGTTTAAAGGGACAGTGGGGAGAAAAAAAAGAGAGAGAAAAAACACTACTAAAAACAGTTTAAAAATAAGTACCAGGACTTTTAAGATAGTCAGTGTTTTACAGGAGTGCTTGCGATTGCCAGCCCTGCAGTACTGTTTGCTGTCAGGATATACACAGGTGAAACAGCCACACAGTAGAATGATAAATCAAGCTAATGTTTTCACGTGATCATTTTTCTCAAGTTAAGCTGCCAAAACATGGACACATTATGACACATCTATGTATTTCTACTGCTACACCTATACACCATTCATCATTAACTCTTCCAGCTCTTGCCCTCAGCACACGCAGCATAGTTCATTGTTTCTCTTATTTCTTCAGGAGATACTGTAACAGACAATAAAATAACACAGCAGTAGCCTTAAAGGTACTGAAGTGGCTGAGCCAGTCCAGTGTCTTGTCTTCCCTTAAACACTTTCAAAAGGAAGTTTCCAACACTCCCTTTCAATGTATTTGTTACAAAACAGAAATCCTCAGAAATATTAAGTGTAAATTAGAAAGACAGATTGGATTACCCCAGCAAAGTAAACATGTATTTTTAAATCAGGGTCAAGTCTGTAGCAACAATAATTCCGTTTTGCAGTGCTGAGTTTAACAGTACCTTAACTGGAAAAGACTTCTGCCTAGCCTGCCCCTCCTAACACAAAAAGCTGCTACTAGTCCTCTTGAATATGTGCATAAATCACAACACCCTAAAACTAAGGTTTTTCTCTGACAAAACAGCACTGGGGACTTCCACCATCACATGTAGCAAATGAAGATTCCACCTGTTCCAGAAGATAAGAGTCTGAAAATGCCTTTTCTGCCCTAATTTCCCATGGATTTTCTAAGCAGTAGAAACAGACAGCATAGAAAAGACTTTTCTGACTCTGAAACCTGAAGCCTTCTTCCATTCTAACAGCACACAGAACTCGTCATTTATTTCTACAGCATCCCAATCACTTCATCCCACATCACTTCATGTTCATCTACCAGAGAAAAGGTTTCTGAAGTCTCCCGTAAAGCTTTCCAGACCTTCTGCTGTTGTTGGAAAATGCTACGAAGTAGCAAGAAGTTTTTTTTCCTCTGAGAGCTCAGCTGCAGGCAATGGTGTCCAGTAGATTCAGTAGCACAGCTGTAGTAACATTTCATAGATTCAGTAGTTCAGTAGATTTAGTCAACCTTCACTTTTTACCAGCTAGTACAGCCTCTGCTGACTTTAGTCTACTTGGGAGAGGTGCAGACTGGCACTGTGCCCACCTTGGACCTTCTTCATGGCCTCATAATGCATCAGGACAAGATGCAATAGATTGTCAGGGGGGCTTAAGTGCTTGCCTCCCACTCTTTGATCATTCCACTAATGGTGGGCCCTACTCTGTACTATAAGGGACAGCAATAAGTTTATCATTTTATTTCATTTTTGTCTTTTAACTGCAGACATAAATACTTTTGCTCTTCACCAAAGCATGCCTTCCAGCTGGATCAAACAACAAGGAACAGCAATTTCAGCCTAATCTTTTATAGTCAAGTGCCATTTCAGTTTGCTTCTCTTCAAAATCTTCAAGATTTCTGTATCACTTTTGCTCTTAAGTGATTCTCCAGTTCTACTTACACACCAAGCACTTTTCCCAAGCAAGCATATCCTTCAGCTAAAATGCATTGATAAGGAATTCAGGTCCAGTCAAAACATCTATTGTACTCTCACCCAGCAATTTCATTGACTTATGTGGAACAGCTGGTGGAAGACAGAAAGGATGGCTTTCAAGTCAGACAATCTCAGAAGTCGCAGACAGTCCTTCCTTCCAAGTAGGTCCAGGGAAGGGCATAGTTGCTGCTCTGCCATAGGGCATAGCAGACAACACAGCACTCATGCCCCACCAAAACCATCATCTCCAGCCTCTCTCACTCACCTCATTCTCACTAGCACCTTCAAATATAAGAAAGCAGGTACGGAGTCATGATCTAGCCAAACCCAAGCCCTTGTTCATTTCAGACAAGATTTGTAAAACATGAATTTGTGGCCTCTCTTTCTCTTACAAGCAAGAGACACAAGGCATAAGTTAGGTTATCAATGGGAAATATCCAGCAAAATCTTCCGAAGGGATGCACAACCTTATTCTCTCTTGGCCTTATCATTAAGGCCCAGGCTCTTGCTCCCCTTCCTGTTTCTTCACTTCACTTCTTCATAGTGATGTCAGCTCTTGTCTACACCTTTTCCCTCTGCCTGGGCACCCAGCAGCATTCTTAGCTACCCTGCAGTAGGCACAGGAATGGAAATAAAAAAGGAACAGGACAAGAAAAAAAAAAAGAGGTTGTTTTCACTCTTGGGATTGTGAAGCAAGTAGTCACATGTATAAAACTGTAGTCAGTTATTAAAAGTGTGAGGCTTCTTTTTAGACCTACTCAAAAAGAATATGCTTTTTGGGCTCCTGTGATCCCGTGCTCAGGGGTACCACAGCAATTAATGATGCACATTGATTCACAGGCATATTGCTTTGGGGTCTAACTATGTCAAACTCACTGCCACTGAGACCAAATACCTGCTCTGCAGATGAAAAACAGCAGAGCAAAGCATGAGCCAGAGCATCCTGCCAGAAAACACTGATGCACAAAACACAACAGAACATAGGCATCAGGTACCACTGTCACTGCCCTTAAATGGGAACAGTGTTTGGTGCAATGGTTCCATGACAAGCAAATTAGCTCTGTTGAGAGGCAGCAAATGTTACCTCCAGCTTCAGACTACAGTGGGGTTACTAGGTGATCCTTGACACCTGAGCTAATATTTTGACTCAGACTGACACAGCGCAACTTAAATCCATGCTCTGTAGCATGGTGTAGACACAATCAAAACTGAAATCATTAAAGAGACTTTTTTTGTGGTTTTTTTTTGCCATTTTCAAATTATTTTTCCCATCCAAGAAAGAAAACAGTATTCCATAATGTTCTAAAATGGCTTAGGGCTCGTTCCAACAAGCAACACATCTTCTGCAGCACAGTTGAACACTGTTAACTTGGGGTTACAAGACAGCCCTGGGGAGATTCAAATTCAACCAGTGGCTTTGGAGGGGAGGAAGAGAAATAGTAACTCCTGGATTCTCATCCAATTGGTACTTTCTAAGTATCACATATTTTCAAAACTTTGCCTAGAGTCGCAATCAAGAATAAGATCTAGTCCATTGTCTCAGCATTTCTGCCTATGTTTATACCTCTAGGTGAGGACTAGCAGGACAAACCCAGTGCCTGCAAAAAACACATTAGCAGGAAATATATTTTCATACACTTTGCCTGTCCTGCCCCTCCACAGGCCTTCCCCCAGCACTTCTCTTTATTATTAAGTTCTTCTCGTGCATCTGAACACTGACCAGAACTTATCCTCATGTCCAGCAGCAACGGAGCTGCAGTGCAACACAAAAGCCTCTGGGTTCTATCGAAAGCTAATAGTCCAAAGCATATATAAGCTGAGCAGAGACAGCTCTGCTTCCTCAATTTTCAAAGTTTTAATCAAAGGAAACACTATAAATCCATTTCTAACTTCATCAAACAGCAATATAATAATAAAATATCATACATACACATTAGGTAACACAGACCTGATGGAGAGAGATCATAGAATGGCCCAGGGTTGAAAGGGACCTCAAAAGTCATCCAGTTTCAACCCCTCTGCTATGATCCTATCCACCAGATTAGGTTGCCCAGGGTCCCATCCAGGTTGAATGAACACATCCAGGGATGGGACATCCACAGCACCTCTGGGCAGCCTGTGCCAGAGCCTCATCACTCTCTGAATAAATCATTTCCTCCTAATATCTACTCTGAATTTCTCTTCCTCTAGTTTAAAGCCATTCCCCTTGTCCTATCACTATTAGACTGTAAAATGATTTCCCCAGCCCTGTTGTACTCCTCTGCTTTTAACATCTAAGGCTTTAGACAGCCTTCAGATGGACTCCTAGTTACATATTACACATTCTAGGTGTCAATGTGTACCCAACAGAACAAAACACAAAGGGAATGGGAGGTCTGAGTGTCCGTGCAGGCTCCTCCCATACACCACGAGGCCAACACTGCAACTTCTCAGACCATGTTTTGCCTTTCCCTTCAGATCTTTTTCCAGAAAGACTGGAACACAAACAGGCCTTGCAACATGCTCTGGGGGCCAGAGTTCAAGTCCTTTTCTCCTCGTACCTTGACATGCAAAACTGAAAAGATTTATTTTGCTTAAGACAGCTGCTCCGCCTAAAGAAATAGAGCATGAGTGTTTTGGTGAGCTTTGTTTCTCCAGGTCCTCATGAGTGAGCAAACAGACAAAAGAAAACACACATATTATTACAATGCTTGAGAGAACAGAGACAAACCCCATCACAGCATCACTTGCTCATTCACAACAAGTGGTCTTGGCTCAGGAGTTCCTGCAGAATCAGAGGCTCAAGTCAAGTGTGTAGTCCTTTGGTTACCCAGAGAAAAAAAAAAGTGGAGAGAGGTGGAAGGAAAAAAAAGCTGGAAATAGCCAAATGAGGCAGGTCTCAAAATGGTTCAGTTACAAATCATATCTGATCACCAGATTTTCCCCAGAGACCATGATCAATCTAAATAAAGAATGAACAATCAGAGAATTTTAACATCTGTATGATACATGCATATTCAGGTATACCTGTCTAGATCAGCTCTGGTTGATGTGGAGCTAGGGATTTAACCTCAACTCTCACAAAAGCGACTGGGAATCATGCAACTGAATCTACCAGTCAGTTTACAGAGCTTATGCTATTCAGATTTGCATGGAATAAATGGGCAAGCAAAGAGCATGTGAGCATGCTTGTGCTAGCACACAAAACGTAAGTTTAATTTTCACCGAAATAACGCACAAAATGTATATGCAGTCATAGCCACAAGGAAACCACATTCACTGTTTTTCACTGTGTTGCTTTCCATCTTGCCTCAGTTTCTTAAAAATAACGTTATCAACAAACACCACACACAACCCCCCCACCATCAAATGGTAGGATGGTAATTACTCCTAACAGCAGACCTGGCACGTCAGTCAGCCATGGCACATGCATGCCAATGGAGAGCGCTGAGTATGTAGAAGCAGGAATGTAGCAAAACAAGTCAGTGAAAAGCATAAAGCTAAATTAATTGAGGGAGTGGGGGAATGGAGGTAAGTGATAGCACTCACCCCACACCACTAGCAAATCTTGGAAGCTTCCAAGGGCAATTGATCCTGTCAGATTAGAAGAAAGCAAGCTTTGGGACACCAACAGATTCAGCAGCTTCTTTGACAACATGAATGGCTGACATTTCTAGTACTCTCAATTCAGCACTGCAATGAATACATTAACGTTGCCTCCAGGTAATGAAAGTTAATCAGAAAATCTCACCTTAGCTACTAACATCTAAAAACTGAATCCAAAGACACACTGTGAAATTGGAAGAGTTCAAATATTGCAAGTATTAGAGTTTTTTTCAACAGCTTTCTTCACACATGGCTTCATCTTCTTGTCTCTTAAAGCTCAGATATTCCTAACACCACCACACATGGTAAGAAAAGCTCAAACAGCAACTTCATAGCTGAGAGTGCTTTGTGGGTGTAAAGTGTTTTTGAGCTAACAAAGAACAGTTGTACAGGTAGCAGCAGAGTGCCTGCGGGCTTTTAGTGCTTTGTTTCATTTCTTAAATGTGTGTATAGGAGAAAAGCCACTACATACAATTCTCAAACAGTGCTTAACCTGAGGATTTCCACAGCTACAAGCTTCATACCATAGTTGAAAGACACGGTATTAAAGAACACAGAATGAGGAATGGGAAATCTTACTGACATTTGCTAAATGGGAAAAGTTACTAAGAAGTCTACATCTCAGAATAAGATCTGTTCACAGCACACTGCATCCTTCACTATTTAAAATAAGTAAATAAAAAGTAAAAAAGGATGTTTTTTTAAAACTGATGAGCTTTCACCAATGTAGCTGTAGCTGACTTCAGCATTAGGAGTATCACTAATAACATGTTTCCCTAGACAACACTGAAATCAAATTCACAATAAGAACCTAAGGCAAGGATGTGGGCAGGAAGACAAATTCAGAACCGGAATTGTCCCCAGCACAGCTGTGTTGGTTGTTACACAGGAACTGAGCTCTTAAGGAATACTTCATACAAGTTCATTTACATGTTTCTGTGTCATAGTTACAGTGCTACACAGCTATAAAGCAACACTGCAACAGCCCATGCTGCAGTACTGACTGTTAAGGGGAAGTCAGCCTGCACTGACTTTCTCTGCCCTGATTTATGCACCTTTGTTTCCTTGCCTGTACATAAGGAAAGCTAATTACCTCTGATGGTAATCTTCAGCTGCCATCTGTCTGAGAGGAAAGCTGCCTAAATCAGTAGGGAACGCCGGGAAGGCTTCTATGCTTTTCTAAGCACTACGCAGAGATCCTTTCTTTCCACAAAACATGAATATTTATGCATCAGCATTTGGGACATTTGTTTGCTTCTGAAGAGAGGAGTCACCCTCAGAAATCATAGTGACCTACCACACACTCTCACATCCTCTTGGTCCTCCTACTCCTGCTATAGCTTCAACTCCCACCACCCCTGCCATAAGCCATGGGGCACAAAATGTATGCAGGCCAGCTCTCTTGGTGGTGTGATTGCAGGCACACAATCCTGTCCTTCCCACAGCCCCCCACTTTCACACCCTGTGCCCACTGCCAGTTATCAGCTCCCAGCACAGATTTCACTTGTCACTTTTTCAGTCCAATTTTGGTCTACCGTTAAGTGAAATGGTCCCTATTTCAGCTGTCTGATTCTCAGTTTCCACAGCTGTTCAACGCAAACAAGCAGAAGCTAACTCAGGACTGTGGTATTTTTAAACATGTTAGCTGCCCTTCCCTACCTGATCTTTGCTAAGCATCAGATTTGTCCAGGGCTGTATGCATACAAAATCTCCTACCTGAAGATAAGAGCAGCAGGTGAGCCAGCCCCATGACAGCACACAGTCACATCAGTCATGGACTTCCTGCAGCATGGATCTGCTCCCCAGTAACCAAACCTGACCTCATGTCATACTCCTGCAGCAGTCAAGTCTGATGTTTGCTTCAGCATACAGCCGGAAGTCTCTAGAGCAAGGTATGCTGTAGGCAGGAACAAGTGCCTCATCTATCAATGTCTTTTCCTTGGTGCCCTAAGCACACTGAATCCAGCTCAGCCTCCAGCATCACCAAGATCTACAACATTGCTATTCATGCTGCAGAATGCCATTAGAGCATGAAATTCAGTACAGTAATAGGCGCTTTATTATACATTATACAGTTAAAGTGCACATGTTTGGACAATGAAATTTATGCAATCATATCCTTCGTGCATATGCACCTATCCTTTCTTTCCTTATAGAGCTCCTTCGGCTAATCACAGTAAAATCTTTCAGGAGATTAAGAACTTCACGTATTTGAGACTTCCACAAGTTTTGCCAAACTTAGCAAGCAACTTTGTCAAACAAAGAAACCCTCTAAACTTACATTCCATTGAATATCAGAAAGTCTACCTACAAAAAGACATCAAAAACTCAACTATTTCTGCTTGTCACATAATTGCATTGCAGAAATGTCCAAATTTCCTAAACATTGTTGCCTGAAGTTAAACATTTTAAATATCGCTTTCAGACACTTATTAACCAGTATTAGTTGAGTTCAGCCATTCAACTTCCAAAAAAAAAAAAAAAGTTAAAAAAAATCAGACACCAACTACTGTTTGTAATACAAAATAAGCCCTGTGAAATCTCAGGAATTAAATGCATGTTCTATTTTACTTCAGTGGCCTTTCCAAGGAAGCTCTGACCAAGGAAACTCTGAGCAGCATTCTTCATTTAAATTAGAAATCTTTAAAAAACAAAACATCTAAGAACTGATGCCACAAGTTGAAAACAACCTATGGCGTGTCTTCAACACAGAAGGAGTGGAAACAGCTATTCCACTTAAATTGCTCCAATTAAGATCACAGAATCATAGAATGGTTTGGGTGACGAAGTAACAGTATTTTCTTAACATGTTTTGCAAGAAAAAGTCTTAAGAAACTGTACAAATGTTATTCGCACTGCCAGTATATGAACCAACTGTCTAGGTCATAACTCGGTGTACACACCTGGCCTGTGCTCCACAACACAAGCTGAGCAGCATGGGCAGGAGAAACGCACAGCTACGTCAGACTCCTGTCTGCCTCCAGCAGCAACAGAAGGAGATACTATTTAGGGAGAGCACACAGCAGACACTTTGTGGTCCATTTCCCTCCTACACATACAGCATTCACAATTGCTCTGCAGAGGAGCTGGAGGATACATCCCTCCCCGCCCATTTTAGCATCCTTTTGTGAACCTGCCAACATCTACACTTGGGAATTGCGCAGGGAAAGGAGAGGGCAACCACCAAAGGAGACTGCAGAGACTGCAGTGGTACTGCTACATCAGAGCAGCTGAACCACGTGGCAGATCACTACCGAGTTCCTCTGAGAACTGGGGATTAAAACCACCACAGGCAGTTATAAAACTAGTGGACATGGGTGGGAAGGACAGCCCTACACAGCCTTCCAGATCCTCAACTAAGGCAAAAATTGTCTCCTCATCTCATTAAATATTGCAAAACCTCTGGGCAAGTAGAGCAAGCTGTAGTTTTCCCTTAACTGTTTTCAGTGAGAAAAATAGGCTTTTCCCAGTTAACTGAGTGAGAAAGCAGTAGCTTGTCTGCATGCAGGGCATGACCAAGACTAGCTACCACATGCTAGAAAGCCTTGAGCACGTTCTCCATATGGACAAATTCTGACTTGTCCTTGTGTTTCATCAAGTATATTTAATATCATGTCTCCACTTAATCTTGTGCAAATTTTATGTTCAAACAAACCCTACAGGGTATATCTCATCTACGCCACTAATCCTGCTCCTGGTTTCAACTCCACACATCAGCTTCAGACTATCTGAAGCGCTGTGGAGATTGAGGCAATAGTGTTTCCAAGGTGCTCAGACATGACATTGATGGAGGACATAGACAGGCGGGTTCAAGAACTTCAGAGAAACAGGAAATATCTACTTTAATTGCCAAAAGATGAGTAAGGTCATGGTTTCATTCAGCAACGACAGTTCTTAAGCTGCCAAGCACTCTCCTCACTTCCCACTCCAGAGTAAAAATCTGCAAGTTCTCTTTTGCACCCCTTGCTTTGTGTTGGGGTGCTGGCATGCCCCTTTCCCTAAGCAGACCATTTCTCCCACACAGGTCATCACGTAGCCAAAAAACTGCACCAGCACAACACAGAGCAGCAAAGTGAGTCAGCCCAGGAAGGAGCTACATAATTCAACACCTACAGTGGAAAGGAAAAAAAAAATGTTTGTAGCAGAAATGTAACCTCCATTCCTCTCTTACCCTGGGAAAAGGGACTCCACCTTCCCTATCCCACATAGGGCATCTTACACAGGCACACACACATCATTTACTATTAAACAGCCATTCCGTATGCATATTTCCACTGCCTACCTCAGCCAGGGCTCTGACAGAGCTGGTGACATGCCCCTCACACTGCTCTCATTTCACTGCCAGCCACAGGGCTCTGAAAGAAGTGGTAGCGCAAGCAAGCAGTACCAGGCTACCGATGTGCAAGAGAAGCACCAGCTTGCAAAGATCCAGCTTAACAAAGAGCTGCTCTAAGCTCTGCAGCAGCTGATGGTCATTTTCACATTTCCATCCTGTTCACTTAAGGGTGAGAAAACATTGCTTTAGAAGTGAGTTGAAGAGCCTATGGAAATCCAAGACTGCTAGTCATCCTCTTCCCAAACAGCTTTTTGTTGGCTAGTGGCCCAAAAGAAAGCAATACTGCTAAGTAAACAGAAACTTGCACTCTGAACCAACAGATGTTAAGAAAAGCTGTACTGATTTAGTCGGAACTTCATTTCATTCCTGTCTGGTCTTAAAACCAGCCCCTTGCTTACTCCATCACTCCACCTAAAGGAGGGAGGATCAGCTTTGTGGCTTTCTCAAGTTTTCCAGCCCTTCCTCCCCAGCCAGGGCACACGGGGGCTATTCAACTTTTTGCCTTGCTACTCCTGGCTCCCCATGGATGCTGGAATGTAAAGAATAGCTCCAGTACAATGCACTCGGGTTTTACTGCTGCTGCCAGAGCTGGGAGTGCAACAACACGAACAGTTACACAGAGACTTCAGTTATTATCCAGGGGACGCTTAAAATTCACTCATTCTGTGACAGTGCTGTAAAGGAACTTCCTGTTGAGATACCAGCGTTTCAGTTTTGCCCTCAAGAGTAAGTTATGACTGTATTCAGAAAGCTGAAGAGCTACTCCACCCTAACAAAAAGAATTTTAAGAAGGATGTGATTTGTTAAGGTGATACATACTGAACACGGCATTAATGAAGCTTTTTACCATAGTCTGCATCTACATTTATTCAAAAGGCAGTGATGCAGCAAGCAAGCTCCATGTTTCTATTTCTATTTAATAGCACATGCTAGTTAATGCTGCCTATCACTCCTCAGCTCTTCCAGTTTCCTGCACAAAGACCAGCTACCGATATCAGTGAAACACTAAACCACAGAGTGAAGCAGATTGATTTCAATACATTGAGGAAAGGTGACTTGCAAAGGCAACTGCAGCTTACACGTGATGCTTCCCTCCAACCTCAGCAACCACCAGAAAAAGCTGAGGGATTGCATTCTGTAGGATGATGATAAAAGGCAGGTACACAAAGATTTAGCACCCAAAGAAGTTCACACACCAATAAGAGGGAAGAGATATGAGGAGAAGTTATATTTTATTTTCCCCCGAAGATAGCAAATAGTACAGTTAGTAATGTGTAACATTGCAGAAATGGAAGCAGAAAGAAAACTGGATTAATGGGAAAGTTGAGGGGTTTTTTTTCTTTTGTTCTGCTGCTAGCTCTTGGGCTTTTATGCAAACAGATGGCAGAAAACAAACTCTGAAATAGACCAAAAACCCCTCTACACTCAGTTACCACAGATTAATTTCCAAGCATTTTTCACTACCTGCTCTATGCGGCTAGCACAAATAAAGAACATATTACTCAAATGAGTGACAGCTGAGCTGTCACAATCTTGGTAAATGAAACTCCTCTTAAAAACAGTGTGCATTTCCATTTGTTATGCTATAACATTGTAAGCACCTGTAAGAAAAGATATCTGAAGAAGCATCGCAAGTCACCTGGAACCTGTTCCTAAAATACCCTTAATTATGGGGCCAGAGTAGAGTATCTCATACTCCTACAATAAACAGAAAAAAAAAGAATCATGCTTATAATTAAAATAATCTGAATCTTAAGGCACAAAGATTAACAAGATAAGATCCTCTGCTACAGTGTAAGCTAAAGCGTGCAAAATAAAGAGTTCTTCCTTACAGACCCCTTAGAAGCAATGGTGTGGACAGCCTCATGGAGACTCACAGCAGCCTTCAAGTTATACCTGCAAGGTATCCATCAGATCGTATCCTCTTCCAGGCAAAGCACCTGAACCAGAACACCCAGCACCACATGAAGCTACACATGGAGGGTAGAAAAGCACCAATGAGCTAAGGCAGGCTTGTCAGAGCTCTGGTAGAGCTGACTTAGAAGGACAGATCAATTCTTTACTGAGAAATATTTATCACAATACCCAGAAATCATCACCAAAACTGAGCATAAAATAAAAAGATACTCATGGCACACAGAAACCATCACAAAGACAACTGTTCTTCCACCCAAAAATGGGCACACAAAGAAGAAAACAATCATGCAAAGCCCTCTAAAACCGTTTCTACTTGTAACTTCTCAAGTCTGAGGAGAAATGGAAGGAGAAAGACCTTGAGCACTTGGTTCCATGAATGGGATCATCCACTATGTGTGCCAGTGCATTTTCCTTCTGAGGGATGCACCTATATGTAATTTCTAAAGCCTCTATTTAGCAGCACACATAGTAGATATCAAAGTGATGTCTTGCCAATTTCCCTATCTAACCAAAACACCATAACTCACCTCTTTCCTTCCACCTTTACAGTTCATACCCTTGCGACCCCGGAGACAGCTCTGGGGTCCCACTGCCCTGCCCTGCCCCTCTCCTGCGGCTGCTCCACAGGCACTGCCCCAGAGCAGCTGTCCTGCTTCGGGCAGAGGAGTGCCTGGATGCTGGGAGCTGCAGGGGGTGACTCATACATCCCATGAGTAGAAAGGGTCTCTCACAGCCAGAAAGACCCTCAGGGAGATCACGAGACCTATTCCATGGTCCTTATTGCTGCTGTTTTCATAGGCAGTTATCATATGCCTGAAAAATGACCTCATTGACTGCTTCAAGCTCAGCAGACACAGATATGCCAAAGATGCAGGCACTTCATCAGGCCGGAGAGAAAAATCCATGGATTTATTTCACGTAGGTGGGAAGAAAAACAAAGCTATCACTGGTGCGATCTTACATACAGACAGAGATATTTTTCCTTTAGAAACATCACATCTATGACCTAATCAGGCGGGAATATTTTCTTCTTCTGAAAAGGGCTGGCAAGAAGCTGTGCTCCTGCACATTTTCTTTGTCTCTAGGCCCTCCTTGAACTTAGTTCTCAAAATTTTGGACTGACAGGTCTGGTACAACCACATTCCCTACATTAGAAACTGTACGTCATTACGCACGGTGAATTTTACACCATCCAGCAGCAGGAGTTGCTGAGTTACACCAAGTAAGCTCATCCCACAGCAGAGGCCTTCCAACATAGCTCTGCAGCCACGTTGTTTCTATGAATAGCTCTGCACAGGGTCAGCAAAGGAAAGAGACACCAAACAAACGATGAAACGAGGTTTTAGCAAGGAAACAGGAGCTCAACGTGCACAGAAGGCAACAGATAGTTCCCACCAGCCTCGGTTCCAACTGAAGATCAGGGAGAGTTCGTGCTGCTCTCCACAGACATTATAACTTGAAGAAGAACGGCAGGGCTGAGCACACGGTACACAGCAGCAAAAATAGAAACACCGACCCCACCGCTAAACAATAACTCAGCATAATAACCCGGAGACTCTAAAAAGCAAGCAGCACAAAGCTTCCAGGGCTCGTTCTCTCCACCGTGCACACACACAGAGCTCTAACTAATGGCTTCACGCAGCTCAAGGTACCTATACAGCCATTGTTTCCCCCCTCCCCCGGGCCTCCGGCCGCTCGCACGGCCGCTGTCTCCCTCCCGCTGCCCGGCGACAGCCCCGCCGCTCACGGAGGCATTACCGGCACAAGCGGCTTAGCAGCAGCGGCGGCGGATCTCCCTCCTCGGCTCCGGACGGATCCCGCCGTCGCCGCACGCAGCCCGTTACCCGCACGCCGCGGGCACTCACCGGCCGCCGGGTGGGCTCCGAGGCGGCGGCGGGGGCTGCTGGGGCCCGGGACTCCGCCCGCCGCCCCGGCTCTGCAACGGGGCCGTCGCGGGGGAGCCGCGCTCCGCCGCTCCGCAGTCGGGAGGAGCCACGGGGCCGCCCCTGGGCTCCCCGCCGCTGCCCCACCTGGTTGGGGGGTCCCGTAGCCTCCGGAGGCTGCGGGGCGCCCGTCACGGCCGCTCGGAGCCGGCGTTCATCCCGGCGGCAGCCCCACGGCGCGGCTGCTCGCGGAGCAAGGCTTTGCCAGGAAGTTTCTGAAGACCTCTGGGAAAGGTCTGGGACATCTCATCTCGGCAGCTCGAGCCAATTACGGCTGCAACTCGCCTTCAAGAGGCAAGGCTCCGTCCCTCTGGCTGCGCGTTCGGTCCCGGAATGCTCTCGGCCAAGCATTACAGCCCTTACAGCTCTGCGTCTGAACACACGATGACTTACACGGAGTAGTAGCGCGGCCGGCGGCTGCTGCCTTTAGTACGTACCTAGAGGAGGCTCTAAAGCTGCAAATCTACGCGAGGGTGGCTGGGAACTTCCCCAGCTGAAATAACGCAGGGGAGCGGAGAGACGTCCCATCAGCAGCTTGTTAAAACTCAGCAACGAGCGCTCTGTTCGGCAGCCGCCGTGGCTGCAACTCCCTCTGAGCCTACGCAGGGGAACACAAAGCTAGACAGGATCTGTGCAGCTAGTGTATCTACTTACTAGTCTTCTGAAGAGCAGGGACAGATCAAGCCGCAGTGAGAAGACGAGATAAGACAGAGCTTCTTACTGGGGCTGTGCAGGCTACCGACAGCTCCAGCCCGATTTCGGCTGGTTCTGCTAAGTGGCGAGCAACAAGAGCAGGACTTGGTTCAACCAAGCCCTATCTGCAAAAGAAAACGTGGAAGAAAGCATGCTGTGCGTTGGAATGAAGGTGGCGTTTTCGCGTCTGCTGAAGCTCCTCCTCAGCTTATATCGAAGCCTTCCAGGGGAGGAGAGCCTCGTGTGAACGAAGATACCGCGCTGCTCCATCCCTCCCTCACCGCCTGCAGCGGCTGCTGCTCCCTCCTGCCCGTCCGCGGCAAGCACCGACCGCCGCCTGGGCAGCGAGGGGAGGCAGCGCACACGGTGGAGAGGTGATAAAAATGGAAAGCCAGGCAAGCTGAGAGGCACAGGGTTCTCCCTTCTCCGTGGCCCTGCGTCCGACTATTGCCACCCACGTGAAAGCCCGCAGGGCACCGGGGGAGGAACTGGATCTAGAAAGCTGCTGCAGAGTAGGGCTGCACCTGTGCCGCCTGGTGTCACCTGCCCGGAGACAGCCGAGGGTTCCTGGAAAGTCTCTGCTCGCCTCAGCACCCGCTAAGAAACAAATCAATGGCTGCGCCAGCGGCTAAGGACAAAACAACAACAAAAATCACCTTGTTTGAAAGCGTGCGTTGCGTTCACATCATGTTTTTGTGATGGGGCCTGGACGGTGCTACAGGAAAGCAGAGGTCTTGCTGATGTTTCAATTGTCCTTTCCTGCTTCAAACATGATCCTCTGCACTGCTAGTTTGTAATTTTTCTTAGTGGTGCTTTTCAGGAGTGCACATTAGTGTCATAAGAGATCATTGCTTCCTTCACTGGAAGTGCAGCTCCTGGGTATTTTTGGTGGTTACCATTGCCACCGCTGTGGTCAGCCTCAGAAAGTACAGAGGATGCCCGGGGGTGGAGTCTGGGAAGCAGAACTTTAGTACAATTTAGATGTACGTGCAATGATATCACAGCTAAAAGATGGGAAATTTGGACTGTTCTTAAGAGACTCACCAACCGTGCAACCAAATGAGGTGGCTTCAGTGTGTTCTGGGCTGGGAACCAAAGCTCAGGCTGTTGAAATTTGTCTTGCCTTGAGCTGAAAATACCTTCATGTTTTTGATCCCTTCTCCCAAGAGGATCCTCAGGTCTTCACCCTTCATATCCTGGCCCTTGGAAAACAATGCTACTTCAAAGCATCTAGCTGAAATATCTGCCTTCTAACATTATTTATTAATGCTGCTGTTATCTTTTTCCTATCACCTCTCATCTTTTCTATTCTCACCCTTCAATTCATTTCCATATTATGGAGACAAAAACAATTAAATAAAAAAAAAATAATTATGGTTGCACAATGAAGGAGTCAGAAGTTAGGAAACAGCAGAGGATCAGCTGTATTACTTTACCTCAATCCCCTTGCACATGTGCTTCATGACATGCTTAAATTATGCGGCCCGGCATTACGCTGCTTTGGCCTTATTTCTCTTGGCGGGGCACCCCCTTTCTTCAAGACACAGGATGGACTGGCTTAGGGATATGCCAGGTTTCTACCGCACAAGATACTGGGACAATTCACTGCAGAGAAGCATAGGAAACCTTGAGGAAATTGACACTATTCCTGTCTCTGTTCCAGACAGGATGCTTATGCTGCAGCTGCATCTTTTGCTCATGAGCTCATGGGCATGAACTAACTTCACACCAGCTAGCTTGGGTATTAATAACAGCACAGTGTGGGTCTCTGGGCAGGGAGACAGCAGCTGGCTTGTGGATTTTGTGGGAGTCTTGCATAACACATGTAGCTTTAGGAAGAGCGAAGCATTTATATTTGCAGCTGAAGTCCACAGGCCATATAACAATCCCAAGAGAAGACCTGCCGCTGACAGTCTGATTCCCTTGCATTAACGCTCTGTGTATGAGTAATAAATGAAAAGAAATGTATGTAAGACACCTGAAAACATCTCTCTCCAGACAAAAAACAACCTGTGAAATCCTGAATTCTACCACAGTGGTTAAACAGTGTAATTACAAAGTTGCTTAACACTTCTTCCACTTCATTTCCTTCTGGCAACTGTAGCTACCCAAGGCCAGCAGCAGGATGGAAACGGCTGTTGGTTGTAATCTAAATAATACCTCTGACTGAATTCAAGGATTCAAGTGCCAATTTGAACAATGGCTGTGGTGTAAAAAATGCATCATTTAGTTCCTACCCTTTTTGAAAAGGATCTGCACAATCCAGAAGTTAATAACTGAACTGTAGCACTGACAGATTTATTTGGAAGAAAGTACAAGGAATCACTTCTCTGGGATATATTCCATTGCTCACAAACAGTATCAGCAATGATTTGACAATGAGTAGCCTACAAAATACATTGTGAAAGGATGACAAGCAGGAAGTCAAATGAATGCCCCTGCAAGCAAAAACAATGCATGTGACCAAAAGTCAACAGACTTTTTTTTGCTATTTTAGTTCAAAATTAAACTCCCCTGAGACACAAACCTTTCCCTAAACCAAACATAAAAGCCACAGAAGCCTCTAAATGCAAAGCAGTAACTAAAATAAAATGGAGTCACATTTAAGTGCCAGAGGAAACTGTGCGCCTCCTGAGTCACTGCTAAACTGAGGAAAAGTTACATCTACCCCAGCTTGCAAAATGAGAGAAAAACAAAGAGAAAAATTACAGGAAACGGACAAAAAACCTGTTGGACATAGGAAAAGTGAAGCTGTACATAGTACAGAATAAACAGAACGGAAAGCTGCAGCATCATGAAAGTGATTTCCTCCCCTGCAATCCGGTAAGTGAGATGATTTGGTAATCTGGCACTGTGCACTCCCCCCTATCCTTCCCCCCCCCCCGATCCTAGAATTAAAATACAATTGAGCTGTCTTCTTTCTTAATGACTCTAAGAGATAAATACAGAAATATACTCTATCACTACATTCTTTTCCCACTCATTTTCTAGCCTTATTCCCTACCATCAATCTGATTCTAATCTCCTTTTTATCACACTGTGAGAACAGCCCTGAGTCCGGCACATGCCCAGATCTCAGTTATGGAGCTCCAAAACCTAACTCAGCACATCCCTATTTCACAGAGCTTCTCTTAGACCCATTGCCCCAAGTGCTAGGGAACTGCTAACCACTGCTCTGACTGCATGAGCTGTGCTAAGCACCAGTCCTCATGTAGCTTGTTCACTCACTGACTAGTAGTCACATTATATTTTTCTCAGAGACTATTTGCAAGGAGACGACTTGACAAAGCCCACTCCAGGAGCCAGGTGGCCTGTGGCAGCCTTCCCATCAGCCATTTCAGTGCCACCTGAAGTGGTGAGGACACCAGAAAGCACCCTCTGCTAAGCAAAATAAAGACCTTAATGTATACATCTACACATAAGACCATTTGCAAAACCCATAAAGAAATATATCATCCTGCAAGGATTAAGCATCCCTGTGCTTCACTGAGAGTGTGTAGAGGCAAAAATAGGTCAAACACACCCACCTGGAGGGCAGTGTAAGCAAAACTAAAAAAGGAGAGTGAGTTTGCAAAATTATGGAGAATGGATCCTCAGCAGCTAGTGTTTTTCACCAGCTCAAGAATAACATTAAACCACAAATCCCTTGCCCCTAGTTTGTTACCTCATTTCTACTAAACTACACTGTCTTATGGAACTCAAGGTAAGTTTCACACTTATACCTGCTACCCTTCCTTGTTGCCAATATTACCAGTGTGGCTCCACCTCTGTGTGTATTCAAGGCTAACACAAACCAAAGCTTTACAGTGCTGAGAACAGCCCTTCTCTGAAGGACACAGAACACGGGCTGACATTTCTTCCCCTTGCAGGAAACAGAGCTCACAAGACCCACTTCTCCCACACGTATAACAGAGATGTAGCAGTCACATCTTGACTATTATTCACAGAGAATACTGGCCATGGTGTCTAGCATGGACTTCGGGAAGGAGAGAAGTGAGGCAGTGCACAGGAGGGAGTAACCAGCCAATGGAGTGGCAGGGTTCTGGCAGACCCTCATTTGTAGTCTGCTGCTAAGGCCCAGCCACAGCACTGTGTGCAGCAGAGCTCTGAGCTCAGAGGGAGCAAGGAGTCCTTGTTCCTGTGGCTCTGGGTTCCTACCTACTCAGCATCACGTGCTCAACTCACTGACATAAGCTTCTTTTGGAAGATAAAATACATGGCCTTTTATGTAGCTCTGTCATTACTACAGTAACACAGCACTGCAGGACTCACTGCTCTCTGTCTGCCATTTCAAGAACAGGACAGCATGTGATATGCCTTTTCCATTTTAAGCAGAGTTTAATGCCCAGATTCTTCCTCTGTGCATTTTATGAAAAAAAAATTGTCTGTTTTTTCCCTCTGACTCCCCACTGCACTGCCCATTCTGGCCTCCAGCCCAAGTTTCTGCACTGTGTCTTGCAGGCTTCACTATACAGCAAAGCCATTCCTGGAAGCACTAAGGCAGCTACTGCAGCTCTTGTGTATATAACATCCCACCTTCACATTTTTGGCATGTTTCTTTGGCTGACAGTAACCAGCCTGCACTATCTTACTGGTTTGCAAGAGCTAAAAAATTGGAACAGGTGCATGTTTTTTCTCCAGGTACTCTTTAGACTGGGCCTGTGCATGAAGACATGATGTAGCAATATAGGATAAGAGACAGGGATATAAAAATGATACAAACAATCACAAGTAGAGCCCGAGAAAAAAAGGTTAAAAATGTTAGAAGCCTCACAGTATGTGAACAGCAGGCGAAATGCAATTAGAGAAGGATGTGGGCAAAGAACAAGAAGAGATCTTTGCATGCTTCTCACATTTGGAAGCAGAAGATGCACTCATATTCTTGGCACAACAGCTGGGAAATTTTAAAATGCATTTCATCCCATGATTAGCTTGCAGCTTCTGCTGCATAATGAAATTGCTTTGGGCCAAACTATCCTCTTGAAACAGATCAGAGGACTCCAGTAAATACTCACAGGAAACAGGGTTGGCAGTATGGGAAAGGGAATCCTGCTGTCACGGCACTCCAGGCTGAGGAGAGCAGTCTTAGTGCAGAAAAGGTTGGCCTGGTCTCCTCATAAGAGCTGCATAAGAGCTCATGGAGGGGACCTTCTACTGCACCCCTCCTCTTCCAAATGAGAGCCAGACCTGACCCACGTGAATATGATTCATAGGCTAATATCCAAGACATTTGTAATCTTAATACAATACTCCTTCTATTTCAGTGTTCAGCTATTTCATCCAGCCAAGAGGAAAACAGCATGTGACCTTTGCAATTTACTTAGAATTAAGCCATCTTTCAGTCAGCTCATCATTATTCGATTTATCTAAAATTCTCCATTGTATGTGAACAGGAAGAGACACTTCCAGCAGCCCAGACCACCTGTTTGCAGCCTTTGTTTTTTGAGGAGTGGCTGGTTTTGCTTTGAAACCTCATTGAAACCTGGTCTTTCTTATCTGCTGTTAAAATACAAAGGTGCAAGAAGAGGTCTGTCATTGAAATGTTATTATAGAAACATTACTGGGAATTATGCCATGGTCAACTTTAACTTCCCAAACACCACTTGGGAAACAAATGCTTCTAATAATAAATTTGGGCCCAGCTAGCCACAGGTAGAATAGTTGCCAGATTTCTTCAGCTGACAGTAGCCACTGAGACAAAACCCCAACTTAGTAAGTAATAAAGACATTCAAACTGTTAGGAAAAAATAGCATAGACTGAGTACTCAGCAACTGTTTCCATTTACTTTAAACAGAGTAACAAACAGAAGTACGTTAGTAATTACTTTTTTCAACTTCAGAAGGGCAAACTTGATCAAATTAAGGCAATTCAGTATTGAATTTACCTGGACTGAAGAGGTAAAAGATGAGGGAGCTGAGAAAATACCTAATTAAAGATATAAAATCTATCCTGTGCATATATTCACAACAAGAGAAAAAATCTTGGGAAGCACCCTAGGCCTGAGTAAGTGGGAAAAACAAAACAAAACAAAACAAAACAAATAAACAGAGAAGTTCTTAGGAGTCAAGTTTGCTACACAAGTAGCAAACAGTGAAGATTGCTGTGGCATAGAGAGATCAAGGTGCATAAGATTAAGGTCAAATTTACCAAAGTCAGTGAGATAGGTTATTGAACAGGCTATTGAAATAAACAATAATTAAATCTCCAGCCATTCACAGAAAAGGAAAACATGCCTCAGGAAAGACAGTATTTACTAAAGGTAGAGAAGCCCCAATGCAGTGGTACAAAACTTTGTTTCCCTCAGGACATAGTTTATGATATGGATTCTCACACTCAAGAAAACAGCTCTGGAAAAGATGCAGAGAAGGATTACATGGAGAATGTCTTGTGAGAGGACCTAAACAATGCTGGCATGACAACAAAGCAGTACAAACTGGCTGTGAATGTAATGAATTCCTTGCCATAGCACAAACCTAGAAACTTGCTGAAGCCCTTGCTCTGCTTTCTACCTCTCTGTGGCACATTATCCTTTGCCCTTTTCTACAAGCCTCACGTTTGTTGTGAAACACTGAAAGAACTGGTGCAATGTGAAGTGGTGATGTATAAAGAAAATACTTAATGGACATTTTTGAGCAAAATCTCACCACACAAGCCAACTTGGTCATGGTTCAGACCACCCAAGTCCCCAAGTGCTATGGCTCTTCTGGTGCAAAATCTCTCTTCCTGCTCTTTGTGTCCACTTTCATAAAGAGCTCCACTCGTTAATATCACCCTCAGGTCTGGTAGCCATTGCCTTAAGCCATTGCTTAGAGAAAAGATTCCTTGGTTCCTGAGAACTCACTTGCATTCTCCCTTTTTGGGAGTTCCCCAAACTAGACTATGCTAGAGGCATTGGTGTGCCTCTAGCCTTTTTCTGCTTTGTTGGTTAAAGCCTCCTTAAGCCTGTGAGCCAGGAGTCAGAACCTGGGGTTAATTTCCTTTCTTGCACCTATAGTAACCCAAACAGCTACCCTTCCGAGCACCTAAAATGTACACGTCTGTTACATGTGGTTGTCCATGGTTATAGGACAACCAGATCTGATGACATTAGCGGTCTTTTCAGTCTGGGAACAATCATTCATATAGAGAGGCTGAAAATAACAGGAATTTTTAAGGAAAATCGTAAGTGGGGTTCAGGTGATCCTCCTTGCAGAAGGAGGGAAAGAAGTGCACCTAATTTCCTGTTAATTGGCATACCTGTGCTTTTGGTAGATGGGATTCAAGACAATTCTCCTTCTCTCTTTATCTCTGTGTTACTTTTGTCCTTGCTCTGGATCTGTATTATAAGCAGAAAAACAAAGGTGATCAACTTGAAATGAAGGAAAATGGAGTTTGCAGTGTCCTCACCCCAGACTCTCAGTGATGCTCAGTCACGTTGTGCTGTACAAGTACTTCTAGCCAGCCTTTAGCCCAGCAGAGAAGTCTCAACGTTTTCAGACAGCTCTCACTGCACAAAGGCTAAAAGCACTGCCAGCAGTCTTCATGCAGTTCACACAGTCTCACGCTGACCTTAGCACAGGCTTGAACTACACTCTACCATAACTAAAGACACTGCAGAAACATTTAACCTTGACACTTAACTATAAGTGTGCTCTTTCAGCAGTGAAAGTGAACCCAGAACACTCAGAGCTGGATTCCAGTCTCCATGGAGATGCCAGTTTGGAAAGCACAATGGGATTAGAATTGAGACCACTGTTATATCATTAACTGTCATCTCCTTGAACTAACCAAGTGAGGTGCAGCCTGCAGCTCTCCTCTGTAGCCAGCTCTTCTACAGGGTTAAGTTACATCTTTCTTAGGAGCTCTCTTGGAGCCAGTCTCACTACTGTATGTTTGATTCTAGCGCAACAATGCCACTGAAGTTTTATGGTCTTGTTGGAAAAATCCATTGTTTGCTACTAGGTTTTATTTAGCTGGAAAATAGATTTAGAAAGCAGACATATTTAAGTGGCGCATCATGCTATGTACATGTACATGCAAGAGGGTGAAAACTCATTAGTATGAAACACTCCCCACAAAATGGGCATCACTTAAAGCCCTATGGGATTAATCTCTCTATTTTTTTTTTTTTTTTGCCATAAAAGCATAGGTAAACCAAGTCAGAATACNTTTGCCATAAAAGCATAGGTAAACCAAGTCAGAATACCCATAAACACTTTTTTTTTTTTTTAACTGGATGGGTTTTTGTTTGTTTGTTTGTTTGTTTGTTTGTTTTTACTGTGACCTAGCAGGAAAAAAAAAAAAGAAAGGCTGCAAAATCATCTTTTCTTACAGAAGTGTGACCAGATTAAGTTATTTCCTGTTATGATACACTCCCCCTGTCACAGGGAGAGGCTTACATCTGTATTTCTGCTTTTGAGAGAGCCATTGCCCTTGGTAATAATGCATAGAAATATCTGTTAACCTGGGAATGCACAATCAACCTTTGCTGGAATCAATACCATCAAAAGCAGTTCCATCTCTTTGCTTGTTTTAATAAACATTTTCTAAATTTTTTTTCTCAATAATTTTTTTTCCTGTTGTAGTAATTGGGATGCTCCGTTTTCCAAAAGGCCTATTCATACTTACTTGTGAACATAAGTGAACCAGAGCTGTGATATGTAAAAAGCAGGGAAAAGCTTATTACATAATTAAATCATCTGCAACAGCCTTATTTTGCCAGTTTAGCCAACTATCCCATGAGTCTGAGCAATCTGTGTAACCCAGTATTCTGGAAGTCTCTCTTCAAACAAACTCTACTTCAGACATAGGTAATAGGTTTTCAAAATAATTCTATCTAAATGAATAGTTCCATTAAGGACTTCCCAATACGTCACTTGGTAGGAGCTCCTAACAAATAGCATACCTGCAACAAACATGAAGTGAATCCTGGGGGACAGTTGCCTTTAAGTTTTGCTTAAACATAGTTACAGCTGAATTCAGAAGATACTGTATAAAGTGAACAGTAGCCTTACTAAGGCTGACCTGAAATCAATAAAATGGTCCACATGCTGCAGGTGGATATAAGAATGTTCTTATAACTCTTCTGATGTTATAGTGTTATAAGGCTACTGCTGCTGACAAGCAATCTTGAACAATGTAGAATAGATTGTTGTATGAATGTAGATAGAAAATAACAGATAAACAAGAGTAGAGAAATTTGAGGGAACAATCTGAAACATTGATCCTGCAGGGCCAAAAGGTCCACATAGTTGGAAAGAAGACTCCTGTAACATTTCCAGAAGAGGCAAATAGAAAGAGATGTAAACAGTTCTGGTGGTAACATGCACTCATCTCTTAGAAGAAGCACAAGAGGTTCTTAAAGAAGTCACACCAAGGAGTAAAGATATATTTCCAGAAAGGACTCACAAGACTTCAGCTTTCCAGATGCAACTTCTTGTCCTTACTCTGTCCAGCATTTCCAGTTTCCAGTTTTCTTCTCTAATCTGATGTCATTCTTCCAAAAGAGATTGATCTGCTGCTGTGTCTAGTCATGAGGAGTCAGTCTGTGTAGCAGGTAACTCAATCTGCTTTCTGAACAGGTTTTCTTTTATATAAAATGCCTACCAAGAGGATGATTACTAAAACCTCCATACCAAACTACCACATGTTAACAGAACTTAACTGATATTTTTAGGGCTATCTTAAAACGTTTCAAGGTGCTTTTAAATGTTAAAAAGCTTCAGCAAAATAAATGCAAGTGAGTCTTGCAATACACCACTCTTTACACGGAAACATTTAGCTTTCTAAGAACAAAAACAAAACACTAGTTTCACTCTCCAACACATATGCACAATTGTACCTTGAGGAAAAACACCAGAAATGATATGTATCTTGATGTTTCAGTTCTTTCAGACCGGTAGGCAAACAAGGTGAGGTGGTTTTAAAAAACCAAAACCAACCAACCAAACAAACAACAACAACAACAAAAGACAAGTTGAAAAGTTTTCTTGACATTGCACAGGCTTTTTAGTTAAATATATATTTTTTAAAGATATTACTTGTTTTCTATGTTGATGCTACTCATAAGTAAGTGAGAATTTGAGCCAATGCTTCAGTTCAGACACATCATAGTTCAGACCTATCTTCAGTTTTCGGTATCTCTGGGTTCTGTGAACAACTCTCAGATGACTCAGAAAGTATTTCAGAGCCTAGGAACAGGAAGATCAAGGTACACTGCAGCTATCAAACTGTTTTAAGCCAGTGTAGATCTGATGTAACTATGTGCCAAGAGGGAGAAATTCTCAGTGATTTGCATCAGCTCTGTTTAAGTGGTGACAGTCACTCCTGGCAGCATTCCCTAGGGGTGTTCAGCCACTGTTATCTAGTTCACCTTTTTGCTTGCTTTTCCTCATCTACAATTACAGTTGTTTGTTTTCAATCAAGAAAAGAGGCACTTTTCCTTCAGAATTACACATAAATTTTTGCTGTCTTATCCATTCCTCAGAAGTTCAGCAGACAGTTTGGCTGCTTCTGGTTTCTTGGCCTGCTGACAGCCCTATTAAGCAGATTTATTTTTTTCTCCAGGAATTTTCTCAGTATTTCCAGGAATACCAAGAGTCTTTCAGATATTGGCAGCACTCTTGAGAAGGGGACTCCAGGATTTTTTTATTTGTTGCACCACTAGAAATAAGAGAATCACATATGCCTCCTATCTTATACCCTGAGTATATATGGGCAAAAAGGAAGCAAACCTGCCTCAGGTTCTGAGGCAAACCCATACATTTTTGAAACTGGAAGCCTGCATTTCCTTAGCTTGTTGAAATCAGCAAGTCAACATTTTTCAGGTTTCTTTTCCATGGAGATCTTAGTGATTATGTTTTACTGTAGTTTGGAATTACTTTAATTTAATTTACTGTTCTGTCCTCTTGCCTCTGGTTTGAGAATGTGTCAGAATACCTTAGGAGAGACAGCACTGATCTCTGAGGAACACCACTCATTACCAGTCTCCATTTGGACACTGAGCCATTGACCACAACTCTCTGAGTGCAACTACCCAGTGAATTCCTTATCCACTGAGTGGTCCATCCATCAGATCCATTGTTCTCCAGCCTGTGCAGATTACTCTGTAAGGCCCTCCTACCCCCAGGCAGATTGACACTTCCTGCCAATTTGGTGGCATCTGCAAACTTACTGAGGATACACTCAATGCCCTCATCCTGGTCATTAATAAAGATACTGAGAGGACAAGCCCCAGTACCAACCCCTGGGGAACACCACTTGTGACCAGTCACCAGCTGGATTTAACTGCATATACCACCACTCTCTGGGCCCGGCCATCCAGCTGTTTTTTACCCAACAAAGAGTGTACCTGTTCAAGCCACGGGCTGCCAGCTTCTCCAGGAGAATACTGTGGGAGACAGTGTCAAAGGCTTTGCTGAAGTCTAGGAAGACTACACCAACAGCTTTTCCCTCATCTACCAGGCTAGTCACTCAGTCACTGAAAGACATCAGGTTGGTCAAGCAGGACCTGCCTTTGATAAATGCATGCTGGCTAGACCTGATGCTTCAGTTGTCCCACACATGCCATGTGATCTCCCTCAAGATGATCTGCTCCATAACCTTACCTGGCACCAAAGTCAGGATGCCAGGCCTATAGTTCCCCAAACAATTTACTGGTACTTGGCCTGGTGGACATTCTACATCAACTATGAAGAAAAAAATGTCCATAATAAACCAGTATGAAAAAGCTTATTCATACTTACAGTGAAAAATTTCCACTATTTGTTTATACACCAGGAGACCCAGCTGCATCAAATGGTTTATCTTGCTAGAGCTGAGACAATGTATTTTATTCCTGAAGGCAGTACTGTCAGTTGTCAGTACCAAATGCGCAAGTAACTTGTTAAATGAGAAAGTTCCAAACCTAATTATAAGAATCAGTAGTATATTGGTAGAATAATAAGACGTTTGGCATCTATCTTTTTTTCCTATTCTTCATTTCCCTACTAAATCTTGATATTGCAGATTTCCTAATTTGCAATAACCACTGCAATTTTTTGGAAAAAAATTACAGGTAGAATTGCGGCACTTTGGTTCACAATTGCTTTTTGTGACTTCATATGAATTGAATTACAGAAAAGAAAGAAAGGAAAGAAAGGAAAGGGAAGGGAGGAAGGGAGGAAGGGAGGAAGGGAGGAAGGGAGGAAGAAAAAGAAAGGAAGAAAGGAAGAAAGGAAGAAAGGAAGAAAGGAAGAAAAAGAGAAAAAGAGAAAGAGACAAGGGAGGCAAGCTCAGACTGGAGCTTTGCTCAAAAATGGGCTTTGACTGCTTATAGTACTTATATAATACTTGCAGGGATAAGTCACCTGGCACGCAGGAACAGGTGCGTTGGGTGGAAAGATAGCAAGAAACAAGTTCATAAGTAAAACTTTGAATCAAGAGAAGATATGACTCAGATTTTAAAGAACTGCCACACTGTTGTTGAAATGTGATCCTGAAGAGTCCTCCTAAGCATTTTGTCACTCAGTTAAAATCTTGTTCACTACCTGGGAAGGAAACCATCTGAATACATCATGAATGTAAGTAGCTACAAAAACAGTCAAGGTTACATTGCTTGAATTACTTGAATTACTTGTATGTAAAGTTGCAGTACAATCAAGAATGCCTGAAGGAATTAAAGCTATCTATCCTGTGTCACTTAACTCAGTTGGCTTCTGATACTAATGATGAGAATCCACAAAGTTTTGAACACAATCTCTGTAACACTAGAGACTCCTAGGGTGATTCTTATTAGATGCTCCACAACTGAGGAAAGAAGGAACTGCAATGAACTGAAAAAAGTTGCCTTTGCCTAATGCAGCATTTGTGCCCTGGCTAGCCAGCACAACTTCACAAACTATGTATTTCTGTTTGAACTTGGATATCCCATAAGATATCAGCAGATGACCAATCAACAATAATGGAGGGCCAACAAAATTAAAAGGAACCAGCTGAGGAAAAAGGGACATTAAACATTTAACTCAAGTACTGTGTAGTTAACATTCTCACTTCACCCATGGAGTGGAAGCTATGAAATTTCCACATTATAAGTAGCCACCTTCAAAAATAGTTACAGCTACCCAGAGAAGCCCTGAGGTTTTTTTAATCCACCGTACCTACTACCTCATGCACTAACTCTTTGTAATAAAACCACAAGACACAGTCAATACACACTCAAGGAACACACTATTCCCTCTCTTCCCTTCACAATGGCCACTCTTGATTTTAATGTAGACATCTTGATGAAGGTACGTCTCATATGCCACAGATTTATTTATAGTCAAAGACAAAAACGACCGAGAAGACTGGTAGAGTACTCTAGGCCAGTATTTCCACACAGGAAAAGCTGTCTTCCCTTCTCCTGTGGTGCCAATTTGTTCCTGTGATGTCTGTTTTAACTCATAAATGAGCTTTAACCTGCTCCTAACTTGAATGAATCTATTTTCAAGGTTGATACCCTTTTGGTAGCCCTATTCTTTCCCATATCTTCTCACCAAACTCCTTATCTCTTTTCTGATATAAGGCATGCTCATTCTCATACCTTAATTTCTCTCTTCAAGCACCTTAACCTTCATTATCCTCATTTATTCTCCCTATGAAGGGAATAATGCATATCCAACAGGTTTCTCTCACTCTTTAGTCATCCTTCTGTGATGCATGTACCTGACTTCTCTGACTAGCTAGAAAGAGATTGCCCTGCTGTTAAGACCTGTTCTACTAAGGAAGCTCCAAGAAAGGCATACTATGTACAGAGCTCTCAGTTCCTTATCTGGTGCCTCAGTTAGTCCAAAGTTTTTTTTGCTCCAGTTTTGGAACATCTTTGAATGAGAACAAAAACTTTCAACAAAATTATTATATCTATAGTAATATATCTAATATATTATATATATTCTGTTATCAGCCTCCCTATGCTTCTTTTTATTTTTATTTTATTTTAGTTTATTTTATTTTATTTTAGTTTATTTTATTTTATTTATTTCTTTATTTTGCTTGCTTGCTTGTCTCAGATTAAGAAGAGATAGAATTACTGGTTTGATGGATACACCTCTCACTATCATCAGAGGTAGACCTACAGGCTCTGGACATTTAACATTTTCAGCAACAGTAGTTTCAGCTCTGGCTATTAACCTGCCTTTGAAACTAATTATGATCTTCAGACTATTTTCTTTTTAGGCCAGTTCTTCATGTTGGTAATCTCCCTGTTTTTCCAACAATAGTTAGCACTGTATGTGCTAGAACTGCACTGTATATAATTAACACTGTCTGGAAGGTGGTACTTATACATCCACCACAAAATATCGCAGATGTAACACCAGGGCAGCCAGAATAGTGTTTGTACTAGTTATTAGGGTTTATAAAATATACAAAGAACGTAACAACGACCAAGTTTTCACCTTGGTCTTACAGACATGCATGAAACTGAAGGTCCACCCACAGTTAAGACCTGTTGCTTCAGCAACATTGTAGAACTTAGCCATTTTCTTCAGTTACTTTCTTCAGTGTAGCTGGAAACCAGTATACAGTTTTCTGTAAATAGCTGCAACTTCTTCTTTCCTTGATTTTGAAATTCTTGGTAATGACTCAACCTGTTATCATATTTGGGGACAATGCCAGCAGACACTTTTATGCGTTAAACAATCTCTGAAAGTCAGATGTGAACTACAAAAGAGGGTACAAGAGGGAAAAAATCACCAGGAAAGTTTTGAAATTGCTTTTGTTACATGGTATAGAACCTATAAGCCTGATTTAAGCCACTGAAAGCCTCTTAAAATAATGAGCAGGCTAAGTGTTAGGCTTTAAGTAAACAAAATGAGATAGATGTTACAAAGCACAGAACATTACACATTTTTAAAGACTATCTCATCTGGGCTGAAATATGGGAAGCTAGGGGACAATTGAAGTCCCAGGCGTGAATCACGAAAAAGCAGTTTTTCTCAATGCAATGTCCTTGATGTATATGCTTTATAATAAAATGAAAACACCAACATTGTGCTATGATATTATCTCAGTGTAGTTGGCTGTTGACGGACAGTATCTATATTATTATTCTTACTCAAACTTAGAAAACATTTTTCAGATAGTCTTCAACAGCTCTTACATTGACACGTCATGTCACAGAATGGCCGCAGAGCACATGGACTGGATTTCTTTTGTACAGTTGCCATCACAGATGCTTCCTCATTCCTCATTCAGTAGTCACCATTGCCCCACTCTTTTTTTCTGGGCCCTATAAAAGCCCTCTTTGCCTGGCCCACCACTCACTGAGCTCACAGAACTCTAACAGTACACAATCATGATTGGAACCTAGAGAACCTGAAGTGACAGCTCCCCACTTTTACGTGGTAAGAGTCTGGGTTCCTGCAACCGAAGAGATGGAGTGGGCCTCTGAGTAAGAACAAGTGAAGGAGGAAGAGTGTCTGTTGCCTTCAAGCAATGGCCAATGCCATGACTGCTGCTGTGGAGCCTATGGAGGTAGGTGCACTTCCAAATGAATAATCAGTGGGGGTGGATACCCCTGCAACACAGTTGGCCAGACACAACACCATTGTGCCAGGATTCCCACTGGTGCGGTCACAGCTGAGCCACTGAAAGTCCAGGTGCCCAGCTCCCTGTCCACTGCACAGCTTCCATGCGCAGAATTAGCTGGGATACCATAAACATCTAGCAGGCTTGCCTTCAGGATGACCTCCTTTACAATCCCTCATCCCTGCTCCTTGTGAGGAGATAGCATATCTTCTGCATGGATTCTCAAGGAAGTGGGCAAACATGGCTTTGGTTTCCTTTTGGCTACTGTACTGGGCTAACAGGAACTCTACCTCAGAGTGTTACTGTAGGCCTTGGATCCTGCAAGTATGGGTGTCTTCTCAGTATGAGTATGAGAAGGCAATCCATCAGACAAAGCCAGATCTTTCATGGTGGTGCACAAAGAGAAGCAGCAGATTAATGAAAAAAGAATTGTTCCTTTGGAGAAGCTGCAAAAGCAGCAGCCAGAGCTCATGTGACAAACCACGTGCAGATCATGAATATGGATCCAAAACAGAGTGGCATGAGGCACAAGTGTGTCCATCAAACAGAGAATGGTATGTGGTAAAGGAACACCAATCATCCAGAGAATGGCAAGGGGTAGCAACATCAATTCACCAGAAGACAGGGAGGAGCTCATGGAGATGGATCCACCAGAAGATGAAAGAAAACTGAGGGAAGTGGATCCACCTGTGACAGACATGCCTGTCACTACCCTCAGCGTGCCTTGGCTCTCTATCACAACATCATGACAATAGCATTGCAGGAGAACCAGTCCATCCCTGTCTGCATCACAGCCTCTGCCCCCAGCGTTAACTTGGACACAACAATGACTTTCTGAGCTGGAATATGTGTTGGATCACCCACCAATATATGCACTGTGGATTACTGATGGTTGTGTTAGTCTTTAGTTCTTTTCACCCAGGCCTGGCGAAGAACTTCTCTATGGAGACCCTGGGAGGTTTGGGTTGAGTGTTAGGAAAGGGTTCTTCACCAGAGGATGTTCAGGCTCTGGAACAGGCTCCCCAGGGAACTGATCATGGCACCAAGCCTGCTGGAACTTAAGTATTTGGATAATGCCCTCAGAAATATATTTTGAATTTTGGGTGTTACTGCGTGGAGTCAGAGTTGGACTCTGATGTTTGTGGGTCCATTTCAACCCAGGGTATTTTGTGGTTCTATGGTTCTCTGCACAAATACACAAGTGCTACAACTGCAATTATTAGCAAAGAAGACAAGGCCTCATTGCCAAAAGGACTTGGGGTTCTTCCAATCTTTAATTAATTGATGCCCCAGAAAATAGGAATTCATCTAACTACGCTTTACCTGGAAGGGAATTTTCACTGATGTAGTATTTGAAAATTTTTTCTCCAGTAAGGCTTGTACAGACTAATACTTCTGTGAGTCAGTGAGTTCAAACCTTGGATTACTGGGCCCCTCAGTAAACACTTATTGCCAGAAGGAAAAACAGACTTATTTCTATATTATTCTCTTGGTTTTCTTACTGGATAACATTTCTTGTTGATTTCATGACTGTTCATTACCTCTACTTTGTTGGCCTTGTTTTAAAACTGTAGGGATGAATATCCTTTTTTGAGTTAATGTTCAATTAGAGGGTGGCTTTTACTGTTCAAATATAATTATCACATGTGAGTTTAAAAAAAATAATTAAACATCATATAAGGAAATCTGCTAGAGCTGGACAATTCTTAGCTGTTGTTCGTTCATTTGTTTTCTAATTATTATCTTGCTGTTAAGTTTCTCATTGTTTCTTATAAAAGTTCATCAAGGTTAGCAGTGATGGGAAATCTCAAAACGATCCCTTCCAGCTATAGAAGTTATTCTTACAGTTTCCTATAACAACACTCAGAATATTTATAGTCAGTGAAATGTAAGAACCCTATGCCATTATATTCACACAATATCCCCAAAGATATTTTGCCATTACTAAATATTTTTGGGTTAACACTGAGAACCTATAGTAGACAATGTGTAAGTCAGGAAGATTCCCAACTCCTGGATCAATGATCCAAATATATTTCCTCTAACTGTAATATGTATCTTATGAAAAAGTACCAAACACAGCATTGCTCCTCCAACAGTGAAAGATCATACCTTTATGAAACAAGCTGATTACAAAGCCAGTGACTGAGAATGATATTTGTCTTTGCACAATTGTTCCAATGCATTATTATTCTTTCTGTCATTCTTTCCATTTTGATCAATATAACTTTCCCCACAACCTGAATGGGAAAGAATGAATTCTTCATGACAGATGCCCATTTCCTTACCTTCAGAATCTCAGCAGTGATTTTCATACAGTGGAAGAGGACAGCTGGCCAAAATCTACTCAGTCATTGGCTGATTTAGTTAACATAGCTATGTAGGCTGGCAAACTGAAACTGATTTAACAATAGATAACAGATTGAATCAGATTCACCTATTTACTATATGCTTAGGAAAGACCACACAAAAGGTATTTGCACTAGTTAAAGTAAACTGAGTCAAAATGGTGCGATAGTCTTACTTATCTTCCCCTTGGATTTTCATTCCTACATTGCTTAGGAGGGGCCACGACAGGATTTTAATCAGAAAATGCAGATAAAACAATTACCTTCATCTACTCAGAAAACTCTTCTAATTAGAGTACATGTGGCTATCATCTGGAAAAGATTGTGACAAGGTAGAATGAACAGACATAAACAGCATAAAACAACTTATGTTCCAAGCTTAACATATCATGGGGAGGGCTGGCAGAGAGTC
>VXAB01008151.1:0-52107 GCA_013399175.1 Odontophorus gujanensis | reverse complement strand
TTTATTTATTTATTTTTGCTAAGATAATATATGCATAGTGAGTCTAAGTGAGATTCTTTGAGCTCTCCTGAATTACAGAGGAGTGTGCTGTGACTAGTGTCTCCTCTGAACGGGAACACTTCTCAGGTACCACCAAATCCTCAAGGCCATCTACCAGTGGATGCCATGGTGAGGTCATCTCACTCAAGCCAGTCAATTTAGCCTCAATTATTGATGCTGAAGAATGCCAATATATTGTATTGGTTTTAAAGTTGCAGAGGAAAGTTGTAGAATAGGCTAACTTATCTTTCTTCCATTCACCCTCCTACATAAATATATGCACTTTAATAATGCACATTTACTTAATGGGCATGGGTGTTAAGATCTTTTACTGGGTCAACATATTTCTATTTATATGTATATAAATGCTTTACTTCTGTACATAGACTTAGGATGTTCTATTAATAAGTTAGCGTGAAATTTATTGCTGCAATGAAGGGACGGGAACCCAGCTTGGTGCAAGCTAATGTTCATTTATTAAGCAACAACTCAAAGCTTATATACACAGAAAGGCAGCGTGTGTTAAGATCTGATTGGGAGAAGGTTACACTCCTTAAGGTAAAAACATTTTAATAATACAAGGCACTTTTAATCGTCTGAATAAAACAGTTCACAATCGCTTCCGTTGCTATATCCTGTTTGTCCAGTTTCTTTACATTCCTTGAATGTGGTTATCTTGATCTTGTCAGCCTATCTTTACACAGCCTGCTTCCAAGGCTTGTGATCAAATTCTTGCATAACCAGCAGCTCTGTCTGGTTCGCAGTCTTGCCATTATCCACAATTTATCATCTACAAATCTGTAATCAAGTTATTGTTTAAGCATCACATACGTCACTAAGTAACTTTATTAATCTCCAGATTTGTTAAGTATCATTAGAATTTAATCCCTCAATCTACATGATATTACCAATAAATCTTTAATTCTTGCTGAATATTAGTGATCGAAATATGTTTGTCATCTCCCACGGTGAAAATCAGATCAGTTGTGGAAAGGCTCACACCCTGTGAATGTTGTGTAGTAGTTCAAGTCTGGTCTGGTAACTCCTGGGGCTGAATGACAGGGAAAAAAAAAAGGAAGCCACATGGAATATCTTCATTTCTGGCTTAGGCAGGTAGAGACAGGTACAAACTATCTCAGGGTGTGTTGGACTGCTAACATATTTTATACACATATATAAATATAATATATATGAATTTTTTTCCAGTTTAAACAAAGAGACTTTATGTTGTTTCTGTAAACTATTCTAGTTGGCAGTCTGGAAGATACTTTCATTCTAATATAGAAACTTCAAGTTTTGTAAAAATATGCAGAATTTTAACACTGGATTATCATAATGCATGTAGAGTATTCTTCAGTGTGTTACATGGGAGTATCTAACCACCTACACAGAAAGGGAAAGTCACAGCAAGGAACTGCAGGATGTAACATTAAATGGGGATAACAATAACAAGAAAATGTTTGTTATATTCAATAGTTTGTGGCTGATTCCATTGAAGTGAATGGAAAAGCTTCCACTAATTGTAGTGACCTGTTAGAACATGCATGCTGTTCACAGATATGAAAGGTAGAGGAATGGTCTTCCCTAAGCCTATTTCTCTGCTACTATGCTATTATAGTTCTCTTTACATATTGTAACTTTATCTAGTGTCTCATGTATTCAAAACATTCTTGTTATTCAATATGACTCAGTAAAGTCATTTGATATATATATATTAAAAAAATACCAACAAAAAGATTCCCATAGAGAAGAAAATAAAATACATTTCATAGTGTAACGTCTCAATAGAAAGTAAGGAAAGTGGGAAAAATGAAATTAGTACTTCCTGAAATTAAATTTAACAAGAAGTATTGCAATACGTATATCAGTGTAGAGTCATAGAATGCTCTGGGTTGAAGAGGACCTCAAAGGTCATCGAGTTTCAACTCCTCTCCCATGGGAAGTTGTGAAACACTAGAGCAGGCTGCCCAGAGCCACATCCAACCTTGCCTTGAATGCCTCCAGGGATGGGGCATCCACGACTCCTCTGGGCAACCTGCTCCTGTGCATCACTACCCTATGGGTGAAAAACTTCCTCCTAATATCTAAAGCAAACTTCCCCTGTCTTAGTTTAAAACCATTCCCCCTTGTTCTATCACTGTCAACTGGTGTAAACAATCCTCCTGTTCCCTTTAAGTATCAGAAGACCCAATGAAGTCTCCCTGAAGCTGTCTCTTTTCCAAGCTAAATAAGCCCAGTACCCTCAACCTTTCCTCATAGGACAGGTGCTCCAGCCCTCTGAACAATAGAACACAGACACTAGAGAGCTGGCAAATCTTGAGAGATTGTCATGATTTTATGATTTTTGTTATAGGTATTCCACATCATAACATCATGTGAGGCAACTGGAGTTACAGAGTTAATGCTCCAGTTCCATGGATTGCTGAATTTCTGGGTACCTGACTCTCAGAAGAGAACTACAAATCCCAGAGGACTTTGCGTTCCCATTTTCCACCCAGAGGGAAAGGTAAAACTGCATGCAAGTCCCAAGACTGCCTTTTTGCTGTTCATCTCAGCAGTGAGAGCTTTCTAGCCATATCAAGTTCATCTTCAGTGTAAGGCCTTTGGTTTCAGACACTCTCTCTTTTTATTTGATTTATTAGCTTCAATTCCACTTATATTGTATTATATTGTGTTATTTTGTATTCTGATATCTTTTTAATAAATTAATTCTCCTCCACAGATCATTGCCACTGTTTTGTTTTTAGCTACCTACCCTTTCCCTTTTTTCCCCTTCCCCTTTCCTGGGGTATGGGCCTATGGGTCCCCTGCCCCATTCAT
The DNA here is from genome assembly GCA_013399175.1 of Odontophorus gujanensis. NCBI lineage: Eukaryota > Metazoa > Chordata > Aves > Galliformes > Odontophoridae > Odontophorus > Odontophorus gujanensis. The sequence goes on along the minus strand of VXAB01008151.1, from coordinate 49,248 downwards.
CATGGAGCCAGGCCAAACCAACCCATGAACTGTTGACAGAGGTAATCTTATATTAGTTTAAAAAAGGAATACTTTTTACATCATTCACAGCCCATTCTTTGCAAAATGTATGACAAAATATAACCTAAGTATAATTCAAAGCTTAGCAATTAAAAACATGAATACATTTTAAGGATATGTATTGGTTTTATTTTGTTATAAAATTTAACAGGTGACTGCAAGAGTTATACCGACGCAACTGTGAAAATGGATTGAGATCTGTTTTCTTCACCATCTGAAATCAATTTATACAGCGCTTCATAGGAAGAAATGTCTGAATAACAGGCAACATGCCTCACACTGCTTAGATCAGGACCAATTATGGATATTGTTTTCCAGATAATCATTTCCTTGCCAAAATTACACCCAACTATACCAAAGATTTTTCTTTCTGGCAACCTTAACCTGATTTCACCTTGATAAAAAATGCTTGTCAGAAAAGTCATGAATTTGGCATCTGCATCCTTTAGGAGATTCTCATTCTACATATTTCATCTGGAGCTCTAGTCTTAATCTCACAGTTCTGCTTTTTCTCTCACTGAGACAAGCTCACCTGTAGTGCAGGTGCCGAAGGAAATTTAGGATTGTTCAAGTTACTCATATCTGACGAAATTCAGCATTTCGGAAGTTCCTAGAATTGTGCATATTGTTAGTATGAGGGGTTTGGTTAAAGTCAGAGGAAGGAGAAAGTCTAGAGATCAATATGGAGTGGGTTTGAAAATGTGCTGCCAAAGGAAACTCACTGCTGCCAGAGGACTTCTACTATGATGAATTTCCACTCTGAATGAGCTGGGAGCGCACAGAAGAAGATCAGAGCTTCTCCTACAATAAGTCAGTGGACACAAGCTGAAACACTGGAAGTTCTGCTGGAAACAAGAAATGCTCCATTACTGTGAGGATGACAAAGCAGTGGAACATGCTACCCAGAGAAGCTGTGGAATCTTTTTCACGGGATAAACTTCCAAAGATATCTGGACATGGTTCTTGGCAATCTGCTACAGCTGCCTTTGCATGATCATAGGGGCTGGAGCAGATGGCCTCCAGATGGCCTTCTAACATCAGGCAGTGAAAAAAAGAAAGCCAAGATCTGCAATGGAGCTGTGGCTCAAAGTAACTACCAAACAAAACTGTGGGCTACAAAACCTTCTCCCCAGAGGATTTTTTATCCGTGAGATGTAAGGTGTGACTTTTGTGAGGCTCAGCACAGTGCTGAAGGTAGGATTACAACGAAGAGAAAGAGCCCTGGGCTTACTTTGCACTGTGTCTGGAAGGGTCTTAACAGAGGAACCAGAGCTTTCATGCCTGAAAACCTTTATTATTTGCAAAGTCTAGGTTAAGTTGATTTGTGACTCAGCTTAGTTTTTATTGTGGTGGTTGAGATTACAGTAAAATCAGGTTTGGTATGGTAGAAAGAAGCTCAGAGGTCCTGTCTTGAGTGGAATTTGAAAGAGGTTAACAAAATAACTTGAGGGCTGTCATCTGAGCAAAACTAGAGATGCATTGTGTAAGGAGAGATAAAGGCAGTAGATAATGTTAGGTTTTGTTTGAGGGAAAGAGAAGTAGATGGATTTTCTTTTTTCTTTTTTTTTCCTTTTGCAACAGGCAAATTCTTAAAGCAGAGGATTCTGCCTTAATGGAAAATCTCTGGAAGATGTCAAATTTCTGGCTGTATGGTTTAGTGCTAAGGAAAGGTAGAAGTTTACTTGGAGACTATAATTGGCTACTCAGAGAAATTTAACACTACCATAAGATTTTTCTTCCGATCGTTTTTTTTTTTTTTTTTCTCTGGGACAAATCTAGGGTTTCTTATGTAAACTAGATTAGAATCATGGCTAGCACTGAGAGAATGAGGAAGTCCAGAGCAAAAGTTACAAGGTGAATGGAAAACAGTTTCCAAGGTATATTAGCACTGAAAGTAACAAAGCACTTCTGTCTTCTTTCATCCTAGCCAAATGCCAGGCTTAGCCTTTCTGATAATTTTCACCAGCGAATAATTTTATGGGAAAGAGAATTTCTTCCATCAGCATCTCTGTAGCCTCTCTCAGTCTGTGGTTCCTGTTTCTAACTTTCCTGCTGCTCATGGAGATTTAAGATCGATAGTAGACCCACTTTTTCAAGCCCTGTGTTTGATTTTATAGGGACAACTTGAATGCTAAGTACAAGGCACAATACAGAGCATATATTTGACAGCTGGAGTCATAATGCACGACAATATATATATTTAGGGTAGGTCTGAAGGCAAGTGCCTACATCGTGATAGAATTAAAACCTGCATTCTTCCTATATTCTTACAATAAGAGAAGGAGACACTGAAACTCTTTATACTCCAATGGTGTAGCCTAGATGAAAATAGGAGAACTGGTATTATTTTCCACACTTTGAGGATTGAAACTGTCAAAGGGTATGCCAAGTGATACAGAGTGGGAATCGTTGTTTCAGTTTCCTTTCAAAGCAGTCATCAAATTCAAAGAAATGCAACGTGATTGTTTAGATATCAAAGATGCAAGCATGATCATGATTCTGTGGTTTAGTGTCTGTTGCACTGAGCTGAAATAAGGAGCTTTCAGAAATTTTTCAAATTTTCATTTGTAACAATGGACTAAAAACCAGGCACCAAAAGGAGTAATCTTACCTCTAGGCTACCAAATGGATCCTACTGTTCTAGTTCATCATCTACATACCGATAATCATTTTTCATGTTGTTGTGCCACCTAGGTTTAAATCCCCCCCATTTGAAAATATCTGTGAATTCTGGTTTCCTTCTTGCAGAATGAGTGGAGTTTGAAGAGAGAACAAAACAACCTGATTGCCCATGAATTTCTTTAAAACAGGTTTAAAAATAAAGAAGTTAACTCTAAATTTTGTAAGGGTCCATTCAGGAAGTTGCAGGTGTTTCTTTAAGATATTTATACAGTCTGGCTTCAGTCGAACAGAGGGTTTAGGAATAACACTGCTCTTTGTTGATTGCTTTCTTCATATGTTCATTATATTGCCCCGTTAGCTGTTTCCTAATGATCTCAATTTGACTTTCTAATAATATCAGTTTTTAAAATACAATGAAATGGATCTCTTCTATGCAACTGACAAAAGCAGGAAATGTGATATTTTAAGGGATCTTCTGAATGAGAACCATTGTCTTCATTGATTATATGGAGGACTGCGTGTAAGTTGGAATGGGCCTCAAAAGGTCTTTAGGGCAGCAGCTTTCACAACAAGCAGGCTCAGCTCTCAGATCAGAACAGAATGCTCAGGGATATATCTGGTCTGTTCTTGGTAGCCTCAAAAGATGGAGGCTGTACAACTTTTTGGGGCAACCTGTTTCACTAATTAACAATCCTCATAGGCAAAATGGGTTTTTCCACATTCACTTCCCATGTTCCCATTTATGCTCCCTGCCTTTAAAACTCCCATCGTGCAACTCTGGGAAGTGCTTGACTTTGTCTTCCAGACCTCTCCAAAAGTACTGGAAAGCTATCGTGTCCTCCTCAAGCCATCTTTTCTCCAGGCTGAACAAGACCAATTCCCTCATTCTCTCTTCTTGGGGCTAGTGCCTCTGCCTCTGATCAGTTTCGTGCCCCCCCCATAAATTTTGCCCAGTTGATCAACTGGGAAGCCAGCCTGGACTCTAGGCTAGTACTCTAGATGTGGTCTTAAGAGCACTGAGGGGGAAGAGAATCATTTCCTTGAGCCACAATCTGTTTGATAGCTCAGAAATCTGCTGACAATTTATAAAGCTCTTTTAGTATTTAGTCTTTCTCCAGTTCAGGGTAGATGAAACATACTTTGCAACACAGATTGCTGAAGTATTAGAGACGCCACAAGCCCTGGCTGTATGATTCCCTAAGGATAGACTGCTCTTTGGCATTTTTTTATTTTTTTTTTAATGCATTGCATTTTCTCTATTTGTTGCCTTCCAAATCCTTCTTAGGCTGGAACACTGAAATTGGCATAATACCTTTTGTGTGGGCAGTATGCCACACTAACAGATGGCCATACTAGTGGACAAGTTGTGTGCATTAATTTTGATTAGAATGGGCAGAAATCCTGAAACAGCCATCAGTGTAGAGCTTTTGAGCATGTTCTTACAGGCATAAGTCATCACCGCTGCACTCAGAGATGCAGCTCTGAATATCCCAGAATAGCTTGTGTCTCCATGTAAAGTGCTTCTGTTCCAGTGAATCAGATTAATTTTTGCAACAGTGTAATAATATTTAAAAGTCTACATAAACTTCCCTCAAGTTGTCATGGCTTCCTGTAAACACATTTCTGATGACCTCTAACTCCTGTGAATCACACAAATTCTCGAAGCTTCTCTTTCTCAGACAAGCAGCCTTTTAACTAGTATAGCAGTATTTTTTATCAGTTACATTTTCCAACGTAACAGGTAGATAAGTGGTTAAATAGATTCATCCATCTGTTTGAAAATTTCAAAGGACAATTACCTATATGAGTTTCTTAAAATCTGTGGTATTCTTTTCCTAAATAATTTGAATGTTTGAATGTTTCATTATATCTTCTCTTCCTATTCTAATGGCAAACAATAAGAGATTTTGAAATCAAGATTTGTTAAACAGAAGGACAACTTTAATTCAGAATTGTGAATGAAAGACCACTGATAAAGTTACCCTGTGGTGATTATATCTCTATTTAGAGATTTATACTTTATCAGCCCTTACCTAGGGACAACATCTTCTGAATTATTTTAAACCAGGAGACCTAATCTCGAACTGTCAAACTTGATTTTTCGAAGATAAACTGTCATAAGGAGGTATTATACATTATTAAAGATGTGTAATTTTCATTTTTTATCTCTTCATTAAGTATAATCTGTCCCAGCTATTTTTTTAAATAATAAAAAAGGATTAAAAATAAAAAATAGTTGAGTAGTATTTTCTGAAATTATTTGATGCAAAATGTAATGGAACAAGCTTTTGGATCTTTTTAGATTTTGGGAACCAAAACAAATAAGATTATACTATCATTATCTCTAAATCCACTGGTTGTTTTTTTTTTTTTTTTAGGAAACATTATGATATGGTAGATGCATTATCCTGATAAAAACACAAAGCCAAGAGTAGTGCTATTATTTGTTTTTCTGTTATATTTTTGAGCTTTTATCAAGCTGTGGGAGACAGCCAGTGAGCAATGCGCAGGAATCATTTTCTGGAAGCTGATTATTGCTGCACTGTCAGTATTCATCAAAGTGGTACGTATCACCATCAATGATACAGCATCAAAAAATATCAGAAAGCCATGATAATTGACCTTTTAAAGAGAATTTGGGAATTTTTAGCCTAGAAAAAAAAAGAAAGCTGAGACAACGCTTGGAAACTATCTTGAAGTATAAGGAAGGATGCAGTGAAGACTTTAACTGAGTCATAGAGAGGGCAGGAGATACATTAGGAAAAGATATTTTGACACTCAGATGGTTGAACACCGAGACAGATCGTCTGGATGACTTTTGCAGCATCCACCACTGAAAGGGTTTTAATAATTGTTAACGAAATAGAGGAGGTATGTCTAATGTTTTGGTTGGGAATGGATTATTTTGTTTGTCCAAGTCAGTTCCAGCTGTGGTTTTTTTATTTTATTTTTATTTTTTTCTATTATTATTAAGGAACTTGTCATTGTACAGATTTCCAATTTGCTTTTCTTTATCTTGATGATATATACTATGAGATTAAGCTCTCTAATTAAAGGGGAATACATTATTTCATATTGATACATAAAATATATAAAGACTGAATGTATAAATGTAAAATATAAAATATAAAATACAAAATAAAACAGAAAACACAATGCGAACAGTACAATATAAAATGACTTTAAGATCTCACATTTGTTGAGCATTTCATTGTGTTCAACTTAAGTCAGTAGTTGGAAAATGTTAGTGAATAGATTTCTAACATTGCTTAAATGTTTCAAAACTTGATTACAGATCATTTATATTTTGTAGGAGGATTTATTAGAACTTACAATACATGAATGCTGTTGATTGTGTTAGGAAACTTCTTAAATGTAAGTAGACTGATGACAACAAGCTAGATTCTGAGCACTTCCTTTATCATTGATGGTGAAATCCTAGTACTGAGGAGAAGCCTTAAGACAAAACAGTGATTTGGAAAGAAGTCCCAGAGTCCTAATGCAGTAGACAAATTGGTCACTTTTGTTTCTTAGCAAAATCCAAACAGCAGTTGAGTAAAATGATACACTGTAGAACACCTATACCATCTCATACCTGGAGTGAAGGCACATTGTCTGCAAAATACGAACTGTACATGTCTCATGACTCAAATGTCTCCTGACTCAAGCGAGAAACATTTAAGGTTTCAGTATCACCTTTTTTAGCCCTTTAGCCTTTGGTTTTTAGCTATGTAACAATGAAATACTTACTTGTATGAGTTTCTCAGTTACAAATGTATAATAACAAGTCATTCTATTTTCATAGAATCATAGAAGCATTAAGGTTGGAAAAGGCTGCTAAGATTATTTAGTTCAAGCATCAACTCACCACACTAAACCATATCTTTCAGTTCCACATCTATGCATTTCTTGAAAGCCTCCAGGGATGCTGCCACCACTGCTTCCCTGGGCAGCCTGTTCCAGTGCCTCACTACTCTTTCCGAAAATATTCTGAACATTGTGTTCTATGTCTGTGACCAGACAGTAGGAGTTATCCTATAGTATAAAGAGGTTGGTCTAAAAAAACATAAGTAAACGAATGAAAGAAAGGCACCACAGCTGAAGTCTGAATTTCTAGTATTATTCCAGTGTTATTTTTCCAGAGGAACAGCAGTTTTCCAGTGACCTGCCAGAATAAATGTCAAGTGTAACTGAGGCTATGAACAACTCATGTCTTTAGCCCTATGGGCATGCAATAAATATAGCAGGATTTGAAACACTGATAAATTAGGGGACCTGGAGATTTCAAGTCTGGAACTGGGCAGCCTGATGATCCCCAGGTTGAATCACCAGCTTTTCTTTATGATCCATAAAGCAGAGTTAAAGTCAAAGACAATCTGAGTAGGTATGCAGGTTTTAGATGTCATAAAAGATTCATCTTTAAATAGAAAGGGCTTGTCAGTAATGACCTTAATTATACTTGGAGCTCTACTATAATGTTGCTTGAAATTAATCAGTGGCATCTGCTGTGATGTTACTGTGAACTTCAGCAAAAAATTATCTTAGAAAGGAAATCTTATGAACATAGAGAGAATGAAATGAAAGGGCTTTTCACATTCCTCTCTAACATCTTGCAAATTATTTTATTCCCTATAATTCATTTTCCCAAAATAAACTTACTTTCCCCCAGAGATGATCATAGCAACACAGCCATGAACTTTCCTCACCTTCTGCGAAGATCAGGTTCAAACTTGCATTATTAGAAAACACCACCAACACTTGAATCACATCATAGTCCTTAGGTCACTTCAAGACTGTTCAGAGGATGTTTTTTGTATATGTGCAAATTGGAATGTGTGAAGGCCAGAAGAATACAAAAGAAAAAGAAATTACGAGAAAGACAAATAAACCAAATACTATTGCAGAATTTGGTGAAGTTGATGAAGTTAAGCCAAGTGGGTATCAAAACTTTTGTGTGAATCTCACTGGCATGAATACATACGAGAATGTAAATGATAACGGATAGAATAGCTTTTTTTTCTGATCTTTCAGATTTGATTTTTCCAACACCATATTTAGACGATTAACAGTAGTGCTTACCACTGTGGAACAGGAGTCAAAGCAATTCATACAATTACATACATACTGTATGATTTTTTCTTGCTTTGAAGTATTCTAAGTTTCCATTTCAACCTTTGCTTTTGTACTCTGTCTAGTAGAAACATTGCCTCTGAATGAGTTTAATTATCATTCCTTAGAGCTGTAGAACTCAGGAGCTGCTACTAAAGATTGTCAGAGGTATGATGGGATTAGTACTGCATTTAAAAAATGTTTTTATGAGTCAGTGCAGCCAGCACTCAAACTAATTCCCAACAAATTAAATTGATTCAAAAAACTGTTCAGTAGAAGTCAGTGATATTATCACTGATGTGATGTATCCCTCAGTGTAAACAAAAAAATGATTTTGTTTTAAAAATCTTCATAAATAGAAATAGGCTAAAACAATGCTTAGAGAAAATTCCAGGTCATTCAGAAAAAGCAAGAAAAAGGCTTTCATTGTTTTGCAAATTTAAGATTTTTTTTTTCATGTTTCCACCTGTTTCATTTTACTGTTCTAAATACTGTTGGAAGAAAAAAATTCTGCTTGATTTAATTTCACTGATTTTATCACCACTAGAATACATTTCCGAACTTTTCATATAACTGAATCTTGGTTTATCAGCTACCCAGTTAGGTATTGATCAGTCAGTCTTGCAAATGTCAGATGCATTCGGAAACATGCTTTTAAGAAACAGACAGATTAGAATTCTCTAGGGGATGAAATAGTGAAAATCTTCTAATAAAGTATATACAGAATCTTACCTGAATTTCCAGATATTCTCTACTGTTTAGACAAAAATTATATCTATCAGGGCCCCAGGGATTGTTTTACTTTTGAGAACAACATCCACTCTATCTCTCACTTATTTTCTACTCGGACAAATTCAGCCAAGTTAGAAATAAAACAAAACCCAAACATCTATCTATCTGCAAGAAGGCAGAAAGTCTTATTTATTTTCTGTACCAGCTGGGAGGTTAAACTTAATAAACATGTCCAGCTGTCTTCTGTTTTTCTACCACATACAGAATGATGTAATTACAGCGTGCACAAGAAAGAATAAAAGCTCCACTAATCAGGCTACAAAGCTTTTGCTTAAAGTTAAGGTGAAAGAAATCTAACTAAACTGTGTTTTCCCGCTTGAGAATGTATTCACACAAAATATCTTGATAATGGCTTTCTCTATAGCTCTCTGAATTACACTGTGACACTATAGCTGAAGCTATAATTGATTCTGAAACAGCAAAGGAATGACCTTAGTTAGCTTTCAAAGATGATGTCTTCTTAAAAAAAGAATAAAATAGAAATAAAATCACTGAATTGGCCTCTGGGAATGAATATATGCCAGAGTGAGTTGATAAGACCATACTAAATGACTGCACCAATAAACAAGAGATACCAAATTCAGTAATAACAAAAATTATGTAAATTCTGTATTTTAAAGGGACAAAAAGTAATATTCCAATTTGAAGATTTTAATTCCTCTGGAGTATCTGAAAGAATGGAGATTTATTTTACTTAAAGGTAATTCTGCAGCTGAAGCTGTCTTATGCATTCCACTTCAGAAAAGTTGTCTTACTGGGCTACAAAAATTACAATAAATGCGCACTCAACATATTTGTCTGCTGACTATTCCTCACTCACCTCTTTTCTACCTAGGTGATATTGTCTGTAAAAATGGTTACTTGCCAAATAAACCCTTCAAGCACTTAAGCAGACTTGCCAGGAACACGTTTTGAATTCACTGTAACTCTGGACTGTGTATCTGTATCCTGTTAAAGATGAGACATAACATATCCAGCACTAGAAGTGCTCTTCTTTCACAGTTTCACCCTGGCACAGGGGCTATTTCTTACTAAACGTGTAACAGAGTACAGTGTCATTATTGATGGCAAAATGAAGGTAAATGTTAAGAAGATCAGGCTCTGCTGCATGAATACAGTGCATGTTTTGTCACAATATCTATATATACATTTGCTGTGGACTGCACATTATATTTTATGTTTTATTTAGTCTTCACTTGAACTAGGTAATAAAAATACTGCTGCTCTGTTTCTTGAATTGACATTTTATATTCTTATCTTGAAGTATTTTCTTTTCCATTTCCTAGTCAGCTTTAATGACAATTGAGTATATATCATAATTGCAATTAGAAACTGTCATCAAGCTCTATTAGCAGGAAGTTCAGAACTACTAGTTATTATGCAGAATTTAATGCATTCTGACATACTCACTGGAGAAAAATACTTGTCAGTTTCTAAATCTTATATTTACTGGACCAAACAGATGGAAATTATCATAGTAATACAATAAAACTCTGAAAAGGGACTCTAAAAAATACTAATTACAATACTAACACGTTCCATTATTGACATAGACCCTATCTCAAATAAGTTATTTCTGCTCTTTTTTGTTTTCCCCAAGATATCTTCCTCATCCTAGGCTAAATCTAATCCACAGTTAGTCGATACATAAATATTATTTGAAGAAAGATAACATAATGATTACTTGACTCTTGTAAATGATTTCTTTTTTCAGCCATCTCTACTCCAGTTCTGAATATGGATATTCCTTTCACAATATACTGTCAATTTTTTGTAGAGACTGAATAGTAATTTCTTCCATTCTCTCTTGGTTGATAATACCTCCTAGTGACCCAGATGTTCACCTCCAATAAACCCAACTTTATTAGCTTTACTTCATAAAACTCTCAGTCTAAAGCTGAGTTTAATAGTGACTTCATTCTTTTACATTAGACCATCTGTCAAGAAATTCATTCATTTGGAAAGGTGTTCTACCTCAATATTACTGAGGTCATTACTATATCACCTCAATGTATAAATGGCATGCAAGACAGTACAATTTCTTTGCATATTTGTATATGAAATTAGACCCTTAAGGTAATTAAGAGGAAGGATTCTGCAGTGAATTTTTCCACTAAATTAAGTCAATGAATATGATGTGTGCTTTTAAGTTTGGAGTTTGACCTTCTGTGTAACCAGACACTTTAATAAGCAACTGCCCTTTTATAACACACATGCCCAATAAATGCACTATCAGCAGTAATAAGGTTACAGATGGCTTACTCTGAAAGATCCTATTTGGCCTTCTTGCTGAAAATTTCATCTTTGCAGTAGAGTGGAAGGTGATAGAGGTTTAAATAACATGAAAGCAGTAAAAGGAGTTACAATATTTATGATGGAAACTTAACTGCAAAGTAGTAGCTTCAGAAATATGTGATGATTATGGATTATAGTTAACTTTTAGATATTTACTTCATCCTTTCAGAATAACAGAAACATGAGTCATACTAGGACCGCATCTTGCAGTGCATCTGTCTGTTTGCCCATCTCTCTTATGCACACTCAGAAAAAAATTTAGAAAATGAGATTCTCAGAGCTCAATACAAAAGCTGTTCTCAGGTACTGAAGTATAAGAAAAAGATGTGGAGAAAATGGGCATAACCGATATTTGAATATTATGCAATTTTCTAATCGCGATTAGTGGTTTGCCTAAAATAAAGCAATTGAGTTTTCACAAACCACAGGAAGTTAACTTTAATGAGGCTATGCTGATAGAGATATCAGTTTTTGTTAGTAAACTACAGCTAAATCTGTTATTGTGCCAGCAGGAAAACATATTTTCAAATTGGTAAAAAAGTATAAAAAAGAAAAAGTAAAGAAAGGATATAATAAGGATTAGACAATACACTGTCTTTTACTGCCCTTAAAATTCAATCTTTGTCCATCTTGCCATGCATATTTTATTACTGGGCACTTCTTTTGTACTTGTATTAATTCTAGTCAATATTCATAATCAGTATTGTCTTATTGTTTAAATGTAATCTGTATTTTTTCAATCTTAATTTCCCCTCCAAATATCCTGACTTGCTCTATGACAGAACAGAAGGGTTAAAAAAGTCTAGTGTTCTTGGAAAAAATGTTAAGGGGATATTAGAATGATATTAAAATATGTCTACTCAGTTGATGCTTATATTATGCTGGACGTGTAAATGCTGCATTTGCACAAAATGTCTCATTATTTTTGCCTTCTGGATCGCCTTCTTAAACATATTTTCATTATGAAGACTGAAGTCAAAAAAGATATTGTAAAAAAAAAGGAGGGGATGCTGATACTGGTGGTATTTCCAGGGAAACATAAACAGGAAAAACTATCTTCGTATGCTGAAAAAGCGAAAATAAAATATTGAATAGTTTTACACAAGAAATATCCAGATTAAAAAGAAAATCTGTTAATAACATTGTGTTACATTTCTCTCCTCATCAAATATAATGAGCGTTACATAGCTACTGCTTTTACCAGTATTTTATCAGATTTATGTACAGCTGATATAATATAAAAATTTCACTAGCTTTCCTATAAATTTATATTATAATCTTTGACCAAAGTATCAATTATTTGAACTACATAAGCACTTGCTCATTGACCTTCAGATTTATTTTGTCATTCTAAACTTGAAGTATACCTTGGCTACACCCACTGACTATGTGAAATTATTTCTTTTGCAGGTGGACCAAATGCTCTTTCTGTAGCTGTGCCCCTTCACAGCCTGAAGCTACTGAGAGAATATTTTCATCTGCATGACGTGTGTGCACCACTAAAATTTCATGAATACTTCCAAAGAACAAAAGTATCTCATGATTTCTACTGATCAGAATCCAATTAGAATAGTAAGCTGGATTTGTGTATTCAAAATATCAGAAATTATGGCATAAAACCCTCTTGTTTATAAACTCTTCTGTTTATAAAGGTAAAAAAAGAGTNGCTCCCTTCCTCCCTTCCTCTTCTGCAAAACCTACTTATTACACAGATACCACAATAGTTCCTGGTTTTTCTCCTCCAGTGAATGTCTCACAAAAAAATTATTCATATTTTTTGTGTTCGGGACTTTTCCAAAATTTGAAGATATTTTCCTGAGAACTTCTTGGTCTCTCCGTCCACATTCACTTCTTATTTATTTTAACTGCTCCTCAAAACTGGATTATTTCCAAGCTGCCTTCCACAAACTCGTTATAATGACTATTGCAAAACACTTCTTGCTGCATTTTCTTATATCCCTCATCTCAGTAACATCCCAACACTATGGTCAAAGAAAGATTTGTCTGGAAAGATGGGATATCGGTTGAGGGAAGGTTTTCCCCAAATGATTCATTGCTGCTCCCTCAGCTACAGTTTGAGTAGACTGAAGGACTGTCCATAAATAGTCAGGAAATAGCTCATTGACTTTCCAAAATCAGAACAGTGAACAGTAGTTTGCTCCTCACTGCAGAGGTGGCTACCAAGTGTTGGGATAAATGGCTGCCTGCTGCAGCAAAGAAGAAATTTTCTTGGACCAAGACAGAATAATTTGTTTGAAATTTCAGACAATTCTAATATATACTGGAAACAATGCATTACAAAAAGGAGGTACTGTACTTCAGCACAGCGGAGGTAGGCCATACTTGAGCAAAAATTATTGCAGAGGAGTGGGACTTTCAGCAACTTCTCCTCTTTTGTCTTTCCACCTTAGGTTTTTCTGTTTGTTTGTTTTGTTTTTTGTTGTGTTTTTTTTTTGTTTGTTTGTTTTGTTTTTTTTTTTCCCCTGAGTCTCCCTTTTGCAGCTCTATGCCACAGTTCTATCACTGTCATCATAGAAAGACGATTAGCACCTGCCCCTCCTCTTCCCTCATGGGGAGGCTGTAGGTCATGATGAGGTCTCCCCTCGCTCTCTTCTTCTCTGGGCTGAACAAACTAAGTGACTTCAGCCACTCCTTATATGTCTTCCCCTGTACACCCATCACTATTTTTAAATCCTTTCTCTGAACATCCTTTAATAGTTTAACATTCTTTTTTCACTGTTGCGCTCAAAACTGTGTGCAGAACTACTCAAGGTGAGGAAGCACCAGTGTAACATACAGTGGGACAATCACTTCCCTTGCCTGGCTACCAAAGCTTGGCTTGAGGTACGAAGGTACATTCAGCTTTCCTGGCCTCCTGGATACACTGTTTACTCATGTTCAACTTGTCAACCAGGAACCCAGATCCCTTTCCATGAGGCTGCTCTCTGGCCTCTTGTTCCTCACTCAGTACAAATTCCCAGGGTTGCCCTTTGCCCTTTCTGCTGGTGCAGAGTTCAGCACTTTCCCATGTTAAACTTCATGTGACTCATGATTGCTCAACCTACTAATTTGTCTAGACAAACTAAGATAAAAGATATTAAAAAATGTAAGGAAAAGAGCTGGAAACAATAACTGGTTAGAATAGGGGGAAGAAAGTCTGAAGGGATTGGAGATTTCGTTTTTGCTGGCTCTGCAGCTCACACTTCTAATTCAGTCTCTTGCTGTTGTTTTTCTGTAAAATTTTCGCTAAATGAAATAATTTTTTTTCTGGGTCATAATTCCCCTTCATCTGTCCTCCAGTATTAAACCTATTAAGCCATTCTCTATCAATACAAATACTAAAAGTGTACCCGTCGTAGATAATTTCTTTCTCTTCTGGATTTTTTTTTCCTTTCTGAAGGGAATGAGTTCAGAGAAAATATTGGCGCTGAATAAAGCCAACTCTGTGGTTTCTGTTTAACATTAATCTTGAGTTTGAAATATGTTGCATTTTGAATGACCAAAAATCTCACTGTTTGGGAGTGACCATCTTTTAACTTGTACCAATCAAACAATAAGATATTTAGTGAGTTCTTAATGAGGAAGTTGTCTAAATTGAGATGCTGCATATATAGAGTAGAAAAGATTTTCTTAGCCATCACACCAAGTTTTTATGCAAACATATAATATGTTCCTGAACTTGTCCTGTCTCACTTTTAGATTTGTTCTGTAAGACCTTCCAGAACCTTACTTATTCTTCTAATTTCCAGCCTAAATTTTCCCATTTATACCCATTTGTTCTTGTGTCAACCTTGTCTTTTAGTTTAAATAGCTTCTCTTTCTTTAGCATTTATCTACCTCTGAAGTATTTATAGAGAGCGATGATATACCCTATCAGACTCCATTAAGTTATTTTAGTCTTTTCTTACAAGATAAGCTCATCTTAGCAGCCCTTCTCTGCAAGTATTGCAGTTTAATTAATCTTTTTTAAACACAGGCTATCAGAACAGTGTATGCAGGATTCCAGAGGAAGTCGTACCAGTGTTTTGTCTAATTGCACTAATTCTTCCTTATCTCTAACAGTAATACTTTTCTAGGATTTCATTTGCTTTTTCACTCCTTAATACTCAAGTTTCATGCCTACTGATGGTATTGGCTGATTAACCCACAACTGAAATAGGCAAATAATAATAATTATTATTTATTATTCATATTTCCATCACTGTTTCACTTGTACACAAAACTCAACCTGCCTACAGAACAATGAAATGTAAATAGTTAGTTTATGGAGAAAAAGTTTGCCTACAATTAGTTATGTCCAGTGATCTATGTCTGCCCTGTATCTGTTGTCATTTTATGAAGTTTATCTTCTAATCCACTTTCTACATGCTGGAGCTTCTTTTCAACTGTGCCTAGTACTCCTAGTCATGGCAAAACAAGAAAGATCTATTGCTTTTCTGATGATTATAGAAAATGATTACTTAAACAGGTTTGCTGATAATATGTTTACACATGACAAGATATGATTCAGAAAGTTACTCAAATATGAATTCAATATTAAAAAACATTTTATAGCTGAATTAGGGCTGCTATTGTCCCAGTGACTTAGGGCTGAACCAATGAATTAAACCCGTGTGTGTTACACTAGTAAAAATCACACATGGAATGGTCTTCAACATAGCCAATAAATGTAAAGTAAGTCTAAAATGTAAGTCTGGATTTCTGAGAATTATTATTGACCCAAGCCATTGCTTCCAATTATCCTGATGCTCAATTACTAGCTATCATGACAGGTATGAAATTAATCCTCATCAGAAGTGCATGTGGTGTCTGAAGTACACACTCTGCCTGTTGTCTCGTTCTTACACTTGTTAAAACTGGCTTCGTAGATTTCAACTGACTTCATAGTTTCCAAGAACTTCATTTTAAATGTATCGCATTTAATTAGCATTCTGTAGCATCTCTATAGACTATTGTCTTCAGATAAATCTGACAGCAGATGGGATACATAAATTGGACTATTTACACAGTACACATATAACTAGAACACTATTTTTCTTAATTACTGCTAGAACTTGGACTGAGGTCTGATAATGAGAGGCAAGTTGGGTTTAGCAGCTTTATGACTGCAGTAGCTCTTTGTGAAATCCATTAACTGCTTCGTATTTAAGATGCAGGTTTGCTTATGCCTCATAACTTTTCTAGCAAGCTTGTCTGTACTCATGTAAGCAAACTGCAGTATGCAGTTCTGATCCCCCTGTTCAGTATGTAGAAAACTGAAGGAAGAGTGATGTGTAGTACCAATGGCTACAATGCCCTTTGGGACACGGTATGTACCTTCTCTGGCCTGCCACCTGGACTGTTTTATTTTGTAGCTGTAATATAAACTAAGACACCTTCAGTTTTAATTTTGGCAAAATACATAGACAAATATATATATATATTTGCAAATATATTAAGCAAACTGTTAGAGGTTTTGAAACAGCCATGGAACAATATGAAACGAAGAAATAACAGAGAAGAGTTACTGAATGGTTCCACTGTGAATTCCTTCACCTGTTCCTGGCAGCTAAAATGTCTCTCTGCTAGGTTGGAGTCTGGAGGTAAAAGGCCAACTGTTTTCTCCATTTCCATACATGGCTTTATAATTTATTTTTGAAGAAGATAAGCTAGATAGTGTATTCTAAGCTGTGAGATTCATGGATATCTTAAATAGACTGTTACAGTCCCAAAAAGAGCTTTCAGGCGGGAGATAAAACTGTTTGAAATAAACTTCTATAATGGATTGTATAATATTGTATAATTTGTTTTATCCAGACATTCAGTTTCAGGGACTGTGTTCCGCAGATGAGATTTAGTATTTAAGTGTACTTGTGTTAATTTTAAGTATACTTTGATTCATTTATAAACCAAATATACACGCATATTCTTTGCACATTTACTTTTTAAGGGGATAGCTCTGAAACATTTCAGATGATTTTTGATGTTCTCTGACTTCAAATTTTATTTAAGCAGATGTTCTATTATTGCAGAAGTTATTATAAGTGTTAAGCTAAAAGAATTGTCAATGGTTTATGGGCTGATTTGGCCTGGTTCCATGAGGAATTGGTTGGGGGACCCATGGACCCATGCCCCAGGAAAAGGAAAGGGGGAAAAGGGAGAGTGTAGGGAGATGGGCCTAAAAACAAAACAGTGGTAGGAAAGCTAATTTACTAAATAAGATATCAGAATGCAAAATAACACAGTATGATACAATATAATTGGAATATAAGCTAATGAATCAAATAGAATGAGAGAGTGTCTGAAACTGCAGGCCGTACTCTAAAGCTGAAAGTGAAACAACTAGGGAGTTCCTACACTGATGAGCAGCAAAAAGAGACAGTGGCAGGACTTGCGTGCAGTTTTATCTTTCCTTCTGAGTGGAAAACAGGAACACAAAGTTCTCTGGGGTATGTAGGTATTCTCCTCTTCTGAGAACCAGGTACCCGGAAATTTGGCAGTCCATGGAACTGGAGCATTAACTCTTTATTTTCCAGTGCTTTACATGATGTTATGATGTGGAATACTGATAACAAAAATCATAAAAACATGACAAGTGTTAAGAACCTATAGGCAAAATGCTGTGTAGAACTCATTTCCATTTTACTTTGAGCTACTTCTACATTTAACTTCTTTTAAATTTGTGATTGTCTATGTTTATTAAAATTATGAAATTGTATGCACAATCTCAGAATTTTTCTTCATTTTTTTGTAATCTGAAATTTAAATATTGTTGATTTTTAGTAACAATGGCAGTGCCTGTTTCCACCAATCAATCTGCATTTACTTAAAAGAATAATCTGAAAGACTATTTGGCTTTACCAACTTTATCTCTTAAACTTAATAAGACAAAGTGTGCCTCAGTTCTGATATAACTCAGTAAGATTCCCAGTATTAATTAGTTAGTGATTGCCTTGTCCTTTTTATGTTAGTAAGCAACACAGAACTTCAAAATGTAAGTTTTTCAGTTTTTAAATAATGTTTTCTGTCTGTCCTTCTGTTTTCTAATTTAAATTCTTTATTGTAACAGCTGTTTAGAAAGGGATATAAGGTCTAAGTGTAGCGTTAGACTAAAATACAGCACATTACAGCTGGCATCTTGCTAATGTTTGAAATAGAACAATTACATACATGGTTATTAATAGCAATATAATGATAGGCATATACTCTAAAAAGAGGACAAGTAGAAAGAAATTTAGCCAAAATAAGCTGAGATGTTCCATCTGGAAGCTAAAGTAGAAACATTTATAATTAAAATCATCAACAACAAAAATAAGCCTATGGAGATATTCTTAAAGTTGGCAGTAGAAGAATTTTAGCAAGATACAATTAAAATGTGTTTTGCTGAAAAACAGAACAGAATAAAAACATTCTACTGAGCAGAAAGCAGAACATGGATATTTAATCTGAAGGGCCAAAACCTGTTCATGTTTGGTCACTAAATATATGAAAAACAAATGGGAAAGAATTCTCCTTGTTCACATATGATGGAAGAATATGTGGTAAAAGAGTTAAAGAGCATCTGGAGAGGTTTGAGTTTTACACATGCAAAGGTTTGCAACAGTAAAGATAAACAGGAGTCTACCTTGACTGGGAATCTTCTCAGGAAGCTATAAGAAGAGCAGAGATGTGTCAAGTCTGTGATGACTGGGGTGCCTTTCTTCCAATTTTAAGGGAGGGGATAGACTAGAAGGATTTCTGAGACTCTTAGGGCTCATATCCTGCAAGAGGAGGGCACTGGTTAGCTGTAAGTTGTAAATAAAATCATTTTTTAAAATCATTTAAAATCATTGAGATATGTGTGTCATTTTTATGCTTTGGAGGTATTGATTGTGTTTGCTGTAATATCACAACACTATTTTCTTTATTATATGAATCACTGTGTAAGAACTGGGAGTTCGCAGGAATAAGCAGACCAGTGGCATCTTCCACAGTGACATGGAAGGGACTGCAAGGTTTCACTGTTTGAAACAATCTGTCAAACAGTCTGGCTGATTAATAAAGACTTATTTAAAGCAAGTGGAAAAATCTTTGCATTAGAGCATGTAATTGGGGATTGATTCATTGCAGCCAAGAGGATTCCTGTTCTATATATGACCCAAAAATAAGGAAAATTATGCAGTTCTGTGGTTGCAAGCACTAGGATTAATACTACAGGTGTGACATGTCTTATGCACTATCTGTCATTACTGGTTCTGAACAGGGTCTGGGATAAGTGCCTGCAGGACAAATTACTGGAAGACAATGACAAAGGAAGAGTGTTTTTCATTTATTTGCTTGTTTTGTTTGTCTTGTAGAGACAGTACAGTTTTGTGGTTTTTTTTTTTCTATAAGGGAAAAAATTGAGCAAGAACTCAATTCAGGAGGACAAGGTAGAATATGACGGGAATTAATAAATCCTTACATCCGTAAGGAGATGAAAGCTGAACTCTTTCCTCATCCAATTCCTAGAAGAAACTTAGGTTATTTTATGTGATGTGGAAAGAAATCTCAACTGAAATCAAGGTAAAAAAATGAATGAAATCTGCAAGATAATAACAGTGTGCACAGAAGTGTGTGCACTGTTTGTTTGCTTGTTTTTGTCTATTCTCTATTTTGATGAGTCAGTAACAAACAAATTATCAACTTTAAATGTTGGGATATGACTACATACCCTCTTCTCTGTTGAGAATATCAGAACTCCAGTCAAATAACGTACAAGGCACCAAGAACACAGCTTGCCAGATGTATAGGTGATCTCTGTCAAGAGTACTATAATGCTTCCATTAACTGAATAGCAGTCAATAAAACCCAAATGCTGTTAAGTGGCAGAGAGAATTCTCTTTATTTTTAATTTCTGATTAATGGTCTGTGAATGAATCTTTGACCAGTTTGTGCTTTGAATCACAGTGACCATAAGTATACATGGTCAATATGCATTGCCATATAGGTCATATTCCTCTGATCAATATGCATACTAATCTCATCAGGAGCTTTGGAAAGCCTTTGATTGCAAAATGCTGGAAAAAAAAAATGCCTCAAAACTCAAAGGTATATATTTTCAAAACATTTACTCTGTAAGTAAAAACTACAATTAGGAGGCAGACTTCATGCTGAGTATGTAGTCAACTACTTATCTTTCCTTTTGATGGCAGGTAGAACATTTGATAAATGATGAAAATTAGAGCTGGTGGTAGGTGGACTGTTGGACTGGATGTTCTTGGAGGTCTTTTCCTTCACTGGTGATTCTACAATTATATGATTATGTTAAAGATGCCATTTTTGACCAAGATAAATAAAAATAGGTTTGGCTGCAATAATATGGACTTAATGGGTTATATAAAATGTCTCCTTGTCTTTCTTATCAATTTCAAATTATTTAAAATCCCACATATGTCATATATAAGAAAATGATCATTCAAAGACAATAAAATGAGAAATATTAGCAGTTCTTTATTTCCTCAGTATATGTACTGAATTTATGTTTTTATCATATAAATAAATACTACACAAGAAAGGGGTTCAGAAAAAAATAGTATTTTTCTGTGTTACTCGTTGATCTGTTATGTATTTTGTACGTTTAGTATGAGAAGAACAGGATTCAGTGAAATAAATATAGCCCGTTAATAAACTAAGGACTTATGTAGGTACTTGTAATTTTCCAACATGCAGAGCATGTGAACATGTTGGGCAATTAGGTTTATTCCAAAACAGACGTTTAGTTCAACAGGCCTCAGAGCATTTTGATAAACTCTTTACCAAATTGAAAGCACCTTCTTTTGTGGCCTTTAGTAGGATTAGCATTTCATGTGTTGTAAGGAGTTAAAAATACTAGTATAAATAAGAGGTCTCTTCAAACAGCTAACAAGCTCCTAGGATAATTTGGAAGTTAAATAATCTATTAATATTTACACTTTTAACAAATATATGCCTGTTACTTTCTGAGACAATTCAAAAAGTTATGCAGTCAGGAAGAGGAATCATTTCAGTAAATTCTAGGCATTGAGTTAGATATTCTGTTCTAGATATTGAGCTCTTAAAACTCCTGTTTACTTCACTGGTTAATCTGGACTGGATATGTTAAAAAAATAAAGCACATCCTGAGTATTTAATTTTAAGGGATTTGTTAAGTATATTTAAATATCATGGTGGAACAGGTAAAAGGTACTTGGAAATAAAGTGAAGGAACCAGAAAAATCATAGGTCTGAGACTGCTGGGTATGCTGCATATTTAAAACCTCCATAATGAATTAATGATATGAAAAGTTCTTCTGAAGTCACTTTTACAACATGTAGAAAATGACAGCAAGGAAAGGAGAAAGGAGAAAGGAGAATTATTAAAGTGATACTGGATGAAGATAAGACTTGGCCAGGGAAAATGTCTCAGCATTTATTCCTTTGTAAATGACTTCAAAATATACAGTTCCATCACAGCTTTTAAGGCTATTTTAGGGACTAACCTACACATTTTGAAAGAGATAGAAAAGAAAACTAGAAATGAGAGAAGACAAAAGAGACAAACATGGAGAGAAAAGTAAAGGACAGACTGTTTCTGAAAACTAATCAAGCAAAAATATCTAAGCAGTATACAGAAATACAAGCATTTGCTGTCATCTTTGTTATGCTCTTGAGAAGTTTACAAATGAATAAAATAGTTAGAGGCACCTCAGCTAGGTTATATGTAGAATTCTAAACTCAAACAGATGAACTATCTATGAAAATAACTTTGGGGCACACAATCACTATCTCTCTAAATTATTCTCCTACAAAATGAAATCGACTTTTGCACTGAAGTAAAAAGTGAGAGCTATGGAAATGTGCACAAGAGTATCAGTTAGAGGCAGATATAGTACTGTATTTATTATAAATAATAATATTAAATAAAAAGTATGGATTAACTTAATTTAAGGAATTTCTGTTAATTTTGATTGGTGCAAAATTCTCGACCAGTTCTTGATTGATGTAAAATTCAGTGGAGTTGATTTTTTCATACCTAGGTAGATTGCAGTTCCTAAACTGCCTTGGACTTTCGATCTGGATGAACTCAAAATTAAGCTTCTTTTAAATGTAAACCACTGAACAGTAGAAAAAGTTTGGGCCAGTGCAACTTTGTACTGGCTGCTATGCAGACCAGCTTGGACAATGATAGCATATTGCTCAGTAGTGTTTGTAAACTGTGAATATTAGAGAAAGAAGGAATTGCAAGTCTAACATAGGTAAAAATAGGGTAAGGGTCAGATTACATTTGCATTTCAGCCACACTCTGATACGCTGTGCAATCTGTGTTGTGAGAATGACTCCTTTTCATTTTTGGCATTATATCAGGCTTATATGGAAACTACATTCATCCAGCACCATTAGCCTAGCAAGACTGGAAAATGTTCGTTGCAATTTTCTTCTCTAAGGTAGTAGCTCCTCATTTATTGCTTTTGTTCTGAAGTCTGACAACACATACACACACAGTTACACTGTTAACTGCAATGACTGGTTGAAAGGGAAGTTGTCTTGGAAGCTTTTGTGAGAATCAGTTGGAAACTGTCTCAGTTATTGAAAAAGTAATTATAGGATTGCTTCTAATTAGATTACACAGTTCTCTAGGGAAATAGAAAGGCGTTGTGGTTTGACATTTTGTCCCATACACTGCTGTGGAACCATTTTTAGAAAAAAGAAAATTTCACCACAGTGAATTAGACATATCTCAGAAAGAAAGTGCATTAATGTGTAGAAATCTGGATTAAGCTTTAGTAAAGCCAGATTTACAACTGAGACTCAGATGATTTCAAAGCTCTATAAAAGTAGTTTAATATTTAATTTAAAAATAAGCACTGAAATAGTAGATTTTTATTTTGTAATGAAAAGATTTTAATGAAAAATGAGTATATTTTTATTTTTTCAGTATTACTATAGTGATGTTTAGCTGACACAACTCATTAGATATCCTCTAGTTCATTTGTATGGATTGTAGTGATATTTAATGAGGAATGCAGTGTTTATCATTTGGGGTTTTATTATTTTCTGTTAATGTTGACAAACAAGGGAGAAATTCTCAATGATCACACACTGCCAATTTTGTAGAATTTGTTTGTCAACTTCTGTGACCTGAATGACTGATTTTATCTGGAAATAATCCCGCAGAAAACAGAAGTAGGATAAAAGCCTTTCTAAACTGGTTGCCTTTTGAATTTAACTGCTTTCCTTGAATCAGAAAAAAAATGATGATACCAATTAGAAGGCATAGTCAATTACCATACCATTCTTCGTCTTGGTTAGCATATCCTGCCCTTGGCAAAGACTATGACTGGAGCATTTAAGGAACTATGTGATGAAAACGCAAGTTTTACAATGAGATTCTGGAATTTCCATGATTTAGACTTTTACAAGTTTTTCTCTATGCATAAGCTATCACTTTAAAAACTGTAAATAACTAAGCTGGCACCTTCAGTGCTAAAAGTAGTCAGCTCATTGATCACAGATAGGGTGAGTAACATTGTTCTGTCCTCCAGTAGGTCTGTGTCAGTAAAAGTTGTACAAGTAAATGAAAGGCATACTACACTGTTCACCACCGTAACAATTTTTCCCATTCTAGAAAAGTGTTGTGTTAGACAAGCATCTGTAATAAACTGTGTAAAAATCAGATTGAATTCACTAGGAATCCATTAATATTATTAAAACAAAAACAAACAAACTAAGCAAAGCAGCGACAACAAAAATAAAACATCCACAAACATTTTAACACTTTCCAATCAAAACTACTCTTAGTTAATTCCGTTTTCTTGCTGAAGTAAAAATTATAGGACAACTCCCAAGTCTAGATTCAGAAAACTGATGGAAATTTATAATGAAAACTCTGTAAAAACAATCTTAACCTCATCATAACTCTCATCATTTTACTGGCTGGTTCGGCACGGTTCTGTGACGATTGGTGCGGGGGACCCACGCACCCACACCCCGGGAAAAGTGGAAGGGGGACAGGGAAAAAGGAAAAGGGAGATGAGCCTAGTAACAAAACAGCAGCAACGATCTGAGGAGGAAAGCAAATTTATGAAATAAGGTATTGGAATGCAAAATAGCACAATATAATACAATATAATTGGAATTGAAGCTAATAAATCAAATAAAATGAGAGTGTCCAAAAAACTGAAGGCCTTATGCTATATCCTGAAGACGAGATGGCTAGTGAGCACCTGCTGCTGGGTCAATCCGAGAGGAAAGAGTCTATGTCTTGTGTCACACAGTTTTTATCTTTCCCTCTGAGTGGAAAACAGAAAAACGCAAAGAAACTCTAAGTCCTCTGGTAGTTCTCTTCTGAGACAGATGTACCTGGAGCAATCGAGTTCCATGGAGCTGGAGCATTAACTCTTTAACTCTCATTGCACTACATGTTGTTATGATGTGGAATAGCAATAATAAAAATCATAAAACCATGACAGTAATAAATGTGGAACATATGGTTTTGCATCTACACTTTTTTTTTTTTTCATTACAATGTTTAAAATAGAATAAATACTCTGAAAATCATAAACAGGAAAGGAGATTGTTACTTACCTGCAGTAAAAACAAATATCAAAACTGTTAGTGTTGCTCTGCAAGCATATCTGGTACATATCATGCAGCTCTGTGAATTCACCATCCAAGCTTTTTCAATTAAGCATTCGTTCTTTGCTTCTTCAATTCTTCTTATATACCTTTATCACTTGGCTGATAATGGTGCTAGTTACTGTTGCTGACAGTGAGAGTGAAAAGAGTATTCTATTTTATTAAGGTTATTTCTAATCCTATGTCATTAACTGTTTCAGATGCTTATTTTTCCAACTTTCAGAACCTAGTATAAAGAATTTCAGTTATTCTTTTTGTACTGTTTGTCAGTCACCTTAATTTAACTTGATTCTTTCTACTAGAAAAGTTGAAAATTGTTGCAGCAGGGTTAAATTCTCCACACAAAAGCAGTCTATGGATAAAGCGAAGTTCAAAAAAGAGTAGTTCTAGAACATGCCTATAACACGAACTAGAAATCCGTTTTCAGATGAACTGTAAACCTATAGAAGTAGTTATTTCATTTTTTATAACAGCTTATGACTTCTTAGGTGAGATAAATGCAATACTTGCCATGTTATGTTTTATTTTTTATAACATTGAAGTGTTTCTGTTAATAATGACTCACAAATGAATGTGAAATGGATAGTCTAGTCTTCTCCCTCTTCACAGTTTATGGATTTACAGCCTATAATTAAACTCTAGACTGTTTTTAGTCTCCCACTAGAGCACTTCATCTTTTGCTGTGCAGTTATGACAAAATTACCATTTCTGCTGGTCTGCCAATATCACCCTGTCCCTTAGGAAATGGGCTGAGTACAAAGGCATAAGCTTCAAAGAGCAAACTAGATCTGGAAACATCACCACAACCACTGCTCAATATTAATCCAGAGTCTCATTGAATACTAATACAAGTTCAGTAGCATTATGAATAATTAAACACAATTGGTATTGTTTCAAATATTTTTTTCCAATGACTCCAAATCCCAGAAGAAAGGCAAACACTTCAGAAACACAGGTCTTTGAAGGACCTGTGAATATTAGTGAATGTTATTTGAAAATTACATACCAAAAATATGTCAGTAGAAAACTCTCAGGCTTATGGGATATTATTAATCTTCACATAGACTTAGTCCATTTAAGTATTTTAGTTTCTTCCAGCAATATTCATGTATTTTTTCGTGTTGCCTGAGAACATGATTTTTAGACATTCAGGTAATGTGTATCTTTGCAAATTAATCTCAGAAAAAAGGCTGCTAAATATTTTTAAAATATCCTCTTTTCAGGATTCCGAAATGTAAGTCAGTGCAATGACCATCTTCCAAGTATTTAAAATAAGTGGCGCATTGAACGCACACATACACACAAGGAAGAAAAAAACATGTAAAACAAAATAAAACAAACCCACAAAACTAAAACATTTTATACATTTTTCATTATCTTCATGTCACAGCGCATTAAAATTTAGAAATACAGAAACTGGAAATTGTATTAAGAATCATCTAATAAGACTTTTCAATGTGTTGAACTGTTGTTGAGGATTCTCAGACAAACTAACAAATGAAATATTTGTGTGTAATTGTTAATGAAAAATGTGATCAAAATGTCTTCCTTTCCCAAAGGCTTAAGTACTGGAAACAGTATATGCCTACATCATTTTTTTATACATATCATTTAATTGATGCATTTTAAAGAAAATCATGATTTTGCTTTGTTGGGATTCTTCCAGATAGAACAACTCCTGTAATTAAATAGCAAAATAAGATAAGATAGGTACTATGTTAGAAAATGTTAATTAATTTTGATGAAATTTAAATAACTGAAGAAGATAGGTAGGGAAGGAGGAGCAGAAGAGGTGCCCTCAACATTAGAAAATGAATAGACTGCTAAGAGCTGAGAAGCAGGTGTGATCAGGTCAAGAGCTTGTGTACCAGACCAATAAAGGAAAGCTGGTGGTTGGAGTCATCTACAGGATGGGGAGCCTTCTTGCTTCAACTACAAGAAGCACTGCACTTGCAGCCTCTCATCTTGTTGCAATATTTCAACCACCTGAAGGCCCACTGGGAACACAACACAGTGGATTCCAAGCAATCCAGGAAATAGAGAAGTGGTACTAGACCTGGTAATCACTAGTGCAGAAGAACTCATTAAAGAAGTTAAGACTGGAGGCAATCTGGGCTGTAGTGACCATGGTCTGGTTGAGTTTGTGATCTCAAAGAGCTTGGGACTGACAAAGTTAGGACCTTGAGATGGGTAAAATTAATTGTTTAAGGAATTATTGGATGAAATCCTCTGGAAAACTGTCCTCAGGGGAAGAGTAAAGGGAGCTAGCAGATCTTTAAGGAGCACAAGAATTCTCCATTCTCCAGCATAAGAAATCAAGAAGAGGAGGCAGGAAAAAAAGCATGGGTGCACATGACCTGCGGGTCAAACAAGGGGAAAAGAGGAACATACTTGGGCAGTGAATGCAGGGATTTGTGGCCTGGGTAGAATACAGGAATGCCATCTGGACATATAGAGATGAGATCAAGAAAGCCAAGGTGTAGATGGGACTAAACTTGGCAAAGGATATGAAAAATAATGTACAAAATGAGGAGGTAATCTCAGAGAACCAGCATGGCTTCGCCAAAGGCAAATCATAGCTGACCAACCTGTTGGCCTTCTATAATGGAGTGCTGGCTTCGGTAGACCAAGGAAGGGCAACAGTCACCTTCTACCTGTACTAGTGCAAGGGCTTTGACATGATTCCACTCTGATATCCTCATCACTGTATTAGGGAGATAAAGATTTGAAGGGTGTGTTATTTGGTGGATAGATTACTGGTTGGATGGTTGCAGTCAGAGTTGTCCATATGGAGGACAGTGATGAGTGGTGTCCTCCAGGGGTCCATCTTGGGACCAGTACTCTTCAATGTCTCCATCCATGACCTAGACAGTGAAATCAAACTTCCTGATGACAACAAGCTATATGGTATAGTCGATAAAACAGAAGGAAGGGAACTATTGTCTTATGTACCAATATAGATGTAAGGTTGTAATCCTAGAAACAAGTGACCTAGAATGTTTTCCATAAACTTATGCCTGAGCATTTTTTGGGTCTTCAGTGTTAGCTGCTAAATAAATTTAGGCACCTGTTGTTAGTAAAAGCTCTTATGGTCTGCAGAGGGAATCCATGAAATATGTATTTACAGCCATGTTCTCAGGATCCACTTTACTTAGCCCTGTTCTTTATTGGTGGCTATCCAATTTTTATATAATTATGTAGTGACAAGATTCTGTTAACTGAACAAAATACGTAGTGCCATTTGAAATTCCTTAGAGCACCTAAGTCATCTGCACAGGGATGGAATACTTAAAACTGGATCTACAGGACAGTGAACTCTGTAGCAGCAGACAGAGGCGAGGTGGTGTACCCACCAAGTAATGCCACTGACATGGGATCCTCAGTTCAATAAACAGTTTTGTCCCAGGTTATAACGTTCTAAGTTTCTCCTCAGATGCAGAATATCTTCTTCCTTTGTCTCTGAAACAAGAAAATTCTTTCCCCTCCTCTCAAAACTGCTTTACTGCATCCATAAACACAACAAACATGGGATTAGCTGGAGCAAAAGTGAGAGGATCATATTCTACTGGTGTACATGGAGGAGACAACAGTGTACACGTGTCATTGACCACATTTTTCAGGTTCAAAAATCTTCCACAAGAAAGTAGATTTGAAGTGAAATGAAGAAAACTTTGTTTACTTCGGCTTTGCAATGAACAGAAATGTCATTAGTTCCTGAAATATTTTTTGCTTATGAAATATTTGCATATTATTTTAAGTCTGAGTAGTGGAAAAAGGTAAAGATTTATTTTACTGGTAGAATCAGTCCTTTTCCAAGCATTTAAGATTGTAGCTAAAGAATGTTAATATTTAACAATTACTGAATATCTATGCAATATACTCTGAGTTTTTGCTGTGTGTTTTATTGCAAAGCTTAGTTACTGACTTTTTAGTATTAAATAATAATACAAAACAAAATATTAAATAACATTACAATATTAAATAACATTAAATTGTTCATTTGCACGCTGTAGAATACAGTTGTGCTACTTGACAGTGTTTTAAGAATAAAGGAAGTGGTGTTATGCATAACAGTACGGAAGAATCCATCACATTAATGCCAGTCTCAATTGTCTGAAAATAGTAGATCAGTTCTTATTTTTGGATCATATAACACACTTGGATGACATATGCTTTCTTTTACTGTCTGGAGAGTAAAAACTTTCATAAAATATGTCAAGAATCTTTCAAATAGTGTTATTCCAGAATGGGATGCTTCAGATCAAAATAAATGAAACCTGGATCTCCCAGTAACAGTATTTTTATGGCTCCAGGATATTGAGAGATCCTTCATTGTCTTTTTTTCATGGTATTGATTGAAAGTAATTGAGTAAATTTCAGGGAAATCCAACAATATGCTCCTTTCTGAGTAAAGGACTTTAATTGGATAAATCTGGGTTAAAGAAAATTATTATTTTTTTTTTATAATCTTGAGGCTTTTGCTTTTCTGACTTATTTGCTTAAAGAAAATGATCTTTCAAAAATTTTCAGAACAGGTCCATGTATGGACACAGACTCTCTCACACAGGAAACCTGAGTAACTCCCCCTTGTTTCTTTTGAAACCTGAACATTTGGTAAAAATACATAAGAAGCACTTATGGAAGAAAAATGAACAAAAACTTTGATTACAGATGAATTATTAACAAGAAAAAGAGACTGCTAGTTATTGCTGAGGAAGCACATGTGTCTAAGTTTTGAAAAGTTGGTTCAATGGCAAATATTTGATTGAAATGCTGCAGTTCTTTTTCCAGAGCATCCAGCTCTACCTGAGGATGTGTGGCTGAGTATATTACTGCCACAATGACTTAAAGGCTTTCCCTGACTTATTGCCACTGTCATTGTACCAACACAGAGTAATTTGTTTCCACAAAATATCTTTTCTGTCAGTGTAGGAAAAGTTTTACTATTGAGTTGAGCACTTTCCCCCCTTTCCCTGCATCTGTCTTTCAGAGGTTAAAGAAGGCAAACCCAGATTTTGATGAGCTGTTGTTCAATCTAATCATTATTCTGTTCAGGTCAGCGTTCAACCTTGATTAAAGCAGACTATTCTCAAGACATGGGTCTTTTGCTACTTTCTATGTTATTCTGAACAACAGCACAGGGAATCTCAGCAGAGAACAAACAACCTGCCTTTGGAATGATGTTTTGGGTGATGTTCTGGAATTGGTACAGTATTTCATTAAAGTTGACAAAGATCTATTTGACTATCAGGTCACTGTTTTTGAAGCAGTAGCGTATTTCTATGAAATAAAGGACCTATCTCATCCTGAAACTTAAGCTTCAAGTTGACACTGCTCTGAGAACAGATTCATTATGAAACCTGATCTGAGAGCAACAATTACTGTTGAGTCTATTCAAATTCCCAGTGGAATAAATCCATCTAGTTAAAACATCAAAAGATCTTTTCCTATTCTTGTTAATAAGCTGAGGAGTGCACTCAAACAGCAATCAACTCTGTATAATTTAAACTTCACCTGCACAAAGAGATGAGTATTTGCTTCAGATATGGCGACATGGTTGTCAACTTGTCAATGTAATATACTACATGATACATACTCACAGGGAAATAAAAAAGCACCTTATGCTGTTTTACTCTCAGCAAGGACATATCTGACCAAGGACTTTGGTCTAAGTCTGTGCATCCTCTAAGTAGAAAGATAGTGATTTCAGCTGATAGCCAGGCATAGATTTCTGCTGTCTAGTATATTTTGGCATTCACAATCTAACACACAAATCCAAGATAAGTTTACAAGCACGGATAATAACAGAAAAGTCATAGTTCTTTTCTTTCTTCTGGTTCTCTTTCCCTTTTTCTACTTTTCCTAATATTTCCAATGAATTTGTTCTTCTGAACATTTAAGCAAACCTTATGTAACATCAATAGTAAAATACCAAAATCCCAGTGGTTCCCTCATTCTATGAGTTAAAATCTACCTAGCCTACTACTGGGTCAATTTGTTTCTAAGTTTTTAGCTCATTTCAGTACTTCCAGTGTACTTCCATGATCTTATGAGAGTCCTAGTGTGGGTGGCAGTACTGACTTCGTTTCTCTACAGCACTTTTTTTCAATTTCTGTTTATTCTTTCCCTTTCCGTTTCCCTTTCATCCTCTTCCTTTTTCTTTTTCTTTCTAGGCATCAGAATATCTTGAATAAAATGTTTTGTCCCAAAATTTACACAAATACTGATTGCAAAGATTTTTTGATCCAGTTTGTTCAGTAAAAATAATGAGTTTATGTCCTCTCACCTTTACAATATCCCATCAACATTTAGTATTAAGGTTTGTCCTGTAGGTGTCAAAGTCAACATAGGAAGAAAATTGTTTGGGAGCCATTTCAACTCTTCAGTGTTAACTGTATGCTTTATTTATATAACAGGTACTTCTATGGCCCTTATCTGTGGCCTCACTGATAAGTTGTGAGTATCAGCAACTTTTTTGGAAGGATTACTGAAGAAGTGGCAGTAGGAAGAAAGAGACAAAGAGAAAACTGAGGGTGAAAACTGAGTATGTTATCGATGGTTTAAATGAGATAATGTTGTAAAAGAGTTCAGTTAATCTCATAATTCTGGAAAGAGCATCAGCTTTTGGTTTAAGACTATGCACATAAAATGTGACCTGTGGTGCCTTTACGAGAGGGTCATCTATTAATGACATTCCAGAGAGTCAACTGTATCCTGGGCTACATCCAAAGAAGCATGGTCAGCAGCTTGAGGGAGGTGATCCTGCCCCTTTCCTCTGTGCTGCTGAGGACTCACCTGGAGTACTGCATGCACATGTGGAGTCCTCAGAACAGGAGAGACATAGACTTATCAGAGTGCATCCAGAAGAAGTCCACAAAAATGACCCAAGAGATGGAACACCTCTACTACCAGGACAGACTGAGAGAGCTTGGGTTGGTCAGCCTGGAGAAGAGAAGGCTCTGGGGAGACCTGAGAGTGGCCTTTCAGTGTATGAAAGGCAACTATGGGAAAGAAGGGGCCAGACTCTCTAGCAGGACAAAGGAAAATGGTGTCAAACTAGAGTGGGAAAATGAATATAAGAAAAACATTTTTTATTGTAAGGGCAGTGAAGCACTGGAATAGGTTGCCCAGAGTCATTCAATGCCAGGCTGGGCCGGACTTTGAACAACCTGATCTAGTTGTCCCTGTTCATTGCAGGGGAGTTGGAGCCTTTCTAACTCAACTGATTCTATAATTCTAATTTTTTTTTTAATGACCTTAGAGTTTTTTCCTCAGCAGCCATGCCTAGGAGGACGGCTATGAACTTTTATAATTCCTGGTTAAAAAAAAAAAACATGTTTCTTGAACTCTGTTTAAAATTAATTTTTATTTATTTTTCCTTTGACTTCTTTGATAGCCACAGTAAGTGGAAAAAATAGCCAAATAACTAACAAATATACATTTCCTGATTTTTGAAAACAGCTTAAATAAAATTCCATTCATATGTATTACCAAGTCTAAAAATAAAGAAGAGTTACAGTATCTTCATTTGTAACCTACCCTACATACATAGATTCATCTTTTTATCATTCTCTGCAGTTTTCTACATATGATCTTTTCATTTAAATTAATAAAAGTTGCAAAAATAAAATTACAAAAATGAAAACAAACATAAAAGCATAGAAACCCAAATACATTTGCATTCTCAAATTTGCCTTCTGTTTAGTCCACATAACCTGTGATATCCTACATCGTGTTTTATACAGAAGAGTATATATTTAGTAGTTTAATTGTGTTTAATTTCTCCTTACATTGTTGGTTTCTTAATATATGTGTATGATATTACTACTGTCAGTAGAGAGTAACTTCACTTGAAAAAAAGTCAGTCAATTCTAGGTGCATGCAATGGACCAGAACTGTTTTCAGCATTCAGCTTCACAGACTTCGAACGGTAAAATTTTGTATAACTTCTGCACTTTGTTGGGATGATTAAAAGTTGCTTAAGCTATCACTGTTATAAGAAAGTGTGATCTTTGAAATAGGGATATTTAAGAAAGTCAGAATTGTATCAATATATTGACATCACACTTTCCTTCTTTCTTTTATCATGTTCCTTTGTTATGCATTTTGAAATAATTAATGCTGCAGAAAATCCCTCTCATCCTCTTGCTATTCAACCATGAAGGTCTTAAGAATGTTTTCTCATAAGATGCTTATGACAAATGATGAATCTAACAATGCACATCTAATTTCTCGCATGTTTTGAGCTTATGTGCCAAGATTTCACTAACGTTGAGGCTGCAGGGCAGCTTGTGTGAGCAGAGTCCCACAGTGCCCTGTGTCTGAGCAGAGCAGCTCAAGCTGCTCCGACAGGGCCCTGCTGCTGCCAGAGCTGAGCTGTGAGCCTGAAGGAGGTACCCCCACAGGTGGGGACCTGTATGGAGCAATGCCTGTAGGGTGGGCCCTGTGGTATAGGGCCGTGTTTATTATGTCTGCTGGATTTCACCTGTGAAATAGCTGTATCTTAGAAATGTGAGACTGGTCTGTGCAGCTGGAAAGGCACTTTGAGCTATTCTTGGCTTATGATTTTATATAAGAATAATATACTATATTATTAGTCTATTTGTTAATCCATTCATCTTGATTTCATGGCATCACTCAATTTATTTTAGAGGAAGCAGATGGAAGCCTTGACTTTGTCTTCAGAATGGATACAGCAGGGCAACCACTCAAGTGCAATCTCCTCCACGTTGTATTGCTGATGGGAGGAAGCCAGACAGAACACCTTTAGGAATGAAATGGCAGTTAGGGCTTCAGGTTCATTAAACAAGAGAGAAAGAACTGTTCTAGAAGAGACTGCTCATGCATTCAGGTCTTCTTTCCTGTCATTGTCTGTGGATGGAGTTTTATGCCTTTTGTAAGAACTAATAAAGCTTGTTTATCATGTTTTTATCACAAGAAGAATAGAGGGCACTCGATTTTCTTTGGAACCAATGGTATTTAAGGATCCTGCAAAAGCTGCATTTGAGGATGTCACTTTGCATAGAAGGTGAGAGCATGTGCAGTGACTTCAAGACCAATGGGATGTTTTTATGTCACCATTCGGCATCCTTAGCCACAAAAACTGAGCCCAGGCTGACCTTTCAGAAGCACAGCAAAATAGAGCATGAGATTGAACCTCTTTGTAGAGCTGGTATGATGAGACAGGGAGGAAAAAAATTCTGCAGTCTACAGTTCTGTTAGTTGCTTACAGCTTGTTATTGGAGAGAGGGCCGCCAGTTAGAAGCAGGCATCAATCCTTCTCAGACCTAGTAATTGGCACAAATAGAGTCCTTTAATGCTTAAATTTGATATATGATTATACAATCATAACACAAATACAAAATAAATACCTAACAAAAACATTGACAACAAATGTGCGCATAAACCCAGATCCCTATTTGAGGGAGCTGAGATTTTCAGGATGTTAGTGCTATTTAATTCAGTTTTATTACACTTCTAGGGAGATCCAGTAATTTTGACAAAAAAAATCAAAACAGAGTAAATTACTCTTCTAGTTTCATGATAGACTGTAGAAATGATAACAAAAACTGATAGAACATGTATGAGGCAGGGCTTTTGGAGATGGTATTGAATAAAATAAGGAAATTATCTTTATAATTGGGATTATACAATTTTCTTATATCAGCATAGCTCACACATAGAATAAGACACCATTAACAATAGAAATACTAATAAATAAATAGATTTTATGAAAAGTTAAGAAAACTATTGTCGGAAAAATAATTTTTTTAGTATATGCAGGAAAGATCTTGAAAATAAACCATGACAAGAATTCTTCACGTAACCTTTATAATGGATGTTGTTGTTACCTTAGGGATTATAAGACATTTTATTGTATTTGTTGTCCATAAGTTAGTTTGTGTAGTTTGTGTAAATTTTGTTTTCATTTCAGTAATGGCCCAGTTTAATTTTTCAGAATCTTTTGAGAATTCGTCTGTCTGAACTCTTGTGTTGTAATCATTAGGACTAGCAATAAGTACATTTTAATTGCGTTACCTGACTTTTCTTCTTAGTACTTGCTCAGATTTAAGGTTCCTTTGGTTTTATTTATTTGTTTGCTTTAGTTTACTCTATTCATTTTTGTGTTTAGGAAGTTTTGGTGAAACACTGCAGTTTCATTTAACTTCCTTTTAGTTTTACTAGTCCTAGTCTCATCTTTGAGGATGAGAAACTACATCTGTAATATTGGTAAATTTATCTACAGTAGAGCCTTATCTTTCCCTAGTGGGAGGTAAATCTATTCAAATACTACTTTGGAGCCTGAAAATCAGTAAAATTAGTTGTGAAACAGTGCATAGTAGTCCAGCAGGATAAGATGTGAAACTCAACAGAAATTAGTACTTTCAGTTGGCGGAAATAACACATTCTGGACAAGAAATGCATATGACGATACTTCGAATCCAGGACAAGTCTTCACCCATGTCAAGTTTAACTCTTAATATATTTACTACTATTCTTTTGAAATGCTCCCTCATTAATCTATTGACAATTAAACTATTCCAGAGTAACTAGCATCTTCTATTAAGAAGATATTTCTAAACAATAAGAGATTTAAAAGACACTTGAAACACTAACTCTTCTTTATAGGAGTCCAAATTGCTATCTTTATCAGAACTGACTTCAGATCTGGAATCTTCACTAGAATCAGAATGCTTGTGTAGAATCTGAACAGCATTAGCCCCATCACAGTTAAATGTCAAAGATGGGAAGTTTGCTCCTGACATCCAAAAAAAGAAGTTAATTCTCTTATAGCCCGCAGCTAGATCACATACCCAGGAAGTTTCATAGCATCTGGGGCCTAATGATGGAGCTCATTATCCTGCCAGGAGATAAGCCAGGCTACAGATGTAGTAAGCTGTACTGAAATGGGTCTTTAATATTGTGCATTGCTTTTTAATATCAGACCAGGAAATCTTGGTCAAACCTAGAGAATCCATATTTTCTTGAACATCTATTTTCTTATTTTTCTGTTATTCTGAAACAAAAGCTTTACAGTACCTTTATGAAGCATACAATGACTCAAATCAGAGAGGCTGAGTTTGTTCCCACCTCAAATAGTTAAACACCTAAGTACTAAAGTGTACTAACAAAGGATCTAACGCAATTTTGTACAGTTACAAGAAAAGATGTTAAGATTTTTCTGTTAAGAGCCTTTGCTTTTTCATTTCTTAAAAAGAACATCTGTTGACACAGAAAATGATCTTTCTTTCAGGCTTCTATTTTGTTTTTACCTGGCAAGCAGCTAAAAGCTAAA
This sequence comes from Odontophorus gujanensis, assembly GCA_013399175.1. NCBI lineage: Eukaryota > Metazoa > Chordata > Aves > Galliformes > Odontophoridae > Odontophorus > Odontophorus gujanensis. The sequence goes on along the minus strand of VXAB01008151.1, from coordinate 13,481 downwards.
TACCACACAGTCCTTTGCTCACTCCCCCTTCCTCTCAGTGGGATGGGAAATAGAATTGGAAAACAAACGTTGAACTCGTAGGTTAAGATAAAAAGTATTTACTAAGGCAGAAAAGGATAAGAGACATAACAGCAATTATATATATATATATATATTTACTGAACAAGGGATGCACAAAGCAGTTTCACACCACCCACTGACTGATGTCCAGACAGTCCTTGAGGAGTGGCTGCCTCTCCCCTCCCCAGGCAGCGTTACTTAGTTTTATATTTTTTTCTCACATGCTGATATATAGTATGGAATATCTCTTTTAGGTCAGTTGTCCAGGCTCTGTCTCCTCCCAGCTCCTTGTGCATGCTCTAGTCCACTTGTTAGCAAAGCAGTATGAGAAGCTGAAAAACTGGAACATCCCTGGCTCTGTACTGCTCCACTCAGCAACATCTAAAACGTCAATGTGTTATCAACATGGTTTTTCTCCTAAAGCCAAGACGTAGCTATGTACATCACACAAAGAAGAAAATCAACTCTGTCCCAGGTAAAACCAGGACAGGTTCCCAGGTAGATTATTATCCTGTGCTGTAAGATAAAGGTTAAAATTTCCTGTGAAGAGTGCATTCTGACATTTCCACACATCTAACCTTGTCACCCATACCTATTTTGCTAGTGAGCAGCACTTCAAGTTTCTTTATTTTTTTAGCCTGTCTGAAGCACCATAGATCTTCCAATGTTCTTCACATGAATGCTCTAAATCCTGCTGCAGTTGGTGTCTGTTGTTACAAGGGCTAGCCTACTGAACTTTAGTCCTTAGACACCTTTACGGAATTTGTCTATGTGTTCACTTGGATCCTTGAAATGAGATCTTAAAGAGGACTCAGAAGGAAATGTAACTCAAGAAATGTTCTGAGATCAGCCTTTAGGTATAATCACCAAAGCGGAAAGTTCTTAAAGAACGGACAGCTAGTACACAGATAGTATTGCAGCTGGCAAGGCCAGTTTCTTGAAAGATGAGAGATAGAGCAGAATTGCTGATTATCTGCACTTCATTCAGGAATTGACTATAAAATCACTACCCAAAATGATTATATTTTAAAAAATCTGTTTACTTTTGCTTGAACTGAATGCCAGTGGCTTCTGTCACTGAGCTTGAAGATAGTAATAGTAGCTTAATTTATCAAGACTGTTAAACATTTGGGATGGAGCAAAAATCTGCTTTTGAGATAAGGTCTTTAGAATGCAGGAATCAATTCCACAAGCTGAACTTTAAACTTAAATTCCCAAGGAGAATTCAGGGATTAAAAAAACCCTAAACCTTGGAAGAAAGGCTACCCGATTAATACTATTCTTTGATGGATCTATTCCAGCAAGGTCAATTAATACCTAGTAATTTACTGAAAATCCATTGTCATGTGTAATTACAGAGCTGAAACTATTTCTTGAATTCAAGTATTAGAATATGTGGGTCTTCTGTGGCCCCTAATTTACAGCTTTATGTTTATATTGAATATTACAAGATTTTCAAATATTATTTAGTGATAGTAGGTGACTGTTTTGGTCAAAGAGTTCATGAAATAGCTGAATTAAAACTCCTTGGCCTAAATGATAAAAAATATCACACGAGTTGGCACCCTGGACTTTAAGTTTCTCAGGGAACTAGTTAGCAGTCTCCATTAGAAAGTTTACGGGTTGATATAAGCTGGTAGGTTTTCAAGAGCCACCTTTTAAAAGCCCAGGAACAGGCTATCTCACTGTGTTACAAGTCAAGCAAGCAGAGTAGAAGATGGTCTTCTCTTGAACAGGGATCTCCTGTTGGAACTAGAGCAGAATAATAAAATATCTGATCTTGAGAAGGAGATGCAGTTTGTAGGGAGAAAACAAGACAAGCTAAAGTGCAACTCGAGTTGACATTGGGTGGTCTGATATCAGAAAACAGAAAAAGGCTTTTTAAAGTATGTCAGCAGCAGGAAAAAAATGAAAACATAGAACCATTTCACAAAGAGTATCAATAATACAGGAATGGGATGGAACTATGCTAAAGGTGATATCAGGAGAAGTTTCTTCACTGTGAGGATGATCAAATACTGGGACAGGCTTCCTAGTGAGCTGGTTGATGCCCTGTGCCAGTACATGTTCAAGAGGCATTTGGATAATGCCCTTAATAATACAGTTTGGCATTTAGTAATCCCTGAGGTGAATAGGTAGTTAGACATGGTAATACTTTTAGTTCACTTACAACTGAAATACTCTGTTCTAATCTCTGGAGAAATGAAAAGGGAAGGGGAAAGGTTCATGCTGTAAAAGACTTCTGCATAACAGAATTGTGAAATACTCTGTTACCAAAGATAGCAAAAAACGGCCATCAGTTCAGATGAAGCTGTTTTGGAGAGCTAATGATAACTAATGACTTTATTAAGATATTTAAATGAGTTCCTTTTAATGCAATATTCATTACAAATGTTACTCAAGTATGTTTTGGACTGCAATAAGAATTCAATAATGCTCCTTGGAAGACTCTGAAATTTCCAGTGGAAGAAAAAAAAAATATCAGACACAATGGACAAAGCTGAAACATAGCTGTAAGAGAACAATGCAGAGATATGAAGGAGTAGCATTATCTGCCTTGACATGTATTACGGTGTATGAAAATGCATTAACTCATTCTTCCCTGAATTTTTCACCACAGCACATCTAAAAAGCTTCAATACTCCTAAGAGCATGAAGTATCTTAAGTGTTTCCTGCTTTACATAAAAGTTGCTGCAGTACAAGATTTACTATGGATATTTCACAGTTTTCCATCTGATCTTCACATCCTTATGCCTTAGTATCATTGGATAGAACAGGCCTTTCTTATTCTAGGAAGAGAGAATACTCCATGAAAACCAACACCTGTTTCCTATGAATCACTCTTGTTACTTGGTATCATTCATAAATCTCAGACTGATTTTTTATTTTTTTTTATCAGTAGGAGGATATCCAAACAAACACAGTTCTATTAATTTAACAATATACTTATTTAAAATTTATATTTCAGATCCCCTATTCCTCTATTACACAGTAACCTTTATTTTAGATTTTTCTCTAAGCTATCTGGTCTAGTTAGATATGTAATCTAATTTAAGAATATGGTTTAGAATCACAGAATCATAGAATGGTTTGGTTTCAAAAGGTCCTTAAAAATCACCTAGTTTCAACCTGCTGCTGTAGGCAGGGACACCTCTCACTAGACCAAGTTGTTCAAAGTGCCATCCTGCCTGGCCTTGAATGCTCCCAGGGAGGGAGCATGCATAACCACTCTGGGCAACCTGATCCAGCGTCTTACTACCCTTACAATAAAGAATTTCTTCCTAATATATAGTTTAAATCTACCTTCTTTCAGTTTAAATAAAGCCATTCATTTATTCTTGGTTGTTGTAGATTTATTAACACAAGTCAAATGTCATTTATGGACACTTAAACCTGTAAGACAAAAAGAGTCATGCTATGCTGTCCTAAAAGACTTAGCAACCACACTACATACATAAAACAATAAAAGTTCTGCATAGTCTGCTACCTGAAAATAGGAAATGATACACAGTAATTGAATATAGAAGGTGTAAAGCACAGCCAATGAAGAATGGAAATGTTTTCCTCTTTTTTACATAATTGTAACTGGAGGTACGGCACATGTTACAGGTAAAAGGGAATAATGCCCAGAAATGTTATATACCAGTCCTTTACTACATATAAATTTCCATAGGTCCATTGACTTCAAGATTAGCAGATAAATTTACATCAGTGAAAGCTCTCCAGTGTTTTATTGTGTACATTGTTTGTGACTGCATCTTATGAAGACCAAGGGTGATTACTATGGACTATGTAGAACAAGGGATTGTTCCTGTGCAGTTTTGATACATTTCACTAAGGAAGGATGAGTTGGTGATACACAAGTTAAAAAGATGTGCGCTGCATCCATGGCAAATGTTTTTCATTCCCAACCCAATGTGCATCTGTGTGGCAGTGGTGGGGGAAGCAGTATTTAGCTAACCAGAGGCAGGAGTACTGAATAATTCTTGAAGATAAAATCATATGAGCAGCCTCTGTGAATATAAGAAATGTCAAAAAATCAACCTTTATCTGCTTGCTATTCCACAGTTTTGACTGATGGGATTAAAAAGCAGTTTAAAAATTTCAGGGCACTGCTCTGCATAGGTTTGTATGTCATATCACATAAGGCCAATTTTCTCATAATTTATTAATTTCAATACATAATTTAGATGAAAAGTTGTAAAACATGGCTCTAGCTGAATTCATGGAAAATTGGTGTTCTCCAACATGTTCAATTCTCTGCACCTTAATTTTAATATGGAGGTTGAGGAAATTTAAGGGAAGGAAATTTTTTCTGACAGAAAAAAATAGATACAGCCAAACAAAATAATGTGAGATTGTACCTGAGTCATATATTTTTTAAAAATAAGCAATTAACCTTTGTTTTACAAAATATGCTAGTAGTCAAATGAAGGGCAGGGAAATAGATTCATGGCAGTCCAGGATGTGTGCGACAAACTCATCTGCATATCAACTCTATAGCTCCTGGCAATGTGTTTTTAATATATTGTATGGTTCAAGGTGGGCAAGAAGAGCTTGTAAAAATATGTAGGAATATCTTTGAAGACTTGTGAGTGACGATATAGGAAGCAGTTAAAGGTACAGAAAAAAATTAACTCCTATTCACCTATTTTCATCATGCAGATACAAAAGGATAAACAGTGAAACTGAATGATGGAAAAATTAAAAAACATCAGCATTTTCCACAATGTATACTTATCCTGCAATAGTCATTACCCCAATATCAGCAAGATAAAGGCAACAGGTACTAAAACAGTCAGGTGCTTAAACTGCAGCTACATTCTAACAGGATTTGCAAAATGAATGAAGAGTAGGAAATTTACACTACTCTGAAAGTATGACCTCTGGAAAACAGCATTACATATGGTGTGTTATGTTGCATTTCTGCCTCCAATCTAAATGGTAGAGACACAGAAAATACACAGACTGCATGTGCAATTTCCATTCCTTTCTATTATACATTATGCTGTATCTGGCAATGTACAAGTAACGTGGGCGTGCTATGGTGTAAGGGATCCACAGTTTTTTAAAGGTGTTCCCTGATCACCACAAAAGCCAACTCTTAAGACTCACACAGCAGTCATGGGGGTGGGCTCCAAAATCTATTTCAAACAGCTGTGTAGTTTTGGAATGTTTCAGTAGATAGTAGACAATTGTCTAAAAGACATCTTAGCACTTTTGTGAATCATCCCCTGTGATGCTAGGAAGATTAGAAAAAGAGACAGAATTTATAAAAGCTAGTTAGGGTAATAATCGTAACAATAATAGAATTATAAAATAGATTGGATGAGAAGGGGCATTTAAAGATCTTCTAATTCCAACACCCCTACCATGGACAAAGATACCTTCTACTAGGATAAGAACACTTCAAGGGAGAGGACATCCACAACTTCTATGGACAACCTGTTCCAGTGCCTCACCATCCTCAGAGTAAAGAGTTTCTTCACACTACCTAACCTAAATCTATTCTCTTTTGGTTTTAAAGCTATTTCTCCTTGTTCTAACACTACACTTCAGAATGCCATTATAAGGTTTTCCTGGAGCCTTCTTTTGTCCAGGCTGGACAATCAGCCTGTCTTTCTTTCCCTCATAGGAGAGGTGCTCCAGTGCTTTGATAGCCTTAGTGGCCTTCCTCTGGACTCTTTCCAGCAGATCTGTGTCATTCATAAGCTGGGTGGCCCAAAACTGAACCCCCAGCAGCTGCACCTGCTGGATCTGCTTCCTTTGATGTATCTGAGGATATGACGGAGTTTCTTGGCTCAAAATACGCATTGTGAACTCTTAGTCAGTTTCCCATTCATCAGAAGAAAGACAATAACTGAAACGCATAAACCAAAATAAAAGAGAAAAAAAAAAAAGCACGTTGGAAGGAATAGAAATACTTAATCATCTAATGTAGCATAACAAAGGGAACTGTTAATGTGAGAAGGTTATTCCATAAATGACATCAGGGGTGCCTTCTGCGCATGGTTCAGGAATGGCAGGTACAACTACTGTCAGTAATCTGGCCTTTAGTAGACTATGTTTAGTCAGTCTAAATGAGGGACTGTACTTGACCACATTTTCACTTTAAACTTTTTCATAATCTTCATTTCCTCAAGTCACTTTTTACCACAGTAACTTATATGCATTAGTAAGGAATTCAAATTAATTTTTAAGAAGTTCTTAATATAGGTAGTGCATGAGGGCAGACTGAATTCAATTAGGTTAAACGTAAGCTAATGCATATTTGCAAAAAATAGTCTGAATTTCTTGTATATTCTCAATACTCTAATGTCCTGATTCAATGAGCATCGGAGTGCTCCTGAGAGGATAAAGCATATTACTTCCTTGTCCAGAGTTATGGGTTCTCTTTGTACTCAATCTGCAAAGAAGACCTTAGAATTGAACTTTCATTCCTCTTCAGAAAAATCTAAGTGACAGTTTAATGAAGTCAGCTTCTTGGTGTGTTGCAGCAAACAGACTGCTTGGATGAATTAAAGGGACTGAATTAACAACATATAAATACAATAATCCTGTTACACGAAGCAATGCTATGACTTGAGCAGTCACTAAGTCCTATTTTCATGTGATCACCTAAAATAACACTAGAAAGTGAAATTTTGGAGAAGGTTAATGAAAGTATGAATGATACCAGAGAATCAAGGCAGGAAATAAGACATCAAAAGGCAGGTCTTTCAGTTCAGTTCAGTTTCATCCTTTTTCTTTATTATGGTAGCAAAATAATCCAACCAACCATTACCCAGGAGAGAGAGAATTTAATGCTGCCACAGGTGATTTTATGGCATTACCCTCTGCTGTCCTCAGGGTCACTGAAGTGCTGTTGGAAGTGGTCCTAGAGAAGAAAGAATAAGATCCATGCTAAACATTCTGATGAGAGTTAACAGCCATGAACATTCATTCTCAGCAGAATCCCATGAAGCAGGACATAGGAAGGAGCTGCACACTTTCAGTGCCACAATTAAGTTTACCCCTTGCCCATCCCTTCCTCAGTAATGTCAAGTATGGATTACTGAAACACATGTTGGTGTTATACCTAGTTTGATCAAAAGTATGACATGGTATCAAAGATCTTTTGTTTCATAATTAAAATAGAATGAGGCATAAATGTAATTCCTTACATGTACATTTATTAACTGCGTATTTCTGCAGAATGCCCTTCTCTGACTTAGCATGGGAAATGATTTTTCATCATCATCAGATATGTGTTAACATTATGAGAGGAAAGTTGTATTTATATACCTTTATTTCATAACTTATTTCATAGTTTTGAGTGGCTGTGTAAATGTAAAAAAAAATCATAGTTAAAAGAAAATATGCTAAAGATTCAAAAATTTTTGCTTGAACTTCAGTTGAATTTATTTTTTTAATGCTTATGAGGAAGTTGTTATGACTTTAAATGAGCTGCTATTAGCAACTTTTTTCAGTGACTGTAAAATCTTTGAAATAAACAGGGCTATTTAAGCAGCTTAAAAATTTATAATGTCTTAGATTTAATTGCAATATTCAAATATGAGAAGCCATTAATGATTTAAAATCTCAACCAATATTTTTCTATATGAGTATGTTTTGTGTTAAAAATAATATATGCAAGTCTCTCAACAGTATTCAGATGGACAATTCGTCTCAAATGTTATACTAACTTAGCCTACTACTGCAACCTAGTTAATTGGGAGGTGTCCCTGCCTAGGGCACAAGAGTCGGAACTTAATGATTTTAAAGGTCCTTTCCAACCCTATGAAGTCCTAGAAACATTATAACGTGTCCTGAGTTGAAAACAAAAATCCAATTAAGCCAAAGGACTTACAAAAGTAGTTCTGTGATTACTGTCTGTTTGTTATAATAGAAGTACAGTAGTATGTATACTGCCAGTTAAAAAGTAGCAGCCTTAAGGTCTTGGTTAATAGAGAAGACAAACTAAGCAAGTGACAGGAAAAATAGAACACTAAATAAGTGTCTCAAATCAACCTGGGTGTATGTTCATACTCCTTCAGCTGAACTATCTTCATTGTCTCCCCAAATAAACAAGTCAGACTACTGTATTTTAGATGTTATCACTAGATAGAGGGACAGACATAAAACCTGTCCCTTAAGGAGGATTAGCAAAACAATCATTTTCTATCATTTTGTCATTGCTAGGAATCTACCAGGTGAGGTACTGTTTCACTTTCTTAGCTCTGATGTATAAATATTTAGGTATGACATGACAGTGGAGTCAGTTAAGAGTGTGTGTGATGTGACAACAGCATAAAAGATACTTCATATTAAGTCAGGGTTTTGAAATTCTACATATCCTAAGAATTCTAGCAAAATATTTTCCTTGGTAATGATTTGTTCAAATTGATAATTTTTCAAAATTTTCCTTTCCACTTATCCAAGCAAGAGGGCATTTCCTCAGGAAACACTGAAGTTCTAGACATGAGCTTTGGTCAGCTGAAAATATTCAACTATATAAGCATATAAAGAAAAATTCATGCCAGAATTAGTGGAGAACTGTTCAGTTGTATGGGAACTGGTAATGTCAAGTCCAACTGCCTGAATACTTTGGAACAACCAAATGTTAAAGCATATTATTAAGGGAAATATCTAAATGCCTCTTGAACATTTACTGGCATGATGCATCAACCACCTCACTAGGAATCCTGTCCTAGTGTCTGATCGGACTCATGGTGAAGAAATATTCCCTGATATTACCTTTAGCACAATCCTGCTCCACTGCTGCATGTCCAATTACTGGTTTCCAGGAAGAAGAGATCGGCACTTCCCTCTCCATTTTCCCTCCTCAGGAAACTGCAAAGAGTAGTGAAGATGCCTTTCAGCCTTGTTTTTTTTGCATTGCACAACTCAAGTGTCCTCAGCTTCTCCTCAGATAACAAGCCTTCCAGCCCTTTTACCAGCACTGTTCCCTTCCTCTTGGCTTTCAAATGTCTTAATGTCCCTTTTCTACCGTGGAGCCCAGAACTGTACAAGATATTCAAAGTGAGGTAATATCAACTCTTAATATAGTGGAAAGATCTACTCTGTTTTTGACTGGCTGTCTACGTATACCAAAATGTGTTTTATTTTCTTGTCTGCCAGGGCACACTGCTGACTCATACTGAGCCTATTATAGATCAGAACCCCAAAATTCCTTTCTGCTGGTCTGCTCTTCAGACACTTATCTCCCAGTCCGTACCCATGCCTGACATTATACCATTCCAGCTGCAGTAGACAAGATTTACCTTTGTTTAATTTCATGTCACGGAATCATTGCCGAGTGCTCTAATCTATCTAGATCTCTTTGCAAGATTTCTCCCCCTTGAGAATCAGAATTCTTCTAGTTCTTGAGAATTAGAAGCTTCTCCCAATTTAGTTTCATCATCTTGCTAATGATGCATTCAGCTCCTTCATCCAGATCACTGATAATGTTGAATAAATCTGGTTCTAGAACTGAACTCTAGGGAATGACATTACTGGCTGACCACTACCAGTGTAACTCCATTCACTCTTCAGACTCTGCCACTGAGTCAATTCATACAGTGTAGTATTTACTTGTTCATCTCACAACTGAACAATTCAACAGGAAGTATACTGTGAGGGACATTATCAAAGGTCTTATTAAAATCCAGGAATGTTGCATCCGCTGCCTTATCTCCATCCACAAATTGAGAGCTTATAGTAGAAGGAGATAAAAGTACTAACGCTATTTTTTCCCTTCATTAACCCATGTTGATTGTGCCTGGTAATAGCTTTGTTCTTTAAATGTCTTTCAATTTCACCCATAATAATCTTGTCCATAACTATTCCAGGGACTGTGGCTAGTCCAACAGGTCTAGCTTTAAAACAAGAAATCTGTAGTCATTTAATCTGCTACAGTTCAGCAACTCACCAAACCCAGAATCCAGAGAGAATTTATAGCTCATGTTGAATGCTTTGTCATATTTTCACTGCAGTAACTAGATACTTTAAAACTAGTGTGAACATGTTTACATAAACAGCAGTGATCATTGTGTGAAACCACAGAGAATGAGTACATACAGATGGATTTGATCCAGCTGTAAATATGCACAAGTTAAATGTACATGTCCAAGCCAATTACTGAACTCAATGGAGAAATATAGACACATAGAAAGATGAACTAATTTGTCTGAACTGCTGACAAAAAGAACCACAGGCTGTAAGGTGTAGGTCTACATATCTACTTTAAACACAAGACATCTAACTGCAGGTCATTACTTAGAAGAGACAAATCCCACTCACAGTGCATAATGGATATGAAAAAGATAAACTACATGCTGTTTAAGATGCTATTGTAACATTTACCATAGGAATTCACACCTAACTCAAAGATGAATGAGCTAGACTGTAAGGTAAAGTATGGAGGTCTTAAGACAACAGGTATACCTGAAAATACTAAAAGGTCTGAAATCAAGTGTATTACAGAAAATATTAAATCACTTTGTACCTAAGAAATTCCCATGAATGGAATTGCCTGAGTGGGTAAATGTGCAGAATCTCAATATTTATATTATTTTGGTTAGAGATTTATAAGTTATTTGTCTTTTCAGACTCTAGGTCACTGAAGGGAAATTGAGTGTTCAACTTGGAGGGAGGTCTGAAGAGGGAGCTTGAACTACCGTAATGACAATAGATGACTGTCTGAATAGATGTTGGTAAAAAGTTACAGTGGGGATAAACAGGTCTACACAATCTGAACATTTCAGATTTTTCTGCTTAGGAAACCAGTTGAGAACACATTACAGAAAGTGATAGCTTTAATCTCTGGTTAAACAAGATGCAAAAACTTCTTCAAGAATAACTGTAATTGCTATTTTACATATAGCAGCATCAAAGCAAGTTTACCCTTGAGAGTCATCTGAACCATTTAAAAATATTTATTTTAAATTATAGCATTCTCTGCTCTAACTGATTAAACTAGAGAAACAGATTTCTTTATTTTCATACATTCAAACTTTAAAGTAGCACAGCTCTATTATATAAAAATACCTATCTCCTACTGAATTGAAAGAGATCAGAAGCCAGAATGTACAGTACCCAGTTACTTCCCGCCAAGATCAAATATGCCAATATGTTAACATAAGCATATTCATGAATGGTAAATACTTAGGAATTAATAAGTAAGTCAATTGATCTAAAAACAAAATATTTGAAAGGCAGATGCACAGCCCAACGAGCAAGATGGATTTCAAAACAGCAGTGGGACATAGACTACCTGTAGCTGAACATGTCCCCAGTAGTGATAGGCACCTCTCCATAGCTACCAGTAAACAAAATTGCCTGCATAGGTGATGGATTTAATAGAATATTAGAATCATAGAACTTTTAGAATGGTTGGATGCAACCTTCAAAGATCATCTGGTCCAACTCCCCTGCAATGAACAGGTATATTTACAGCTAGAATGGGTTGCTCAGAGCCTGATCCAGTCTGACCTCTAGAGACAGAGCATCCACTACGTCTCTGGGCAGCCCGTTCCGGTGGTTTACTACCCTTGTAAAAAAAAAAAAAAACAAATAAATTGTTATATTCTATCTATATCTCCCATTTAAGTTTGAAATATTTTCCCCTAGTCCTATCACAACAAACCCTGCTGAAGAGTCTTCTTCCTTCTTTCTTATAGGCTCCCTTTAGGTACTGAAATCCATTTCTTCTCCAGGCTGAACAGGCCTTGTTCTCTCTACCTGCCCTGGTTGGATAGGTGTTTCATCCTTTGGGTCATTTTTGTGGCCTGACTGTGGGTGCTCTCCAGCAGGTTCAAATCTCTCCTGTACTGAGAACTCCACATGTATACGCAGTAGTCCAGCTGAGGCCCCAACAGCGCAGAGTAGAGGGGAAGAATCACCTCCCTTGATCTGCTGGACAAGCTTCTTTGGATTCAGCCCAGGATCATAGAATCATTGAATCATATTGTTGCTTAGGTTGGAAAAGAGCTTCAAGATCATCAAGTCCAACTGCAACTGTACCAGAAGATTCAGTGAGATACTTGCAGAAGTATACTGCTGCATTGCAGCATCTTTCACTGAAGCAATATTAGTGCAACTGTATCCATCTCTGTAATAAGGAAAATAACAATACTAAACTAAACTAAAAAGAAAAAAAGGAAGATTAAGAAGAAAAAAAAACTTGATTTTTAAATCTCCATATTATATGCATTATATAAAGATTTCTTAAGACAGTGCACTCTTGGTCAGCTCTTTATTCTTGTTGATCTCCACCAGGCACAGTATGTAATGGAAGCATCTGAAGATATCTCAGTGCCACCTCATCTTAATCTTGAAAACAATTGTGCTGATGGAACACCTTCTTTAAACTGTACTTAGCGCATTGAACGTGGTTTCAGGAATAGATCACTAAAACACACAACTGAACTCCTTTTTATTTTTTCCTTTCCCCAAAGCTGAGATTGTTTTCCAGCACTAGAAGTCTGATACTGGATTTACAAAACCAGTGAGCTGCTTTGGATTGTTACTTCTGTCAGAATAAGTACCAAGTTGTCTCCAGGAACTGAATTAATCATTCTGCTGGTTATCTTTAGGCAGAAAAGGTTGAATTGAAAGAATATTAATTGACTGAGAAAAACAAAAAGTTTAACATAATTCTAATAGTATCTTAGCCCTGAGTACCTTTCATCTTATTTTTAATATACAGGTTCTACTTTCAGACTTGATTCTAGTTACTGACACAGTGTCAAGTGGTTAAAGGTAATAGCTGAGAAAATCTATTACATTTGCATTCAGACTGTCATCAGGGTTATAGAAATCTGTGACACTTCAGGGCTAATTTCTGCAGCAATGTCAAACACATTTAGAAACAAGTTTGTGAAATTACCATGACAATTTGCTGCATTATTTATAACAGTAGGAAATATAAAACATGTATCTTAAAGCATTTTATTATTATTTGATAATAAATCAGTGGCTGCTATCCAGGCTAACAGGCAAACATATGGCAACCTTCATATTTGCTATGCAGTCTCATACAAGAAATAAACATTTTTTATACTGCTAAATTTTGGTAGCATGCTATTTCATTTCAAAAGGGTTCAACTTACTTTTTTCAGTGTAATTGTTGTTTTCTTCAGATACTTTCATGTCTGTATATTCCATTATGTACTTAGGTGTAAACTAGAAATAACCACAGGAATATGACTGAAAATTATCCTGGCAGTGTATGCAATTTATCAAAAATGAAAAAATGGGAACAAAACTATTAGAGTAAAGCACTCCAATGTTACCAAAATGAAAAGGGAAAAAAAAAATCATTCTCACTGGTCTTTCTTTTCAGTGAATTAAACTCAGTGCTTTAACTGATTTGTATTTATTCCCTCAACAACAATAAAATTATAAATAATATATATATTCATATATATATTTATATATA
>VXAB01008148.1:21708-33096 GCA_013399175.1 Odontophorus gujanensis | reverse complement strand
AATCCTCCCCCCTTCTCCCCTCTCCTTCTTTTTTTTTTTTTTTTTTTTAAATATGTATTTCAGTAGCTCCACGTTCAAGGATCCAGAAAGAGCCAGCTTGAGGGACAGCGGGCATGGGGACAGTGATCAGGCTGACAGTGACCAAGACACTAACAAAGGCTCCTGCTGTGACATGTCTGTTAGGGAGGCACTCAAGATGAAAACTGCTTCAACTAAAAGCCAGCCACTTGAACAAGGTGAGTGAAGCCTCCAATGCTTACAAAGCGTAAAGTTAAGCCATCATTATAAACCTATTAGCATTGCAGTTGCAGCGTAACAGGGTGAAATAGCCCTCTGATAACACTATCAGAGAAAACAGTCAATCTTGTAGCTAGCCCAGAGCAAAGGAATTCAGGATCTTTCAAAACGAACATGAAATGAAACCACGAGTATCCTTTTTCTATGGAACCAAAATAGATTAAAAAAAAACAAGCAAACAATACTTTTCTAAAATGGTTGGAAAATACTTTATCTCCACTAGCACTACCTGTGATTTATTATATACTGTTCTTCAGTCAAAGCATGATTAGAAAACTCAACATAGACATGACTACAACAGATAAAAAGAACAGCAGTCATTTACATTCCTCGTGTAGTTTGGTTGTGAGGAATAGAAAAGAGACTTGTGATATCAGATGACAGTAAAAATGGAGCAGAAAGTGTTTTCATTCCAAGGATGTATTTTTGCTATTGGTAATGTTGATTTCACAATTAATAGTAGTATGCGAATTGTCTAATTATAAAATAATCTGATTTTTATTATAATTTCACTCACACTCTAGGAAGGTATCAAAGTTGAGTGTCTGTGAAAAAGCTAGAATTCCTTGTTGCAGAATGTCAGTGATCGCTGCAAGCCTTCATTCTGATGAATAAGCATGTTTATTTCTTCAAACTCTGTGTCCAATGCATTTTTTTTTCCAGATACGCTTTATCTAATTCTGAGGTCTTTTATTTCAAAACAAACACTTAAAAAAAGAAAAATCAGACAAACTGAGCACTTTAACATTGTGTGTTTATGTGATTTTTGCCTAGGCTGTAGGCAATAAGAAAGAGCACTATTGACTTATTAGAAATCTTTTATATATTTATTTTGGTTAGTTGTGTGAAAGATGATTCAGTCTTAGAGAAAGTTAAGAGATGATTTAATATGTCAACATTAATGAGAAGCTGCATTTATATTTAAGCAGAAAAAAATTATAAGCTTTTTATTAATTGTTGATTAATATGATCTTGATTTTTCTGTAGCTAGCCCAGTCTGATCTGTTACACAGTCATTAGGAATACATGTTTCTGGTTATGTTGGGATTGCAATATGATTTTTGCTATGTAGAATATTTAGAAAGCTGTAGTATAACTTATTTTGTGTGTATTTGAGGGTTGACCTCAAATATGACCTTATTTTCCAAGTAATAAATGCCAGAAAGATTATTTTCTCCTAACCTTTTGCCACAGCAACTCTCTGCTTATAATTAGACATTGATCTGTATAAAGATGCAGTACTAGACATTGCATTTATTTATTTATTTATTCATTTTAAAGAGACTGAGCGTGTATCTAATTTTCTCAGTTTTGTTTTAAGAAAAAGGCTGGATTTCTACCCATCAAAAACAGCAATGAAAGCATGAGGTTCTAAAATTCAAAACGTTTCATTAGGAAAATAATTTACTGTTCTAAATAATTAAAAAATGAGAAGTTTTTAGAAAATTATGATATATCTAGAGTTCAAATATTATTGCAATTTGTCAATACAGCATCAAGACCAATACCACTCATACTATAAAAACATTAGTAAGCAGGGTAAGCCAATCACTCCTATTGCTTGTTTCCATTGTAACAGAAAAAGTTATCTGGAGGTATGCTTTTATCATTATATCTAAATGAGGGGCCCCATTCATCAAGAAACAACTTAAGGCAGTGGCTCATATTAATTCCTCACTTTCTTATTAAATTTATACTGAACTATGAATGTTAAGTACTGTCAGCCACTGCATTGCAGCAACAGGTGTTTATGTAATATTTTTTACTAAAAAAAGACAAATAATTAGTGTAGAGAGATAAATCACTTTCTTTTTAACCCCAAAAATATATAATTTCGAATGGTAATGACATCTGTTTGTTTACCTCCATCTCAAGCATGTGGTAATAAAATCATTTGGCATAGTATGAAAACTGAACCTGCAGCAAGCAGCTTATGGGGCTACAAATCATTGTAGTAACAAACATGATGCAATGTGGTTTTCTCGATGAAATCAATGATAGCCTGTCATTGAGTATTGTATGATTAGGGCTTTTTGTCCAATGTAACATATCTCTTTTGAAAGATAATAAACAAAATGACTTTCTCTACACACCTATTCTATTCTATTCTATTCTATTCTATTCTATTCTATTCTATTCTATTCTATTCTATTCTATTCTATTCTATTCTATTCTATTCCATTCCATTCCATTCCATTCCATTCCATTCCATTCCATTCCATTCCATTCCATTCCATTCCATTCCATTCCATTCATCCCACTTCAGCTTAAACTGAGGGAAGAGATGTACAGGAAGAGGAAGCAGGGTCGTGTAGGCTGGCATGTTGTCCACATATGCAGAGATAAGATCAGAAAAGCCAAGGCACAGATGGAGCTGAACTTGGTGAGGGATATCAGGGGATTCTACAGATACACAGGCAGGAAGAAACAGTCCAAGGAGAGTGTTCCCCCTCTGATTAATGAGAATGGAGAACTGGCTTCCTTGGATGTGGAAAAAACTGAGGTACTCAATAAGTGCTTTGTCTTGGTTTTCACTGGTGGCCAGGCTCCCTGTGTCTGCCAGAACCCTGAACCTCTAGGTGAGGGTCCATACCACTATAACAGTAGAACAAGTCCAAGACCTCCTCATGAAACTGAATGTATGTAAGAACATGGGGCTGGATGATATCCATCCCAGAGTTCTGAGAGAGATGGCTGATTTGATCACCGAGCTTCTCTCCATCATATTTGAAAAATCATGGCTGTTGGGTGAAATCCCTGGAGGCTGGAAAAAGGGAGGGCCATTAAAATGATCAGAGAACTGGAGCACTTCTCCTATGAAGAAAGGTTGAGGGAACTGGGCTTGTTTAGCTTGGAGAAGAGAAGGCTGTGGGGAGACCTCACTGTGGGTTTCCAATACTTGGAGAGTATAAACAGGAGGGGGAATGTCTGTTCACACTGGCTGATGGTTATAGGACAAGGAGGAATGGTTTTAAACTGAGGCAGGGAGATTTAGGTTAGATCTTGGAAGTTTTTCACTCAGAGCGTGGTGATGCACTGGAACAGGAAGGTTGTTGATGCCCATCTCTGGAGGCATCCAAGGCAAGGCTGGATGTGGCTCCAGGCTGCCTGCTGTAGTGGTTGGTGACCCTGCCCATGGCAGGGGGGTTGAAACTAGGTGATCTTTGAGGTCCTTGTCAACCCAGGCCTTTATATGATTCTATGATTCTATGATTCTATGATTCTATGATTCTATGATTCTATGATTCTATGATTCTATGATTGATTCTATGATTCTATGATTCTATGATCGAGGGAGAGTGAGAAATATGATGTATGTGATTTGGGTAGAAAAAGGATTACATTCTCCTTAGAGAAAAATTGTGGCACCTAAAGCAGTATCAGAAGTTGTGGTTCTGTTAATTCTGTCTTCTTCCTAAGTTGTGCTGAAGGATGGGATTTCACTGTCTTGTAGCACAGTTTCAGACATCATGATTGCTGTTTAAAGATTCTAAAATAATTTAACTTCTGGGAAGAAAGAGGGGTAAAATAAAGGCCTTTAAAATGCACTGAGTCAGTAAGTCATGTGAAAAGAAGCATGTTTCCTTTCAGGTATTTTTTTTTCCTTCCCTGTGAATTCCAAGCCATTTTCTGCATGAAAGTATCTAACTGTCTTTAGTTAGATCAGATTCTCTGCTTATTCTCTACTTACACTGATTCCACTGTCTGACAAAGTAGCTAGTTTGAAATTACTGTTACTTTTTCAGTTGAATAATTTTAGACATTTGTCTTCCTTAACTTCGATTTTCCTCATTTTGTTTCTGAGACTTTAAACCCCTTCACAGGTTCAGACAGTTTAAGATCATCCTACTTATAATTCTTACAAGAATTTACATTTTTAAATATGCTTCCCAAATTATATAAAAATTCCTGTTTGTTCCACCTGGAGTAGCATGTTATTTATATTTATTTAAAATGTTTACACATTTTATGTTTAAAAAATAAAATAATCTTTTATTTGCAGTGGTTTGTGCATAAAAACTGTGATCAGTGTTTCTTGAAATGACATACAAATATGAAAAGGATATTATAATCCATAAATGATAACTACAGTGAAAACATGTACGTTCTAAACTTCCTTAGTAAGTACTGAGAATGTTTACCTTATAATCTGTAAAACAATATAGAGGTAGGGACTTTTTATTTTTTATAGTTGCTTATAAATCATTGCTTTGTTAGATTTTCCTGTTCTTTTCTTATTTAATTTATCTCTGGCAGATTTTGTTTTTTTTGCTATATCACACACTGTGCAACATAAACCTTGCTTTCAAAATATATGCTTTCCGTTCAGTCTTCCATCCCATATTGAGGGCATTTTTGCATGTGTTTTTACCCAGTTAGTGGTAGCACAGATCCTGAGAAGGATAAAGGAAAACCAGAAGTATATCCGCAGAGAAAGAGTGAAAAAAACTTCAGCATTGGTGTCAGGGATTCCTCTAGGACTTGAGTTGTTCATCAGGTTTCTCTGTAGAACAACACACATATATCTAAGATATATAGGATAAAAGGGCTGGAGTCAATCTTCAGTAACTAACGAAAAAAAAAAAACGGAGATATTAAATATCACATTAAAATATAACACTTTCTTCATAATCACAACAAAAATACACATGCAACAAAACTGACATAGTCTTGCATGCAACTGCCTAAAGAATAAAGTCTAAATCAGATGTTTTGCATCTCTGTGAATATCATTAACTCTGGCTTGTCCACTGAACAGGCTCGTGGAACAAGGTTGTAGCAACTTGTGCCTTTTTATTCTCAATTTTTTGAAAAGAAAGATTTCTGAAATTGAATATTCTACATCATCTATCTGCAGCAGAGTAGATATGATCAGAATTTTCTCACAATGATTTTTCTGAACTTTCCACTGATTTTCTTGCTACAATTCTTTGGTGTGTAGGATAACTGAAAATTAATACTGTTTTATTGTGTGAGAATCTGTCTAGACCAATAAGTGCAGAAAATTCACCAAGCAGATTTCTGCTGTTTGTCGTCATCACTGGTGCTTTCCATGTCACCGGGGATGGTGGGTTATATTATGAGTACATCAACTTAGTGAGATAAAGGAAAATAAAATTGTGGAGAAATACTCATTTTCCAACTTCTCAGAGCTGGTGATCTGGGGAATCTGCTGGGTGATCTTGGGTGAAGATCACTAACTTAACAATTCTGTAACTGGTTCTGATTAATCAACTTTTTCATCTGCATCCTCGAGGTATTTGATTTGGAACACATTCTAATGGTGGGATTTTTTATTTAAGACTGAAAATTTCTGTAGGACTATAGAATTCTATGAAGAATAAGGCTGTATTTTTATCAGCTCAGTATCCTCTGTGGTATATTTAACAATGACTTTGTTACATCTAAACAGACAGATCTTCCTTCCTTATTTTCTACTATGAATACGTTGGTCAAGAGTACTTTTGAATTTAAGAGAATTAGCAGCATTGTTACTAGCTTCATCCTTCTTGTGAAGTCCATGGTACATATTGAAGCTTCTGTTGCTATCATTCGGTATCTAGCTTTTAGATTAATATTTTGTACTTTTATTTGGAAGAGTACTAAGAAAACTGAAATATTCTTTGTGTCTTGAACTAGGTAGTTGAAAGCTGATCCAGTAATACCTTTGCAAGACTTTGTTAGATGGACTCACCTGGGCTATGCAAATATTCTGTAATGCATCATTTTGAGAAACTAGAAAAATATTTCCTCTTTGAATCTAAGTTAATGATCTCAGCAGAGGAATATGAATCAGTCAACTTTGCTATGTAGATGGCTGTCATAACCTTCCTTATGTAAATATCCAGTGATCTATGACATATTTTTTGAGGAAATTATTGTGAAAAATTTGAGCAAATACTTCTGAAAAATAAAGACAAAGCCTTTTTTTCCCCCTCTGTTGCTTTTATGTTGAATGTCTTTTTAAGTTTTATTTTTAGATGGCCTTCTACTCTACCAGAGAATTCAGGTTTAGTTTTTACCTGTCCGTTATTTCGATATTGAGTCTAGGTTCATGAGGGGCACTTTGTGACGTGTGTTGAGTGATAGCCAGGTGTGCTTAGAAGCATAGTCCAGTTTGGTGCTTCCTCATTAGAAATGAGGTGTTTCTATGCATATCTTCTCTCTGTAGCATATGCTCCTTATATGAGCAGCTTTGGAATTCAAGTAAAGCTATCCAGGTGGGGAAGGAAAGGTTTGATGAAGCAGGAACTTGTCTTGGAAGAAATTAGAAAAGGATGTGTTCTCCTGATGGAGAAGAAATGAATTAGCTTAATATCTTGAATACTTTGGCTTCTTTCACTGATACAAAATAGAAAAACTGCAAACATCCTGGCAGCTGAAGTGGCAGTGAATGCACTTTGCATCAGAGTACCTTAGCCTATTATTGCCGTCTGTTATTGCCTATTCTTCTGCTTTTCAACTAGAGTTGAGTTCTGCCAAACCAGATTTTTAATCAGGTATGTTTCTGCTTCTGACAGATTATTATCACATAGCAACAGTGAAGTCTTGTGAATAGCATATATCACTTTTAATTGATGTATTTAGCCACAGATTATGGGGCAAACTTCTGTAACTGACTTTCAGTGCATGCAGTAATAACTTTCTGCATCTGTACACACACAAAACATGTCACTGAGAGACAAAAAATGGACTATAACCATTCAGCACAGCGTGGTTTTTGGAATACGTGGTGTGTTACAATACAGTTTTCAGGTAATTTAATTCTCCCCCCTTTTCCCCATCGTCATTTCTACTTTTTTTTTTTAATAATTAAAAATTCATTCAACATTTGAAAGTTGTCTTTTTTTTTCTTTTTTTCTTTTTTTTCGTGTATATTGATTTAATTAGAAGCTTCACAACCAAATCAACTTAGATGTATTATTACCAACACAAAAGAAGACTGAAAGTGTACCAATAGAAATTTAACAAAAAAAAAAAAAAAAGACAAACAGAAGTGTATTCTTGGATGATCTTATTTGCAAATTAATGTACATAACATGCCCTTCAAGATCCAAAGTCAGTCATCACAAGTCTTGTGTGTGAGATGTAGGTGTAAACTTTAACATGTAGGTGCTGTAGCTTTGCTTTTGAGGCAACAAAGCAGAATATTCCTCACCTGTTGCTAGTATAAATCTCATTACTTCCTTTCTGTATTCTCTCTTTTGACACTGCCTTTCCTGGAGCTGAGCTCAGTCACTGTGCTGCAGTTTGTTCTTGGAAGTCTTAGAAACCATAAGTTATCTTTTTGTTTTATTCCCACTAGAAGAGCAATAGATGGATGTGCTGTTCTCAGTAAAACGAGGCCCTTCTATGTCAAAATCATTATCTTCAGCTAACAACTTTTATTTTCAGATTCTTTTTATAAATTGAAAGAAAAGTGGGGGCATAGAAAGATCAACAACTTTTGAAATGAGAAAATCATAAAACTGGTAGCTTTCATCATTACAGGATTTATACATTCCCCAGGATTGTAAATGTATGTTCTCTGTCTGCGCTTACTTTTGTTAATGGAAATTTTAAGGCATATACCTGTGCATTGAATGGACACTTAATATCATACAAAATATTGTAATGAGACTAGAGGATAACTTCCTTCCTCTTAGTCTGAATAAGTGTGTTTATCAGGTTACATAAAGAAGACAATTAAAGCATATACATCTTCTCCATTCTTTCTCATTTTATATCACCACTGTATAATTGTATCTCCTCTTACTAAGCTAACGAAAATATAATATGATGAGAAGCAATATTGCTTAAGTATTAATACAATACTATTGTACATTCCAGCCACATTCTTGTCACCAAACTGAAAAAAATCATTCTGCAGATAGAATTGCTCTAAAGTTAATGCCTGTTAGTTGAAAACCTGAAGTTGATTTTTAGTTATCATTAGTTTTATTTCTATCTGGGGAAAACATAACAACAGAAGTGTCTTATATGAGAGACATGAATTAATTATTCCTTTCTGTAACGTGTCAGTTAGAATGACAATATTTGTATTTTTTTCTTCTAGAATAAAGTGTATCTTCTAATTTCTGTATACAACAATTCACCCTGTCATTTTTCTGTTCCTTTTTTGCTGTGTATTTACTACTTTTCTGCTGTCCTTTTCCTCTGGTTTTCGGGGGAAGAAAATTAGTACAATTTAATTTAGGCCAGAATTGCAGCACATGCTAATTAATGACAGAAACTGTACTCATTTTTAAGGAAGATCTGAACAAATTCAGAGTCAACAGAGAGGTGATCTATAGCTGTAGTAAATAGTGGCTTATGAAACTATCGAGAGAACTGTTTATGTTCAGAGTTTCTACCAACTTAACTGAACAAAGACTTAGAAGTAAATAATCTTTGTGAATTAAAAATGTTATAAATAGGTCAATGATTGCATTTTCCCTTCCCTCATCCCTTCCTTCCATCTTTGCTTTTAGTTTGTTAGGAAAATTAATTATGTTAAATATGAAGAAGAATTTGCAATATAGCTGCTCATGTACTGAAGCTGGCAGCCTGTGTATGTTAAAGAATCCTCCTGCATGGTGTTTTAAAAAAAGCTGAATATACAATTGCCAGTGATAATCCAGGTTTATTTTAACCTACTGAGGGCCAGAGGATCCACTCCAGCCCTGCTTTTTGTGATGCTGTAATTAAATGTAATGGTGAGATGTACTGTCTAGTCTCAAGTAAAGCGTACAGAAAGGGAACAATTGCACTGACCTGTCCTACACTCTTTTGTCTGTGAACATCTTCTTTTATGGGAAGAGCTCACCACGTGAAAGAATTGCAAAGAATGTGAGCTGTGCAGTGGTACACAACAAGGATCCCTGATATACTGTAATAGCAGTTAGGATTTAACGAGGACTTTGCTCAGACATAGAGCTGCAACATGATTAGCTAATTACTGCTCAGTGAAACTTTGTCTACTCTCTGTACGCCAGTGATATATGCATGCAGTGTATCAACTTCTGTGTGCCTACTGCCCATCCTTATTTCCAGAATGGCAGAACAGCTGGTTTCCATTCCCTGCTGCTGCTTTCTTCTATTCCAGCTGCCACACTCAAATAACCTCCCTTCCCCAAGTGGGCTTCATATGGTTTGAAAGGGACTTAATGTACCTTGGTGCATAGGGAACTTTTGATGCATATTTCATCATGTTTCAGTTCTTTCTACAGGGAACACTGCATGTATAACAGATGTTCCCTGACTACTACCCTTTCCTGAAGGTGACATGCCCTTTTTTGTGTTTCATCTCTAATGTATATGTAGCTGGTAGTGCCTGTGTAGTACTAAAAAATACAGCTCCACGGCTGCCTCTATACTGCATGCCAAGCTGTATTTAATTCCATCTGCTCCCCTTTGCAGCATGAAATGGAGAGGAGCATATGCCCAGTATAACCAAATCATAGGGTGGCATGGAAAAAAAGCAAAACTTTATTTAAGACATGTAAATGTTTTTCTTTTCAGTATATGACCGTATTTTTTTCTATGTGTACAAATTACCTCATATAAATCAATGGGAATGGGGATGTGATTAAGTGTCAAAAGTCTTTCTTCTTTTAATAGTTCCCTTACTGCAAACATTTATGTAGTATGATCTGTTTAAGTATGCACACAAACATGCACAAATAAGTTACTATTCACTGATGTTCATGAAAAATTGATTTTTAAACAAAATCTGTATCTTAAATATATGAACAACTGAAAGTATTGATAGCTTATATGTTGTTTATCGTCTAAAGTGTGATTTAGGTTGTTCTTTGGACATTAGCTAGTTATAGAGTTCAAACCATAAAAGCTCTGAGTTAAGACTAAAAACAACAGAACCGTAAGTGGAATTCTGTCTATTTTAGTACTGTGGAAAAATCTGCGTGAGACATCTGTGACCTACACAGACAAGGGAAGCATCTACTGGATCTCAGTGCACAAATTAATAGTCTTAAGCTTTGTGTGCTGGTATTAGTTTTATTTCTTTTCTGAGCTTGGTAAAGTTAGGTACTTTGATTCAAGCTAAGGAGTCTGCCCATTGTCCCCATGACATTTGTTACTGCAAGCAGAAGTCACATAAAAGCAATGTATATCTGTACATTTATTCTAACTTGCTTTTTCTAATTTAAAGAAGTAATATATTTTCATTTTTTATATATATATATATAGCTTAAAAAGTTACGAACTTCACCTATCGATTCCTTTCATTTGAACAAAAATAATAATATCCACATTTGTATTACTTTTGGGTGTTTATTGTTCATGTTTTTATTCCTTTAATTTTATGTGTTTATTTTGTGTACATTCACATTTTTATCAGTATATGGAAAATGGTAGAAATGCTTATATTACTAGAATTATGACACAGTCATAATCTTTCAAAGAAAAGTTAGACCATCAGTGGGAATTAGGACCCAGCTGCTGTTCAGAGCTTTAGAAATGACCCATTGGTAATTTGCTAACATTTTAAAGTGATTTAAGGAGTTGTTTAACCTCTTTATGTAAGACAAAATAAGCTACTATTTAAAGACTAAAAATTTCTTTGCTATTTAAAGCCTAAAGATATCTTTACAGTCTTTAAAATGAGCTGTCAGTAGAATTTCAGACCATTGCAAATTTAATACACTTCAGCAGCTTTTCACAAATGTACATGACAACAGTAGGTGTCTTATTGTTTATTAAAAAAAGACTCTTGTATCTTTATTTTCTACTGGCATACTTGAAAGATGAATACTGTACAACTACTTTCTTCACAGGAAACTTGATTCGTTTTTTTTTTTTTTTTTTTTTTGTGGCATGCATGAGTGTAGATAGAAGAAAAGTTGTAGGAAGAAGAAAGCAAAGATAGAAGAAAAATTATAGGAAGAAGAAAGCAAATAAAAAAATATTTTAGAAGTTTAAGTTGAAGGAAGATAATATGTAAAAAGAAGGGAATAAGCAAGTAATAAACACAACTGGATGTCTGAAGAAGAAATAAAACTACTCAACTCAAAGGTAGTATGTTTTTGTTAAGTTTATTGTCTGAAAGAAAAATGCGATCAACATTTTTATTTTTCGTAAATAGTATCT
>VXAB01008148.1:2645-21637 GCA_013399175.1 Odontophorus gujanensis | reverse complement strand
TAGACAGATCCTTGCTCTTTTCAGAATAGAGTTTCATCAGAGTCAGTGGAGTGGTACCATCTTACTCATTTTGGACAAACTCGGTGTGATATTTGTTTATTCTTACTAATGAACTAAACATAACTGCTTTATTATTATTATTATTATTATTATTAATTTTCTTTCTCCAATGTCAGATATCAGCATTCTTTTGCTGATTTATACCATTTGTAGCTGAATAGAAATATTTTATCAAAATACAGATGATGATAATGGTAATATATTTACTTAGAGATGTAGTGTCTTTGTTCAACTTGCTATAAGGAACAGATTTAATGACAGATTTAGAAACAGATTACCCTGTAAAATATAAGAAAGGCAAAAAGGTACAAGAATATTTTTGGCAAGCATATTCTTTATAATTTTAATGAAATCCAGAGAATACTAGTTTACATTTATTTGAGTGAGTTTTACCTCTCCAAAATCAATTTAAAACTAAGGTTCCAATATTCTCCTCGATATTTAGTTCTCTGTAAGTAGAAGGAAACTGGAAAACCTGAATCTCAAAGTTTTGTTCATTAAGAAAACTGAAAAAAATCCTGTACATTTTCAACACTTCTAATGGAGAGAACAGTGTGCAAATTCTCAAGAACTACATACTATCATTTCATCTACCATATTACCTGCTTCTGTGAGACTCACTGTCATTATATATAGTTAATTAATCGTAAAACTCTTTAGAATTAATGAAGAGATAAATAGACACTTTTGGAGCATTATTAATTTGACCCATTTTACATGAATCATGCCCTCAAAACACTCATGAGGTGAGTAACTCTCATGTAGTTCTGTATTTGTTGATGTCTAATTTTCTGAAAGGTTCATTGCAGCTCATTATTTTGCTCAGGAAACCACTTTTTGCACATTAGCCATTGCTTATCTCAACTTTTTGGCTTCTGTGGCTTACATTGCAGGTGCTCATGGTTCTGGCTCAAGTTTTTTTTTTTTTTCCTGGAGGCATCATCATTAACTTATTCAACAGATCTTTCCCATTTCATCAGCGTCATGATATGGAGGTGTTGAGTCTGTCTTCCATTTGAGAAATATGATTTCTGTTTGCACAGCTGTTCTCTCTTCCATGTATTTGTAGCTGGAAGCAGTTTTCTTGCTCACAGAGCTGAGTGACTGCGTAAGGTTCATATTTTTTGATGCTTTGGTTAAATATTCATTTATTTGTCTTTTTCTCCTCATTTTTTTATGGCCAAAACTGGTGCCAGAAGTGATAAAAAGAAGCATGTTGGAGATTTAAAATTAGACTCTGAGATCAACCAGTACTTTGGCTTCTAAAAATCCCTATGTGCCAAAGCACTTTACTGAAATGCTCACAGAAAAAGAAGAGGATGGACTTAGATTACATGGACCTTAGCTTAAAATCAAAATAAATTTGTCTGACCACTTGAGCTATTATAATTTGTTAGTTAAATATCCAGGGATGAATTAAAAAATGTTAATTTAAGCATTAACCTCTATATAAGATATCTGTATCATACATACAGTTCCTTTCAGTAAATTTTTATCACTTGGTGAGTTGAAGTAATTCGTGATCTTATTAAACCTAACTTCTTATTACTTCTAAGGTGCTTCTTGTATGTTCATTAAAGAACAGTGGATTCTGGAATAACTGTTAATCCCTGGCAAATACATTTAAGAATCAACTGGCATTTCATAAACATACAGTAACTATCTTATTAAATCTAAGTAAATATTTAAGATACTTGAGGTCTATCTTCTTGTATCACAACCAGTGTAGTGCATGTCATTAATAGTGGTAAAGTGAGGTTTATCTGCAGAATACCTGCCACTCTTAACTCCATTGCTAGAGCCATCTACTGGAGATGTAGCACACATCGGCACAAAAAGGCTTCCTAACTTTTCTACACCCTCTCCCAGAAAAAGAAAAACTAAGCTAAATATGTACTGGTATGGCTATGTGCATAACAGGGTTTTCTTCCAAATAGCTGTGTGAACCGACCTTGTCATTATTTATTTATTTATTTATTTATTTTCACACTTCTAGATGACACAGCTTTGCCAGCAATACTTCACAATATAGATCTAGTCTCACAAGATGCTATTCGGTATCAATGTTATTAATGGTGAACATATTCTGTTTTCTTGCAAGGCTAACACAGATAGAGACTGAATTACACTTTTTGGCAAATTGAACAGAATTGTCAAGAATCTGTCACATAATTTCTCATGTTCAAAGTAACCTACAAAAAATACTTAACTCTGTAAGTATTGGAAGTAAACGTCTCAGGGAATAAATCTGACGTGTTGCTGAAGTCAGATACCTTTGACTGTCTTATACTTTTGTGTTTGCTATTTCAAGTTTGTTAAGTGGTAAATAAGTACTGAAGTAACATCTCAGCCAGATTTTTATTTTTCATTTTTCTTCAAGATTGTCAGTTTATACTGGGAAATTTGGCTTCTTCCCGGTTTATTTTTCTTTTACACAATTCACAGTCTTTTACTTAAAAAATAAAAAATGCTTACATTAACCTCAAGATTTTCATGGTACTCTTAAGTAAAGATAATTTTTAGTGGCTACAGATTTATATTTCCAAAATGATAGAAAATGCAATTCAGAGTAGGATCCAATTGTGTTTGTTCAGGGATTGTTATTTACAGTAAGATATACAGTTGACAAGGTATGCTAAATGCATATAGTTCACAAAATAAGAAGGCAAAATTGTCTATACAATGAAGTAGTATCTAACTTGGGTTTATTTTAAGCTTTACATAGCTCTTCCTTTCTCTATGTTGTCTTGCATCATTGTACAAGAGTCATTGATAGGCAAAATTATTACTCTAAGATTGTTTCAGATTTTGTCATTAAATACCTCAGCTTTTTGAAAGTTGACTATGCATTTTTTGCTACTGTTATTTTTAATTTTACTTCATAGAAAATCATAGAAAGCTTCATCCTAATAAATGCTGGAATTAAAGGTTATGATATGTACATTGCTCCAAAAGTAATGCCTCTTTTTTTTTTCAGTGGGAACTATAACAGATACAAAGACAATAATACTAATGTTTGATAGAACAAATTCTCAGCTACAACTACTTTTCCACATAATCACGACTATTAGCCATGCATTTTTACCAGTGCTGAAAAAGAGCCTGCATGCTATGCTCATAAAAATCTGCACCAGTGGAGGTGACCCACTGTCACTGTTGCCACTGCTGAAATGCACCATCCAGCACCTCACTGTGCTCACATCCACTGTTTGGTCTCTGTAAATATTCAGCAAGCACCAGTGAACACTGGCATTCATTGATTCATGGGTGCCATTTCTTTGCAAGGAAGAATTCGGTGGCACATTTTTGCTTCATGTGCACTTCCATGTCAGACACCATTCTGTCAGATTACCCCTCTGCTGCCATCTGTCACATAGCAACATGCTGTAACAGGATAATGGCGGGGAGGTTCAGCCTCTACTGCCATAGCATCAACATCTGCCTCTGATGCAGAAGACCAATGGGATAAAACAAGAGGCATTACTTTTAGAGAAGCCTGTGTAAGAAAGCATAATTAAGTATTATCCTTTCAGAAACAGAAGAGATTAAATTTTGAAATGTATGTTCATCTGATAGTACTAATTTTGTAATAGTAGAGATCATATTAAGTACTGTGTGGGTGGCCAAATTTTCTCTTTAACATCTTACATTTTTTGTCAATGGTATACATAAAAATCATGTATACTTTCTGTGACTAATCATAATCACAGTCCCATCTGTCTTTTTCCCGTATCACTGTAGTAGAGTACACTGTAAAATGATATTCCTGTAAAATGCATCTTGTCTGCAGTAGTCAAGTAGTTAGCTACTTATGCATTTGATTTTATGAAAATAAATTCTTAATAAGAAATCTTATAATTTTTTTGGTACAGATATTTTAATATATTTTATTAAACTGAAATAAGTGCTTAAAAATAGCTCCCTGGCATTCAGAATAATGGATATGAAAAGAGGAGTAATAAAAATCGAGGGGAAGGTGCAGTGTAAGCACTGATTCAGCAACTACTGCACTGATTTAAACATTTTCTTTAGTACATAAGATATATATCTGCAGGCATTTAAAAACATATGAATACAACTGTCTAGTAAGGGTTGAGCTCTGGAAGTTTCTGTCAGGTAACAAATTAACTCTCATCATCCAGCCTGTGGCAAAGTACATGTGTTTGCACTTCGTGTAGACCAGCTGAAGGTGATTCAGTCATTCACCTAGCTGCAATGTCTAAGTCACCTTGTGGAACTTTCACTCATTCTCCAGCAATTAAACAAAGACTGTAGGACAATCATATTTTCCTGTGATTAAAAGCATAAAGAAGAGAATCCAAGAAAATAAAAAAAGACACATTTGCATCAATCCTGGGTGGAGTTTTCTTCCATGAATTTGTCTAATTGCTTTGTGGAGTCTTTGCATCCATAATGTCCTGAGCAATGATCTCCACAGTGTACTTAGGTGCATGCACAAACACATTTCTGTTGATTGAAGCTGTCATCTGATAACTTCACTGGCAGTGCCTAGTTCTTGCTTTAGAAGAAACAGTAGATAATTGTTTCCTATTACTCCTCTCAGTGACAATTGCAATTCACAAATCTTTTCATATTTTCCCTTTGTTGTGTTTTCTTCAAGCTAAAAAAAGCTTAGTTTATTTAATCTCTTCTCTTATGAAAGCC
Source organism: Odontophorus gujanensis (assembly GCA_013399175.1). Classification (NCBI taxonomy): domain Eukaryota; kingdom Metazoa; phylum Chordata; class Aves; order Galliformes; family Odontophoridae; genus Odontophorus; species Odontophorus gujanensis. The sequence continues at coordinate 16,912 of VXAB01008148.1, read as the reverse complement.
TTTTCATAACTTTGATCATCTTTAGTTCTATTATATTCTTTTGAACATGGCATGAGCAGAACTGCATACAGAAGTCTAGACACAGCAGCTGTGGATTTAAACAGAGCAACGTTTTGTGTTTAAATCTCTATTCCTTCTCCAAGATTGCTTCCCATTCTAATTGATCTCAGCATGTTCTATGGGCTGAAATCTTCATTTAACTGTCCAGGAAAATACTAAGATCTGTTTTAGATTTCATAGCTTGTGTTTAAACAGTTCCTACTGTTTTTCACCATGTACATTACCTGCATGCGTTGACACTGAATCCCATGTGCCATTTTATTGTAGTCACACAATACCACGACAACTATCTGCATCTCTTCACAATCACAGATTTTACTACTCACATTTGCTGTGTTATGTTTGTTAGGCACCAGAGCTAATTTAAGTGATAGTGTTACAATGCTCCAATTTCATATTTGGTTTCCATCTGGTCTGCTGATTTGTTGGTAGTCATTCTACCCGTTTTCTCTAAGACATAAACTATTAATCTTCCAGTTGCAGGCAATTTTTATGACTGAATTATATCCCCAGAATAACTGCATTGTTGAAATCTCCCTAGACTCCTTTACACTGTGCTCTTTTTTTTTTTTTTTTATTTTTTCCAGCAGAGCTAGCTTGCTTGTGACCTTATCTTTCAGTATTGAAGTGTATGCTGATTTTCTTTCACCTTCAGTGATACACTGTTTCTCTGGCATGCTTTCCTTTTTATTTGTGTTTTCTTTTAAAGTAAAAAATTCTGCTTATCACTTACTATTTCACAAACAAATTGTTTTCAAAACTTTTTCCAACCTTCCCTACAGTATTGTAACATTTTATTGGTTTAGCTTTATGTTTTTCTCTTCCTACTTTGCACATGACTCTCACTCCTTTTAAGAGTATCTTTTTACTTCTAATAGCTTTCTTTACTCTGCTGTTTCACATGCTGGCCATTTTTCTGTCTATTTGAAGTGTTTTTGATAAGTGGTATACAGTTACTCTGAACTCTTAATATAGTATCTCTAAGCAGTCTGTTACACTATCTGCAAGCATTTAGTCTTTTACTTGTCCTTTTCAATTTCCTTTTAAAAAGCTTTGTCATGCTCAGGTAGTTCACATTTTTGAAGTTAAATGTTACTATAGAGCACTTTTTACCTTTTTCTTTTCTACAGTGGCTCTGACTTTCAATGCTTTTGGCTAGCATTACAGCATAGAACATCAATAATTATATTTTCAGCCTGTTGAATGCAAAAAAAAATAAATCACATAAGCAAATTTTTATCATAATGTTTATTATGAACTCTTGGACTAGTAACTTTAAGTTACTAGCAATGTACTTCATCATTCCTATATAATTTGTATCTTGGCATTATGATTGCTTCCACTGGCTCTGTGACATCTATTACATCAGATACACTTAGAACCAGCTGCTGCTGTTCTTTTTATTATTATTATTATTATTATTTTTCTCTTCTTTCTGTTTAAAAGACAAAACAAACTCAAAAAATTACAAATTGTATAGAATCAAGTAAATATTTGGTTAACAATTTTTATGTGTTCTGTTCAATTGGGATTTTATTTGTTGAAGTTCCTTGCTATTCCCTGTCCCAAAAGTGGTAAACTGTAATTCTTTTTGAGTATACAGTTTCTGGTTTTATTTTAGATGACAAATCACCTAAGATTAGATGTTTTTGTTTTCTGTGCTGGCTTACATGATGCCCGTTCTTCTTGGATATGTTCCATCCACAACAAAAATTCCCTTGATCACTAACTAAAATATCCCCTCCTCTTTTCTAAGTCAGTTTTCAATCCAATAAAGTGTATGAGTCTGTATCTATGACTGCTGTCTCATTTTCATTTTGAATTTTGCCTTTAATTTATGACTCAGTTGACTCAAGTCTGCCTCTTTATAATAAATTTTATTATGAAAGAGATATGCTGTTTATAAGGTTCAAATAAAAATACAACATTTTCTTCCTTTTTCTGGGAAAACAATGACCACAGAAACAACAGCAAATAAACAAACAAAAGCAGGTAATATTGTTCGCCTTCAATGACTGCCACAGTTTCCTATTTTCAGCTAGTTCTGATTTTTGTTTTCACACTTCCCTGGTATTCTAGTGAATAGGAACAACAATTGAATAGTTGTAGAGATAGTCTACATTTTTGCTTGTTATGCTATATCAAAGTCACTGTTTTTCAGACATTTTAATTGTTCCTCTGTTACACAACTCACTGTATGCTTATTTTAGCCCTGTTCTTTACAACATTGTCTTTTTGACTTTCCTCACCTTTGAGAAGATATTTTTAAAGCTCTTTCACAGAGAAGGAGTTGCAGAATGACACTTAGAAATATAAGCATCAGTTTATTGTTGTCACTGTTTAGTATTGTCACTGTTTCTTTGTTTTTGTTGTTGTTGTTTGTTTGTTTTTTCATTTTTCCCCCCATTTTAGTGCATATCTTAATGCTTTTGTCTTTTCTACCTTAGAGCAGCTGTGAAAATTTGTCCAGATTAACATTACAGGTGGATTAGTCAAATCATTCTAAATCTCAGTGTAGATATCTTAATTTCTGCTTAAAATAAAGCAAATTTGGCTAAGCTTGTATCAGTTCTAAAGTGAACCACAGTAAACTGAATCTGTATCATTTTAGTACTGAATAAGAATAAAAATGAAAGAACAAGAATATAAGAATAATCACAACGTGGTTTAATGTGATTGAACAAATCTTCTTTAAACTCACCCGTATAATTGATAAGGATTAACTTTCCAGTGTTTTCTCCCTTGGTAGCCTTAGAGAAGCTTACTTTCTTTTCAGTCAAATACATGTGATCTTACATGCTCTGGCATTCAGTGGTACATCTTGGATATATTTCATTTCATCTTAAGGCTGCTAATGTATCCAGTGTCCCACTTTATGGATCTCTGCAGTGAGATCCATTCCTACTGTAGTTCCTATCTGGGCTTTTACAGCTTAGTGGAGTTTGCTGCAAATTTGCAGCTGATTCTGATATAGAAAAAGTCAGAAGATAAGAAAGATGCACGTTGGCAATGTGTATATACTAGGAGTTAGTCAGAACCCTCATAGCTTACTTTTGTAGAAAAAGATTATGGAGACTGTGACTACAGTGGTTCTCAGTCCCCAAAACCAAGTGCATCTGGCTGCATAAATATATTAATTCTCTATAACCTTGCAGCACAGAAAAGTCATGTGCTTTTGTCATTATTGTGTCTTTCACACAGAATTTTCACTAAGGTAAAAAGTGAAATCCAATATGAAAAGTATGCTAAACAGAGCTATTGCATAGCCTATATTCTTGGCTATGCTATCTTCTGAACTCTGTCTAAAACTGCCTGGCAGAATGAGAGATGCTCCCAGACTAAAGAAATGCTAGGTATCACTATCTATATGAACCCTATAGGTAGAATAGTGAAATGGTATTAACAGTTTCATGTTGTGACACATCTAACTTGCTAGCCTACTTTTGAACAAAGAATCTGTAAAGAAGGAATTAATGTTTTGAGCTTTGCAGGTTTCTAACTTTCAGAAGAATTAGAGTTTTTACATTTTTCCTTTGATTCTCACTGAATTCCAATATTTTTTAAATTCTTCATCAACCTTAAAAAAAGCAAAATTCTTTAAGTTTTTGTTGTGAAAAGATGATAAAATAGAACCTGAAATTTGTGGAATCACAGACTCATACAATCACAAAATATTTGAGGTACTAGGTCGCATGTTCTACCTTACCTGCTCTAGCAGGGACACCCAGAGCAATTTGTCCAGAAGCACACAGAGACAAATTTTGCATATCTCAAATATATTTTAAATACATCCAATAAATAAATATTTTCTGCTTATTTGACCCAATAGTGTCCCTCCAATGGATACTTTCTTGTGTATTTGAAAGAACAATGATATCCTTTATACAGGGTTTCCTTATCCAAAATAACACGACAGGTTTGAAAGTAAAGTTATGGTACTCTGCACTGTCAGGCTGAACAGCTCAAAGCCAGACGAGGGTACCTGCAACTCTGTTCATCTGAGCTTGCATTCTAGTCTGATAAATGCTGTGGATTAGCATTATATGCTTTATTCTCAGTGGTGTCTGTCAACAGCGTAACTCTTCAAGCTTGTCCTGCCACTTGTTCTATCCAAGATAAATGATTTTGATTCCAAAGCAGCTCTTCCATCTATTTTGTAGATACAGTATGTGAGGAGAGTGAATCTGGGCAAATAATAAATAAAAATTGACAGTAGTGACATTTGAAGAGGAAAAAAAAAAAAAAAAGACTCCTGTTTTCTTGTAAAACACATGAGAATGTCAAAAAAATTACTCGTATTTCTAGTGAAAAGACAAAGAAAGATACCACACGTTCATTTTGGTAAATATGGTATGCTAAGTGCATAGGATTCACATCTTACCTATGCCTTAATCATATTTCCAGGTGCCTCTAATCACAGTCTGTGCCAGCTAACAGCCCACATAGTTTACATTTCATTATATCCATGTGGTGGGACCTGCTTGTGCTTAGGTTCTTACTGGGACAAAATATAGAGTGGAACCCCACAACTCTATTGAGTAAATTTTACTGTTATTGTGTCTAGATTTCCATTATAAGAATGAGAACATGATGTGTGGTCAGGAAGCCAGAGGCGAGATGTACATCCTAGTAGATCCATACCACGTCGTGATACTTGATGTAACCATGGAGGAGTTAATGATTGGCTTTGATTTCCAACCCTTAGTTTACAGATAGTATTTATTTACTGCTGTTTAGCTTCTGTTTTTTTTGTTAACTTTCATTATTGCTCTTGGCTTTGATTACTTCCTCAGTGTAGGAGAATCTAACTGGAGCCCCTGTTTATTTCTTGTGTCGTGTCTTTTTCATCAAATGACAGTCATCAAAGGAAAACATTTTATTTCTAGTCTTGAGGGGTTCACACTCACAAGAGTGGCCTAGAGGGACACAGCTGTCTCATTGTGCAGAGAACAGAGAATTTTTCTGGGATGCATCCTACTCAGTAAAAACCTTAAATATTATGACCAGTTTCTTGAACTGGCATTGAAAGCAAATTGAGAACCAGTGGAAAATATGAGTTGTTGACATGATATGTTGTGGTAGCTTTTCCTTTTAAACAACTAGTTATCTTGTTCTGTGCCTATTATGAATGTTTCCTACTCTATGATTTCCACATAATGCTAATTACGAAAGGAAGAAATTATCATAATGGTGGTAGCTATCAAATCCAACAACAACAAAAAGAGACAATCATTTCCAAAAACACTGAGGTAAAAGGAAAAAATTCCTTTTCCTTTTTCTGTATGTTTAATGTGATGGACTAGATGGCCTTTAAAGAGTTCTTTCTACTGACCTATTCTACTCCATTCTATCCCATGCCATCCTAAGCATATCTTCAGTTTTTGTGCTACCTGATTAAGCACAAAGTGTATGACTTAAGGAAACTGAAGGCATTCTTAGTATTTAGGTATTCTGAATGTTTTTCTTTCTGCTGTCATCATTTTTTTCTTTGTCTGGCTGAAGTTAAATGGAAGAGACTTTATCAGGGTGTGTAGTGATAGTGTAAGAAGTAATGGCTTTAAACTAAAAGGAAGTAGAGTTAAGTTAGGTATAATACAGGAATTATTTACAATGAAAGTGGTTAGATTCTGGGACAAGTTACCTAGAGAGGCAATGTATTCTCCATTCCTAGAAAGAACATGATCTAGTGGAAGGTGGACCATGGCAGGGGAATTGGAAATGGATGATTTTTAAAGGTCATTTTCAACTCACCATTCTGTGAGTCTATGGTTCTTGGATTCTATGATATAGTTATTTTTTGTCTTTTGAATTTTGTGAGAATTTCGTTATGATGTTCAGAAGTATATATAAAGCTAGGGTCCGTCATTTTGCACTTTGTATCGGCTATGTCATATATATGGCAAGGACAAGTAGCTGGTAGTCCTGAGATGCAAGGAGAGATGCTTCACATCCTAGAAATCCCTTGTGTGCACAGGCTTCTTTAGCAGTGGAAGCAGTTGGTACCTAGGAAGGACAATAATTGGGATGTAATTAATGAGCTTAAAACAAGAAAATAACCTCCCTTAAAGGGAGGAATAAATATGTGACAGATTGTCTCTGGCAAGTGTTAGCTCCTGATGGTTTGTCGTGGCTTCTTGAATATCAGAATGTTTGGCGTCTACTATTATTATTTATGCATTTATTTATTTATTTTCTGGCAATGACGTGTCATTTTTTACTCTTTTAGTCACTTGAACCAATAATATTAAAGTGGTAGCATAAAGGAACAGAGTGAAATTGCAGTTGGAGCAGGTGCTGTGTACTGCTGGTTGATCTTAGCTTTACGTAGTGTGAAGCCACAGCCAATGAGCCACAAGCCACAAAAAGGAAAAGCTTGATTCTGTCAAAATTAGGTCATTTTCAACAGCATTTGCTAGGCTGGAGGGTTAGAAATCCTCAGTGCAAAGTTGCTTAGAGAAAAACAAATAAACATATTGCAAATGCCTTAAAAAAAAAAGAAAAAACAAACTGAAAAATGAAATCCCAAACACTATTGGGCAATTTTTTAAATTAGTTTTTGAAGAAGTGAGCAGTTATGGTAGCTAGATGGAGTTTTTACAGTTTTCTGGAGTTAGTAGCAGCTTGGCACAGAATTTTCAATGAGCATTTTCACAGATTCTGTTAAGTGGGAAAAAAGAGGGAAAAAGGCGAAAAAACTTAAAAACTTTATTCATCTTCTACAAAGATCATATCATTTGAGTAAAAATCTCTGACAAGGTAAGATTTAAGTAGGATTTTGGATGATAGTCTCAAACTATTTATGATAGTTGTTCCTTTTATTTTATCTTTTTAATGTAAGCTATTTGGCTTTTTTACAGATTGAATGAATGCTCATTCTGAAAGTGGAAAAAAAAAGTAGGTCTGAAGCTTTAAGAAGGTTAGCTTTTCAGATTACCAAAGCAGGATTGTAGCAAGATGGAAGCTATCATCATGTGTAGTACAAGGTGTCAAATACTTAAACTGAGGATTTCAAAGGAGATCATTCAACTATAAGTAATATTTACAAATAAGAACATGAAAGTTCCACTACTATTCTTTGTTTAATATATTCTGTTTGTATTAAAGACCTAATCAGATTACAAATCCCAGTTTGCTTGTAAATGCCCAAACAAATGTATACTTTCATCATTCTGGTCTGAGCAAATGGTGCAGATCTCTGTTCAATTTTTTATTTTTTAATGTTGTTTACAGTGTTAACTTTATACTCTCCTAACTGAAACTTCATAAAGAAGATATCAAAGAATGACTTCTTTTTTGTATATATTGTGAATGACTACTGTGAAGTGATTCTTTAACACGAAATTCTAACTTGTAATACAGGACAATTATGTTGATATGTAGTTGAATAAAACAAGATCTCAACATTTATAAAAGTCAGTTTTTGCAGACTGTAATATAAATGCATGTAGTTATATACGTTAGAAATTCCAAGATATTAATGGCAAACTTTAAAATTATTTCTATTCAATTAGTTTGGATTAAAAATTAGTACAGTGTGAAGTTTCTTAACATATTTGGTATTAGAAGAGATGTCTTATGAAAGATTTATAAATGGAAATCTTCACTGTGAGGAAGTGTTAGTTCCAATAGGAGTGCAAGACTGAAATATTCTCCTTAGTAAAACAAGAAGAAAACGAAGAAATGAGGACTGTGAGTACTTAACGTGTATTTAAATTCTTCCCACATCTTCAGTTGGTTGACATCTTCAACAAGCTGTTTATGACCCACTCCATTTGCTTTAAATGAGCCTTAAATTTTTAGATCTGATATAGTTTTGTAGGAAGTAGGAATTAAGTAGATTTAATTGCCTTATTTTTTTAGTTATTGTTTTTGTGCTTGTAATTTACCATTCAGAACAGTATGCTTTGCCTCTGTAATACAATTTCTCAGTATTCCTTTCTTTGAATTGAATTCTAGATGCCAGACTGTGTACTAGTTATAATGAATCAGTATTCTTATCTGAGGTAGGCTGTGTGTGTTAGGTACCAGTTATTCATAAAATAAGAGTCTTTCTCATGCTGGCTTTCAGTGTTATAAAGTAGTAATTTAGCAGCTGTCTTGGATGGGGCTGTGAGCACGTGCAAAATCAAAGGTGACTCTGATTCTGTTCATGAGATGGGTTGGTATTGCATTTTTATTAGTGTTTTTCTTTCCTTGTGCTTTGATAGTTTTAGTCCCTGGGGCACAGAGCTGAGAAATAGAGATTGTAAGTATCATACCAGATGAAGAAAACCACGTAAGTGATGATGCAAAATGTATTGTCTCTGATAGTGAACAAGCAGAGACTGGATGGTGTAGAACAGATTTTTATAGTTGCACTGTGGTGGGCTATTCTCACCACAGTGGTACCTGCTGAGGAGCTGTTATTTTTAGTTGTATTCTAATAGCATTTTTTTTTCAAGAAATGAATTACATATCTGTAGAGAAGTGGTAGTACAGACAAATGTGGCTGTTAATATGCACTCAGTGTTTTATATTCAGGCATGAACACCTATATTGGTACCAGACACTAGATAATCTGAGGTTGTGATTGAAGAAAAGTATTGGCAAGGGGACTGAGAGGCAGGGAGCTGGACATCAAAGTGCCTACTAACATAAGACTTTGTCATTTAAAAATGAAGAGCTCACAATCTTTCCCTGATAGGAATGAATAAAAACTTATTGGACATGATAAGTAGAGAGCTATTCTACTTCCTTTCATGTTGGACATTCATAGCAGCAACACTTCATAATGTGAAATCCGAATGCAGACTTCTCATGCAGGCTTATTTGTAGTTTAGTTCCTGAATGTTCCCCAAATAGTTACAGTATATTTAATTTGCAGAAGATAGTGCATGTGCAATTCCAAATTTTACATATGTGATATGAGGAATGGTAGTACATATTATCTTCAGTTTTTAGCAGAGAATAAATCCCTTATGCATGTTGTATAACCTCTCCTATCTGTACCTCCCTTCTGAAGGAGGATAGTTGTAGATTGCATTTATCTGGTAGACCACACTTTAGCCACTCTACTTTAGAGAGAAGGGAGTATGCCATTAACTGAGTTAAAATGAAATACAATATCTGGTACAAAGTAGTCATCATGATCTCTGTGACCTCATCCCTGCAAGGCAGTGGCTAATCAGTATTATCTGGTGGGGTCTTTCCATTATGTCCCCTCTCTCACAATTCCTATCTGCTCAACAAATGACATATGATCTCTCATCCGCCTTTGTGCCTCTAATAAGCATGAAGTCTAATGGGGGACAGGAGGGGAAGGAGACTAACCTTTTCAGCTCGATTACAGAGAGAACAATTTGTTTTTGTAATTAGAGCTCAGCAGTGATCTCTGTTTATTTCACTGTTACTCAGCTCGGTGTAAACAGAACTCAATTTTGACAACTGTTTAGCTCACGGCACAGTTTTAAAGTATTAAAGGATAATGGAAGACTTATTAGATTAGCTTTTGCCATGATCTTTTAGTGTCCCAGATAATTATTATTTGTGATACAGCTGAATGGTTTAGGCTTGTATTATTACTATGCATGCATTTCTGTGTAATATTTTATGTACTGCTGATGGGCACTAAAATATGCATTAGGAAGTATACATTTAGTCAGATTGCACAGATATTATTGGTGTTTTCAAGTATCTCAAATTACTCCTTTCGTGATTTTTATTCTTTTCCATAATAGTAGTTCTCAGTTCCCGACTTTTCCTTTTAAAACAATTCACTTTGATCATCCTCTTCATCATTATTATTACTCTTTATCACTCTCAGTAACACCTATATGACTTCTATCACTTTTCTTTGATCCAGTCAAACATTTCTCCTCCAGCATTTTACTTTTAACATTCCCTCCATTTCACACACTTCAGCATCCTTGCATATTTTTTCTTGCACTATCACCTTTTTATATTTCTTATTATTTTAGATCATTTATGCTAGTCACTTACTGTTTTCACATTCATATTTGATTTTGCTTTTTATTACTTCTTAATTATGTTATGTTGCTTCTTTCTCTGATCTTATAATTAGCTTTTTAGCTTTTGATCACCTTTTTCTTATTTTGCACAAGGCATCTCTTTTAATCTTGTCACTGCTTTCCCTTGCACGTTGTTCCCTTTCTTATTCTTTTTTTCTCTAACCTCATTCTATTAATTTGACTGCTTCTAATCACAAACATTGCTTCTAATCTTATTTTCTATCTCTACTAAGATATTGTGTATTGTTTTTTCTTTGTCTTTTCTTGTTGAAAACTACATAATTTTTTAGAAGTCAAAGTTTGTAACTTACTGACAGTTCTCCAAAAGTTAGGGCAATAATTCAAGGGTGATTACATAATCATTCTGGATGTAGCCAAAATTACTGGAGTATTTGAATAAGAAAAAAAAAAGTACTATGTGGAGTTTCCACATTTGAACAATTGTTTTTTTCTCTTATGATGCATCATGAACAGGAGCCTGTCAGTGGATGCATTTAACAGAAGTACTAGTTCATGAGTGAAATGCAGTTGTATTTTCATCTCAATCTCCAAATGAACATTGGTAGCTCATGTTATAAGAGCATAAGGATAACTTAGGGCAAAGAAAGCACTGTCAAGTATAATGGTCCCAAGTTCTTCCCACCCCAAAACAATTTTTTTTTTTCTTTTCCCAAATTATTATTTTTTTTAATTTATTCTTCAAAACAAAAGTACAAGAGGAATACAGTACCACAGCATCTGCACTGTGTGATGCACCTCACTCATTACTGTCCACTACCATCCAAAATAATGGGTTATTGCTAGCTTTGTTCACATTAGTTATCACATGTTTATGATTAGTGTCCTTGTTTATTCAGGCAAAATTTAGTAACTTAAAAGCATCAATGACTTTCAGTCACACTTTCAATTTTGAAGTGAAAGGCATGTGTCTCTTTCTGAAGAAATCAGTCTTGTCAGACATGAGCAAAGCAGAATAGGAGACTGCTGTAATCACTGTGTAGTAGGAAAGAAAATGAAGATTACATATATATATATATGCATTCCTTGCAAATTTGCTGCCAAGTTATCATGAAAAGAACAGAAAGTCAATCATTTCCCACATTTTCACAATCTATTAAATATTTCTATTCATTCTGTTGACACTCATCATGATGTTCTTTGAGTACCTCGCAGTGGTGTGTTAAGCTCTTGACTTAAGATCTCTCATTTTCTCTCCAGGAGAAGAAAACAACTGAGTGCCTCAGCATTAAATTCATGCATTTTTGGTATCCTGTGCCCCAGAGGGCTCCAATTCTAACTAAATTTTTAAAATTCTGGCAGAAATATGAAACAACATATTCAGATATGTGGCATTTATTCAAATAAGTGAAATAATAGTAAGGCAGATCACCTTCTGCCTGGCTGGAACAGTTTTGTAACTAGCTAGCAAAAAGGGAAAACTTTTTTTTTTCTGTTCCTTTTTTTGGTAACTTTATATTAGCAAAAAAAAACCAAACAAAAAACAAACAAAAAAACCAACCAGACAAACAACAACAACAATCACAGCGTTAAGATACGTGATTTAATAACTACTCTACTTCCTTTGTTTGCTAGCAAAACAAGAACAGGCACTTACTTTGAAAGATTTTTAGCTTCTATATCAAGAATCCAAACTGAATTGCCCTCTCTTTTTCCATTGAGTAGGTAGGGATGATGGGAATGATGACTTTCTAATTTTCATATTAAAGTAAAGTAGCTTTCCTTGAATGTAGATTATCTTATTCTTTACAGTGGTAAAAATTCAGCCCTAGAAGACTACACTGTATTTGTGAAGGCTTCTGTGGGTCTATCAGCACCATTTACTCTTGTTGAACTTACACTGAAATATTTAATAGTCCTACATGAGCTGAGCTTGTTGAAATAATTTCTTGATGAAGAAGGTCTTATTTTTCTGAGATAAAGAAGGTTCGAGCTGTCTGCCATACAAATACTGATGACTTTTGAGTCAATATAATGTTAATTATATCACCTAATATAAGTCATATATCGCCCAATAATTAAATATATATATAGGACTTGAAAGTAAACTGATTGCTACACAGATCACCATAAGTGCAGGGTTCTGTCATAAAGAATAGTTCTGGAAGTTCTGCCATTGCTCATTTGTAAGAAAAAAAAATACATATATATATAGCATGTTCCTCCTAGATCAAACAAACTAGAGAGATCTTGTGGTTGACAATATTAAATAATGCAAGAGTATATTCCTCTTTAGATCAACCATCAGTGTTCTGTCAAGTCTGTGCCATGACTTGAGTCCAGAATTTTCAATAATATTAAAACTGCTTAGACTTTTTTTTTAATTAACTAACATCTTCCTGAGCTTGCTTGAGATTTAGATGATCAGAGAGTGAAAGTCAGTTTGTTTTATTTGATGCATCTCAGCATTTATTGAAATACTGGTTTTGTAAACAAAGGAAGTAGGACTTTTTTGACCAGCAAGCTAGTCAATGTCAATTCTAGACAGGGTCAGTACCAGACAAACTCCATTTGTCACTGTTTATCTTCCTAAGCTGCAAAGATCATAATTCAGTTTTCACAGGTCACCATTTTCTCAAGGTATGTTCCACATCTCATAACAATATTGAATTTTGAGACTTCTGATGGACACATAACAAGTGCTTATTGCTGAAATATATCCAACAATTTAGGACGTCTTCAGAATATGAACTGTTTTTAACAAGTTTTTTACATTTAAGATCATTGATTGTACAATTCAACTCTATACTGCAAACATTGGACTGATGATGGAGTTGACTGCTTTGCATGGTGATATGAAGTGAGATATGACAGATTTGGTGATGAAAATGAATCAAAAATGTTTCTTAGTCTTGGCCTGAAAAAATGGAATTCTCTGTAGCTCATGAAAAGTAAGTAGTTATCTGAAGGATAGACTGCTCGTGGCTGAGGATCAAATGCACTTGTAAAGATTCATTGTGTCTTCGTCTTGTGACCAACCACTTTTTTTTTTCAAGTGGAATATGGAAATTTTTAGACAGACATAAGACATATATATATATAAAATACTACTTTCTTCCAATAGCTAGTGTGCTGTTGTGTAATCCTGAAGGGATATTGTGAAGCCTACTAAGTATGATGTAATTTGCAATGCAACAATACAGAATTGCAGTTTTGTTCATACGATCAGTGATAATAAGAAAATCTCTACCATAAACTAACCGTCTCTTATACAACAGCTTTTTGTATTGATACTGAAGATGCTGTTGTATTTATTATAATTATTATATTATTTTTATTATTATTACAACTGGTAATAAAATAATTAAAAAAACCCTCACATGCAGTCTATCTAGTTCAGTTCCATGATTCTGTATTTTCAAAGGAAACTTTAGTGCACAGTAAGTACCAATGCACTGCATAGCAGGTAGTTCTCAGCAGTCTTCCAAAGTAATTTCAGTATATACCAGATGCAAGATGTTTTTCAGTTTCTTCTTGCACTCTTTAGCTTTTCCTTTCTCCTTCTAAACTGTCTCTTATACTTTGATTTTCTTGCTGGGAGCAGTTGAGGGTGATGTGAAACAGAGAGTTTTCTGCAACTTCAGTAACTTAAAAGAGAAACTATAAAGAGAGTCCTTTCAAGAATATGCTGAAGAATTCCTTCAGCATGGAAATATTATTTTGTCAAAAAGTAATATTTTGCATTACAAAAGAATTTTTTTTCTGTTACGTATGCACATATTTATGGCTAACCTTGCTGGGCACACTGACAAAAGCTATCATGTAATCTTTTGCTATTAAAGCAGCTTCTAGCATTCAACACCATTTAAAAGAAAAAATCAAATGCTTCTACATACCTTATCACTAAGAGGGATTTGAAAATTGAGTATTTTTCTTTTCTTCTTGTTTTTTTCTTTTCATTAGAAAATAATTTTTTAACCTACTTAAAGAGAGACCCAGACATCTTTCAGCAGGCCAAATGAAAATGAAATCTTTAACTATCTTACCTATAATTTTGCCCCAAGAAAATATATATTAATCTTTTTTTTTTTTTAATTCATATGCAGATATAAATAATTATTTTATTAATCAGTGTTAAACCTACTGTACTACCATGATGACATCATTTATCTTTTCCTTAAAGCCTACAGTTTAGAAGCTGCAAATGTTAAATATATATGTGTACATATATGCACAAACACA
>VXAB01008146.1:0-17071 GCA_013399175.1 Odontophorus gujanensis | reverse complement strand
GGGGGAGAGAGGGAGGAAAAGATAGTGTTTGTGTAAGAAAGACTTTACCTGATTAACCTTAGCTCAGTGCTCACCGTAGTGCACAAATAAATTAGAGGGGAAGAGAGGCTTTGAAGTAGATGAGACGAAGAGTAAATTCCACGTTGTTTGCAGAATGTGTTTTTTGTGGAATCTGAAAAAAGCTTTGGAGGAGAGTTTGCATGACTGGATTTTGTAATCCTCATAACTTGGAAATCAGTAAGATAAATGGAGGAGAAATGAATAGCTAGTGGTCTCAGTCTTGATGACTCCAGGATAAATCCTTTTAATAAACATGAAATTGCAGCAGAGCAGAAACTCTAAGTCCTGTTTTTCATTTAAAGACATTTACCTCTGTATCTGCTACATTTTTCAAGTTTTATTCTTCTTCTACCTTTCAATTTTATCTCTCTGGATGCCCATACAGTTAATTGTTCGGGTTTTCTGCATTTTTTCAATTATGAAATGTGAATGTACACGCATAGTACATTACTATATCTATACAATGGGAGTACGTATTGTTTTGTTTTGTAGTGGTTCCCAGGAAGATTTAATGGAAAATTACTGCTATACTATAGTCATCTTGTTCATGCTTAAAACATGTTGTCTGCATGAAAAAGATCACATTTATGAAACATGTAAAGGCAGAAAAAAAGATGGGAAATATCGTTTACAGAAAACTTACTTACAAATGGAATTTTTTTACAGCATTGCTGGTGAAGGTGGTGACAAAGGAAATGTTTTAAAAATGGAAGCAAATAGCATTGTTTTCACAGAGTTAGGATTCCTTCACTAGTTAATCTGTCAGAACTGAAATTTGGCAAGTCTTGATTTGTATAATGAATGTTTGATTAATTTATACATTTCTGCAATATAACAACAAGAATTTAGAATTTCAAGATTTAATATCAAGACTTCCCTAGAAATACACAGGGGGAAAAATACATTCAGATCTCTCATTTATTTTCCAATTAACTGTTCTTTATCCACGTATTAATATTACAGATGTCTCAAGAATAATTAAAACAGATAAGCAATTTATAAAAATCTTCACATTTCCTGCTAATTATCATAATGGAATGTTACATTTCTATTAACAGCTTTTGTTCCCTCCCCCAGCCTTTACTTTTAGCAACCCTAGGGCCTTAGACAGTACATTATAAATCTTTGTTAAAATACGACATGAGGCTGAGAAGCTTGCAAGCAAGCAAATTAGACAGTGATGGAACTCTCCTTTCTTTACTTTCATTTCCCAGCAGCCAGACTGCCATTAAATATGAAAACAATGATGTTTTTTCACAGCTTCTTGCTGTGAAGGCTAAGTGCTCCCAGGACAAAGAATTGTAAGCACATCAGGGAACACAGCCAGGCCATGAGAAAGGTGGAGGAGAGGAATTTGAACCTAGCATCCTGTTAGAGACATAAATCATGAACCTAGAAGAGACCTGGGACTGTTCATACTGCAGAAGGGAAAACTGAGAGGGGATCTTAACATGCTTATAAAAATATGAAGAGCGGGAGTAAAGTGAATGAGGCCACTTTTCAGTAGTGCCTAGTGGTAGAACAAGGGGCAATACAAACTGGAACACAGGAAGTTCCAACTAACCATGAGAAAAAATTTCTTTACTGTGAGGGTGACAGAGCACTGGAACAGGCTGCCCATGGAGGTAGTGGGGTCTCCCTTGGAGAAAGTAACAACCCACCCAAACACTTTCCTGTGCAATCTGCTTTAGGGAAACTGCTTTAAAAGGGGATTAGGCTAGATGATATCCAGAGGTCCCTTCCAACTCCTACAATTCTGTGATTCTGTAACACACGCACAACAATCATATCATGCAACTACATTTACAAGCAGTTAAATCCGTCTGAAAATTAATTGGCTTTTTTGTTCCCACTATTCCTATGAAAGATAGAATCATAGAATTACCAAGGTTGGTAAAGACCTCCAAGATCATCCAGTCCAGCTGTCCACCTATCACCAATATTTCTCACTAAACCATATCCCTTATTTAAACGTTTCTTGAACATTCCAGAGCTGATGAATTCACCACCACCCTGGGAAGCCCATTCCAGTGCCTGAATACTCTTTCCCTCTAATCTCATCACTAATTACATTAGAGAAGAGACTAACCCTCACCTCACCACAACCTCCTTTCAGGTAGTTGTAGAGAGCAATAAATTCTCCCCTGAGCCTCCACTTCTCCAGACTAAATAATCCAAGTTTCCTTGACTGCTTTTCAGAAAGCTTGTGCTCCAGATCCTTTACCAATTTCATTGTCCTTTCTCTAAACGCACTACAGGAAATTATAAAGAATCATTCTAATGATAATTCTTGCTCATTTTTTATGTTCCAGTCAGAGAACAGAAGTAATGCAGTATGGTGTTACACAAGCTCCCCACACCTCAGCTGCAGCCATCAGTAGAACAAAACACCTAGTCAAACTAAACAGGACACTTACACAACAAGGTGCAAGGTGTTCCACTTCTAAAGGCTGGAGCATCTATTGTGAAGAAAGGCTGAGGTAGCTGGGCTTGTTCAGTCTGGAGAAGAGAAGGCTCTAGAGAAACCTCATTGCAGAGAGAGAACATTTTTTTACAGTTTGCTAGTGGTAGGACAAGGGGTAATGGTATTAAACTAAGAAGGGGGAAATTTAGGTTAGATGTTTGGTGCAAGTACTTTATTGAGCAGGTAGTGAGGCACTGGCGCAGGTTGCCCAGAGAAGTTGTGGATGCTGCATCTCTGAAGGCATTCAAGGCAAGGTGGGATGTGATCCTGGGCAGCCATGTCTAGTGTTTGGCACCACCTCCTACAGCAGGGTGATTGAAAACAGGTGATCTTTAAGGCCCCTTCCAACACAAGCCGTTCTATGGTTCTGTGATTCTGATTCTCACCATGAGCTGCTTGGAGTAAGAAATTAAAAAAGGTCCAAAACCCTGATCTTGCTAACACTTTAAATTAGTAAAGAGGTTTTCTTCGAGATTTCATTTCCTATGAGACTTCATGTATCAGTAAAATTCTTTACGTACTCTAAGTGAATGAGATAAATTTGTCCAATAAATTATCTAGGATGAATAACACAATCAGCTCCACTAGTAGAAACACAAATGACCTTACATTGCCTCATGCCCATGCAGAAGAACATAAATACATACACCCCATCTACTCTGGTAAACTAAAATCCACGCATTCAAGTGTGCTTCTACTTGCATCTCTCAGCAGCTTCTTCCAGTAATTGCTGTCATAATACAGATAATGTACCTCCATATGTTTCAAAAATACATTCATCTGAGCTTTCAGAAATAATGATGTAGTTTAGATTTCATTTTGTTTTTGTTACAGAAATAGACTGTGATAGAAGTCAGTGAAAATGAGATATTAAATAAAACCTTGCTCCAGTGCCAAGTTCTGAAACCTTTTTTTAAGGGGAAATGTGCATATGTGCATCTCCTCAGCTGCTACCGAGTCTATTGATTCAAAACTACAACTCCTTTTTGGTATATATAACTTAATTTACCTTTATTTATTGATAGCATTCAGACTGCATTAGATAAAGTACTAGATAAGATTCCTTTTTAAAACCTCTTAGTGAGATCCTATTGGGACTGGCAAGTAATTGAAAACACTTAATGGAATATTTCAGGGCACACTGCCAGAGAATGAACAAGAGAATCATATTTCATTTTAAAATGCCATAGAAAAGTCACCTGAAATGTTCACAGCTATGATTTAACATAGAAAAGAATGGGTGTTATAATTTACATAGACTTTCCTTCTTTCTGAAATTATTTTCTGTTTTTGTTGCTTTTGACAACTCACCCACTGTCTTCAGAAATATCTGACATTCCTTTTAATTAAAAAGAGAAGTGCAGTAAGCAGTACTTTTTTAGAAGATTGTTGACTGCATTTGGTGTATTTTCAGCCTCAGTTGGTTTGTTCCCTTAGGAAAAAATATCAGTGCTCAGAAGTTCCTTCTTAATCTATCCTATGATGGTACAAAGCCATATTGTAACTCTTCTAGTTAGAGCTTAGTCTGCGCTATCCTTACATCTATTAGGTTGTAATAATCTTCAGGTCAAAACTGTGAAGCCCCAGTGTTTTTTATGACAGTACAGCAAAGCCCAGCAAAGATACTTTTCAAGCTGGAGGTTTTACTATGAATTTTCCAGGTGCATATGCAGCCCCAACAAATGGAAATGTCTTTCTTTGGCTGTTATAAGTTAACTGAGAAACAGAACATTTGAGTGGGTTTTTTCTCCACTTAAAAAGCTAGGAATAGCTGCCAGCATCCCTACCCACAGTATCCTATTAACTACTAGGAGGTCTCCTGAAGGCAGCTGGCATCCATACACATTAGTACTGCAGATTTACTTTTGAAGCTCTCACTCAACTATTGGAACTTTTGCACAAGTAAAAAGGTTTCTTCTAAAAATGTCATACTCAGAGGAACATTAAAAGATGTCTTAAACTGAGACAGAAAAATCTCTAATTGAAATGAATAAAAGTAAGAAAATTAATTTCAGGCTTAAATTTTCAAAACGTAACTGTTTCTTCACTCAAAGGCAAGCAAACAGTATTTTGCTGATGGAGGCTTGTCCAGGCATGTATTATGAACCTGTCTTCATTTATACCAAGAATCAAAAGTGATTATGGAAATATTTTGTTGTACCTATGCAACTTTAAGAGCCTGTATAAAGCTTGCATGCTCAGACCACTTTAGGTTAATTTTGTAGACTAACATTGTGCAATTACTACTGACATTTTAGCTCTAATCAATGCTAAAATTATCGATGCCACAAAGATGTGTTACCCAGCTCCATTGCATTCTAATGGAAGACAAAGAATCCACCTGGGGCAAGTGATTGTGTTTAATTTGTCCTCTTTTGCTTTTGCAATCTCCTTTGATAACCACATTTTAGCGATAAACAGTGTTGGATTGTTTCTATCCTGGCAATAGGGAAGAAAAATAGATCCTTCGTTTATGGTCTGTAATTAAAAATTGGGTATAAAACAAAATAAAAATCTTGAATTCAAAAATCCTCTGAATTTGTTTTGACATTCAGTTTCACATATGAGTCCTATTTATAACAAACTGTTCTGAGAGTAATGTCTTAATGACAGTCAGCCAGCATCTTAAAGGGCATAGCTTATCCCTTGTCTATAATACTACAAATACTAGCCCTGGACCTGGATTGACATGATCACAAGGATGTGTGTCAACGGTTTACGGGCATGTTCTGCCCGGTTCCGTGACGATTGGTGTGGGGGACCCACGGACCCACGCCCCACAAAAGGGGAAGGGGGAAAGGGAAAAGGGAAAAGGGAGATGGGCCTAGAAACAAAACAGCGGCAACGATCTGAGGAGGAAAGCTAATTTACTAAAAAAGATATCGGAAAGCAAAATTACACACTATAATACAATATAATTGGAATTAAAGCTAATAAATCAAATAAAATGAGCAAGAGAGAGTGTCCGATAAACCGAAGGCCTTACGCTAACGCTGAAGGCGAGACGGCAGCGAGCACCCACTGCTGAGTCCATCCCAAAGGAAAGAGAGTGTCCCGTGACCGCAGACAGTTTTTATCTCCCCCTCTGAGCGTAAATACGTAAAAATGCAAAGCATCGCAAAGTCCTCTGGGGAATGTAGTTCTTCTTCTCTTCTGATACAGGTATACCTGGAACTGTTGATGATCCATGAAGCTGGAGCATTAACTCTTTAACTCTAAATGCACTACATGATGTTATGATGTGGAATACCAGTACCAAAAATCATAAAACCATGACAATGTGACCACACATTATCATTGTATGTTAATGTATACTTGCTTGCAGTTTTGGGAAGCACATTCCAGTTAATGAGAGCAAACCAATATCAGTTACACTATCACTAATAATCGGTATATCTTTCAGAAAATCTCTCTAAAGAAATCAAATCTCTCTAAATAAAACAATTGTCATCTCTATCTCCTGCAGATCACATGCATGAATTGCACATTTTCCCCAAATGTTCCCACCATTGGCTTCTGAAGCAAAGTGATCCAGACTGAACAATGCCCAGCTTATGCTCACATCTGGGATATCTCAAAAGCAGGTTTTGAACCAGGATATATCATAGAGGAGCCAAAAGCAGCAGTGATAAATATCTTCCTTTCAGCTTTGATTTAAAGCCTGTAATTTATACTGTTTGACCTCATCTGCTTTTGACAAAGTCACAGGTACCAATGACCTATTTCTATTCATAGTGCTAATCTGCACTGGATGTTGCCTTGAAAGACACACTTTGTATATCCTTTGGTATCTGAGGTAATGAACACAGGCAGGATACAAAAATGAGTAATCAATCAGTGTGCCTGAACATGCCATGTGATTTCACATACCCACTGTGGCGGAAGAGGTTTGCATGCAGAGCTGCATGCCAATAGACACAGATTGTTTAACAGTCACCTCCCAGAAGTAAAAATGGGTTGCCAGATCAAGTCCCAGGCAATTTTACTGGATAATTTTTAACCATACTGAAGTTATTAGAGACTGGCTACTGGGAAACGTGTGAAGTGTGAGTTGTCCCTCTCCATCTGAATGAGAAGGATAGCTAATCCCCTCAAAGCTGAGCTGAAGATTATTCCCCTTTTTAGATATTAGAAAAAAATCTTCAGGAAGGATCAAATTATGTACAGTTTTTACAGTTATGAGAGAGAATTTACAAGATTTCTTTCCCATTTCTCCACCATCCTTTATTCCCACCTTTCACTCCATCTGTGTGTTAGAACACAGCTCTGTCTCAGCCCTCACTAGTACTGACTTCATGGTGCACCACAAGCAGTGAAGCAGTGAAGTGAATCTTATTATAACTTTCATGAAAAAAACATTTCTAAAGATGATTGCGAAGCCAATACTGTGTGCTAAGGCAGTAAGTACAGCTATTTCAAGATGCCACAATCTCCCTTTCTCTTCCCTCCTAGTAAAATCCAAGTAAAACTACTTGTGCTGAGGATATAGATGCATTTTGAATGGTGAACTACCACTTCAAGACTGTGGTTATCTTCCTCTCCTTTCTATTTCTCTCACCCAATACTGTCCGTAATGCTGAGCCTTTGGTACCGATTTTAAAGACAATTGCCACTATCAAATATTTCAGGACTGTGTCCTGCAAAGGTAAGGGTGAGAAACAAGCTCTTTGGCAGTTACCAGTGCCAGCTTGCTTAAATAAAATACCACATGTACATATTACCTGAAATAAATTGGGGTTAATGAGAAGAGAAGAAAATAAGAAAAGCTGTACTCCAGTTTCTGAAGGGTCTCTTCAGTCTCCTTGAGAAGGAAGATGATTTAGCATAATACCACAGCATGCCATCTTTCATATCGTATTTGTCATTGTAGTCTCAGCCCTTCTGTAACACAGAGCTATGGTTTTGCACATCCTGTCTTCTCCCTGGGTGTCTGTCATGGTGAGCAGATGAGCATCTGTGGAGAACATGCAGAACTTGATCACTTCTGCAAGTCCTGCAGAAATGTTATTTCACTACCTCCAGAGACACCAACGTCTTTGTTTCAAGGCCCTGGTGATGATGCTCCCACCCATTCAGGTCCTGCCACTTACCTACATCTACACATGCTGATGTTAACTGTGCAGATGGAGAGAGGGCTTCCTGATGAGTCTTACTGCCATTTCCAACCCACAGCTGACAAGTAGTTACCAGTAGGAGAAGCAGTGCATTTCAAAAATCTGCCCTTTGTTGATTTGTTACCAATCTCTTGACTGCTTCTACTCCTCCCTTCCACATCTCTTGAAATAGCGCATTTCAACTGGCATGCTTTGAAGGTATGTTCCGTTGATTATCTTGCCCTGTCTTTTCTTATTCCCAGAATGATATAACTGCCTGTTGTTTACTTTTTAACCCCAAGGGGCTGTCATCCTTTTGAGTGAGCTGTTGCGTGTTAGTGCACACAGACCTACGTTCCTCATACTGTTGCTTTTCTCTCTGTCCATCTTATGTCTTGATGTCTCCATAAGGAAAAATTTCTAGAAAATATTTTCTTCAAGAACATAAAAATCTAAAGTTTTCTGTTTCTCTTGCACCATAAGGAGTAAATATATGTGATAGTAGGTTTCCACCACAAAGCAACTTTTATTTCACATGGCCCTGACTGAAGTTATGCAATTCTGGTTTCTGAGTAAATGTGAGTTTTGTATTTCTTATACTATCTCAATTTACCTAAGCATGCTCTACTTACATAATACTTCTTATGCCAATAATAGAAACGTTATTCCAGAAACTTGGAGGCAGGCACAATTATACCAGTACCTTATTTTTTACAGAACAACTGGTATGCTTTATTCCTCAATTTTATCTCAGAGCTGCCAAAATACTGATAATCTATTATCCTCTTATATTCTGTATTATAAAGAAAATAGGAGAAAAGATGCCTTCTATTACCTATTTGCCTTTTTTTATGGAGGTCCTAGTGACAGAGTTCTTAAACTAAGGGAGAAGTGGGATCTTTTGAGATTAGGTTTTAAACTACTGTTTATATTGATGGGCTTACTTAGTTGGTTAAACATCCCTACTCTTCTATCACTCAGCTACGGAAATTAAAATAAATTCATAAATTATTAGGATTTACTTAGATTGAAGGGGAAATACATGTTTATGGTCTCTAGCTGGAATGTTGCATAAGGAATGTTGTACATAGCTTTAAATTTGGTTTAATTATTAATTGAGACATTACACATGCAAAGTAAAATTATGCTGAGATGTGTGATTTCTTTTCCTTAGTTTTGTTCATGGATTTTTGCTTAATCCAGGCAATGGATTCATTTTGTCCTTTAGTTTTCTTACATCTACTTTGTCTATCTGTTTTTATTTTTTAAGCTTTCTCATCCTATTAAGTGATGTGTGTGTTCACACGGTGATTAGCAAACTGCAGTTCAGGTAAAACTTGTAATTAATTTTTAAGAAAGTACCATCCAAAGGTAGAATATGAGATATTCATATATATATGAGAATATCAGGTTTTATCCCACATAGAGTGTCTGGTTATTAAAAGATATGAGACTTACCTCATCTTTAATCTTGGAGGACCCAACCATGTTTTTACATCTCTAAGAAAAAAAAAAAGAAATGTAGATATACTATACTGACTGGGGGAAAGGGTAGGGGAGGTCAGTCTAGACAGGAAAAAAAGCTCTGTGCTTCTGAAACTGCTCTGCTAGTGGGTTGATGCTTCCCTGTCTGTTTTTTGTATATCTTGTTGGAAAAGAATCCTCAGGGATATTTACTTGTATGAGTCCCAGAATCAACTTCTACACGCATTCTACACGCAAATTACAAAGATTATTTCATTGTGACACATCATCTATTCCAATGTTGGCACTACATCTCTCATCATACATATAAAACCAGTTTTCACTTACCTCTTACCTTACCCCAGATAGCATCTTCAGGAAAGTCTTTATCAGGTATTTCAGTAACTGTTCTCTAAAATGTGTTACAATATGTCATTCCAACAAAGTAAATGGATACTTGAGGTGCTTTTATATCCTTGCCTTATGAACACTGCCTCGTGAGGGGGAGTGGCAGTAAGCTGCTTTTACAGAAAGGGAAGTGAGACATACAGGGATTGATTTAGGAAGTCACAAGGCATCCACAAAATTTCTTTTATCAACTTGTGCAGTTCAATCTCAAAAGTCAGTAAGTTGGAGATCTGGGTCTTTTTACTCCTTCTGGAAGACTGTTCCAAATGTCATCTGCTCTAAGACCTTGTAGCCTTTATTGTATTGAGGCTGCATGCATCCATAAATACATTATGCTTTCTATCATTCCAGTATTGCCTGTGACTGTGCAAATTAATCTTGACTATAGTTATCTTCCCTACTAATATGAAGGCTGCTTTGAAAATAATGCTTCCTATTTATTTCCATAGAAACTACAACTGATAAAAAGACCACAGTAACACTGAAAGATCACATTCTCAGCTACAAAGCACTGTTTTTCAACATAGTCACTATTGTTAGTTTTGCATTTTTGCCAGCAATGCAAAACAGGAGCCTGCATGCCACAGTCATAAAAGTCTGTACTAGTAGAAGTGACCCACTGTCTCTGTCACCACCCTTATGAATCTTATGAGAGGCTACAGATCAGATGATTGGATGATGCCTCCCTCATGGTGCAGCAGAACCTGTCCTGCTCTCACTGCAACAAGATAGATATTCTTTATATAGGAACCTAATTTGGGAAATAAGTTGCCTGAGTGTTATTTCACCCAGCTATTACATACTCAATTTTTCATAGAGATCAAGCCTAGGAATTGCTACTTATTTCCAGAACTCTCCATTTTACTGAATGGGAACTATCACTTCCCAGCCACATTTACTCACTATAAACTTAGAAGTAGCTAAGCATTCAGGAAATATATCTGATATTCTCTTGACTCCTAGATATTTCTTTTGCTGTTTTGTTGTGTTGCAGAGCCTCAGAAACCTGTCTTTGACTCCAAGGAAAAGTTTTTAAATCACCACAGTCAATGTCACACCAGTGTCCCATTGAACATGGCCAAGAATGAATCCGAACTATTACCCAGGGTCAGGGTCAGTGAGGTGAATGGAAATTTGAGAATATGAAAACGAGAAATAATGATTCTTTATGCTCTTTTTGCTATATATATATATAGAGAGAGATAGATGATTCTGACTGGAAGACTGCACTCAGCTGGAGATTTGGAAGGCAAAGTCCCAAGAGATGTTCTCAGTTAGTTTCTGTTAGTGTCAATGGGATCTTGCATGAGTTTCAGAGTATTTAGGATCTAAGACTATAAATCACCCTACTCTGTTCATATCTTGGCTGTCTAAGGTCTTAAATTGTGTAATTACTAGGTCCTAAATGGAACTCTGACTCCTTTTGCATCCAGTATCCAGGAAGATTTCTTTCATTGGAATAAAAACATCCCTATGTGTGTTTATTTGAAGGAAATGCATTAGGTTTTGGATCTCCAGTTTCCTTTATTTATTTCTCTTGAAATGTAGATCTGCTCGGGAGCCCCTTACATGGCTTTTATTTTTAATTTTTCTTTTCTTTTTCAAGTGTTCATTTATTGCTAGAGTCTAGGCTCAGGTTCATCAATCTTTAGTGTGGGTAAATTAAGGAAAAATAAACAATTAACTTGCTCCTGTTGCATACAACTAAATATAGCAGATATGATAGTGTCCTTTTTCTGTGAAAAGCTATGTGAAGAGACTGTTAATTCAAACTTGTGTCAGTATATCTTTTATGCAAATCCATGATGTGGAGGGGTCTTTGCCATCTGCTTCCATCAGGAGGGTTATCTCAGTGTCTAGACATTGCAGAGACAGGCTTTTTAGGGTTGCTGGTAGATAGACGGAGCTTTGGAGAGCTTGCATTTAATCCTCTTCAGATGTGGATGGATGTTTTCCTGTAGTCTGGGATAAAGTTCAGGTTTGAATTTCAAAAGAATTTGTCCTAGAGTGTAAATACACAATTTTGGTTAACAGTGAACTCCAACAGGATTTGAAGGATTAAACATGAGATGAAATAACACTGCAATCAGAGAGACAGCATTTTGATATATAGCATGTTTAGCTTCTTTTATTTTTTAACACAAGTTAAAATTCTTTGAGCAGAGTAAAATTTTACTTACACACTTTTAATGGTAATGGTTTCCATAAAGGAAAACTGTTATAAAAACAGTAAAAGAACAAACGAGAAGGGACTGTATGCCTATATGCACATTAAACTTTTATCACTGACACTTTAAAGTACACAAATTATAAAAAAATGTCTTTAAATCTCACTAGCTGCTCACCATTTATTTATTTTGGCACAATTCTCTTCTCTGAAAATGAGAATAAGGCAAACAAACATACTCCTGCCCCATGTCACATACAGGTTCTCATGCGGGAGCACAATACAGCAATGTTTAGGTCTCAAGCAGCAGAAAGCAGCATCTGTTCTGAAAAGCTGCCTCTGTGGAAACTTTGAAAACGGTCAGACATTCCTGTGCTGTGAGGTGTACATCCTCCTCCCGCAGTGCTGCTGGTGTTCCCAAGTTCAAGGAGCACAGTCCCTTCTGCAATATGGAAAGTGCCCTCAGAATAGAGTGGAGCTGGAAGTGCTTATCAGATATGACAGGAACTGCTCACTTTGAGTGCAGCTCTTGGCACAAGCCCTCACATCAACCTCCTCACGTGTACTCCCATTCTGTTCTTCACTACCACCTGTCTCCACAGCTATCTTGCAAACTGGATTTGGTTACTTTAGATAACACAACTGGGAGTTGATATACACAGCTGCCCTTCAGGAGTACAAGTTTATCAAGGAGCATTCTTCTAGGAACGAGGCTGGTACTGTTTTACATAGGTCACTCTGAGAATAATACTTACTATTTATTTCCACAAAAACTACAACTACAAAGAGCACAATAACACTATTTGATAGAGTTCACAGCTACAGAACACTATTTTTTCAATAGTCACCACCATTAACTATGTATTTTTGCCAGCAGTGAACAAGAGCTTGCATGCCATGCTCATAAAANTTTATCAAGGAGCATTCTTCTAGGAACGAGGCTGGTACTGTTTTACATAGGTCACTCTGAGAATAATACTTACTATTTATTTCCACAAAAACTACAACTGCAAAGAGCACAATAACACTATTTGATAGAGTTCACAGCTACAGAACACTATTTTTTCAATAGTCACCACCATTAACTATGTATTTTTGCCAGCAGTGAACAAGAGCTTGCATGCCATGCTCATAAAAACCTGCACCAGTGGAGGTGACCAGTTGTTTCACAGTTGCTTTGACAGCGTTGCTGCTAGGAAAATGTTGCAGTCTGTTTTTCATTGACCCAAAAAGATGGAAGTCAGAATGCACCAAATCTGGACAACACAGTGTGGATGTGGTAGTACAGTCCAGCCAAGGTAGGCAGTGTGCTCTGTGGTCTTCAAACCAGGGCCTAGTGTTATCATATTGCAAGAGAAAGGTTTTCTTCTTCTCTGGATGGACTCTGGAAGTTTGAGCATACAGCTTAGCCATGATGGAGTGGTCAGAGTTGATGATTTATCCAGGTTCCATGATATCCAGAAGGATCACCCCTTTCTTGACCCAAAAGCACAGTGCACGTCACTTTATCCACTGGGGGCTGCATCATGAACTTGTAATCTGCTAATTTGTACAGATGAGTTGATCAAGATGCTCTTCATTACGTGGTGTGACAGCTGTGTACCATACAAAATATGGCATGTCTTTCATGTCACTGTTGCCACTGCTGAAATGCACCACTCGCTGCCTCACTATGCTAACATATACTATTTGGTTCAGCAAGAGTTGATACATGTAAGCTGGTGTTATTTTTTTTGGAAGGAGAAATTCACTGACACACTTTTGCTTCATACACACTTCCATGGCAGATACCATTTTGTCAGACTACTCCTCTGCTGCCATTTGTCATATGGCAATCAAACGTAGCGGAATATTAGCAGGAAAGTTCAACCTTTGCTCCCAAACCAACATATTTATCTGACATTGTGAATCAATGTAATAAAATAGGAGTCATTACTTTCAGAGCTGTCCTCATATTCTTATTATTTACTGATAAAAAAGCAGAAGTGTGAATGAGTGAATGCAAACTAACCATTAGCATAGACATAAAACAGTAAGTATTGAAGTCCAAAGGAGAGAAGGAAGAAAGATCGTAATGTTCTTGCACATTACAGAGGTAGAAATACACATATAATATCACTTTTTGACAACTAATAACAAATACCTGTTATGAGATAGAATTAGCTAAAAAGATGAGAAAGGACAGACGTAATTTAAAACTCTCTAAAGGTGAGATCTACATGCTGGCTAAGGCAGGCTTATCTGTGCACACTTCAGTGACTGCTAAAAGCCTACATGCAGAGATAAAGGACAGCTTTATTTCCTGTGTCTTCAGTTATTTACCTGTTGATAAAGTTTGTTACAATGCAAAATACATTTGACACAACAGTCAGTATTATGTTCACCAGCACATCTAACAAAATCTGCTGAAAGCCAGTGAACTTGCCAGAGTGCCTTGAACCAGCTTGGTATGTACACAACCAGGCCTTTCATTGCCAGGCCTGTAAACCAACTGAGCCTTTCCCAAAGCAATGTGATCCTGAAATGTTATTCCATCCAGCAAATACCAAACTAGCTAATTACTGCCAGTAACCAAGCATGGATTCAGATGCACAATTCTGCAGAATGGAGCACAATTCAGGCCTTCCTACAGAAGTTTTAGCCCACCTCTCATGAAATGGTATGGTGAAAAGGCTCTCTGAATTTTTCCTGCTGAAGCAAGGCAGAACAATTTTTGTCCGGACAGCCAGGAAAGTGAAGATATGTTGNTGTCACGGATAACACCGTGACAAGATACCACCTGTGTGTCTTCCTCAGCTAAGGGATTTATGGGATATGCTCTTCGTTGCTCTGTCAGTCTTGCACAGAGGAAGAGTGGGTGTTCTGCTTTGTATCAGAGCAAACTGTTGCTAGACCCAGCTCTGGGGCTGGCTGAGTCACAGGTTTCCCTTCAGCTAGAGGTCAGGACCATTGAAAGGACATGGCTTTTTCTTCTCTTTCACAGCTAGTCCGAAGGCTGAACACTCTCTGGTCTGAAATACTGTAGTTATCAGTGTCTGGTTTTCATAAGCTTTCTTTGTTATTGTTACCTCACAAAGTATAGCAGGCAAGCTGTAAATAAAATGTGTACTTACCTAAGAGGTTCTTACCTGACAAGTAAAAACTATAAATTAGATAAAACTGAGAACAAAAACTGAGAACGTGGAAAAAAGTACTAAGATGTAAATCAGAAAAAAAATCATACAAACGATTGCTCTGAAATATGATCAGAAATAAAGGAGAGAGAATACACTGTAGAAATACAAGTGCCCATTGCACCTGATCTGCAAAAGGTCTCATGCTCCTGCCCCTCCACGGGTTTAGTTCAGATTTCAAAGCTCTGATTGCAAGAGGTGCAGAAATCTATTAAAAACAAGACTGCTCTTAGCCAACAGACATATCATAACTCCTCAGACTGTAATTTATCAACTATTTAACACAAGCAGACTGATCATAAAAGGCCTCACAAATTCTATCCCTCTGTCACTAGTCAATAGCATTTTAAAATGCTGAAGAGTTTGTGTTGTCCAAAGCACCAGGGAGTTACGATTTACTGCTAGGATTGATCATGTTTCTGGTAGCACAGATGGCTGAAATTTTGGTCTGGGCAATTTCTCAATATGATGGAATAAATTCTCAGCTGCCACATTAGAGCATGAGAGGCCTTTTTCCTGAGGAGAAGACAGCACAGCTCCTGCATGGGCATGCTTATGGAGGTGTGTCTGTTGTATTTTTAACCATACATACAGTTTTTTTCTCTTTTCTCCAAATATTGTATTCTTCCAAATAAAGTTTCCAGTTATCCGTTCAAGAACACAGATGAAATCACAAGCACAGCCAACCAGTTAACCAGTCATGGTGACAAAATTATTTATAATAAACATTATGATTATTATATAATATATTTTCTGCCTTGAGAAGAGAAGACTCAGAGGGGATCTGATCCACATTTATAAATATCTAATGTATGGGAGGCAAAGGGACAAGGATGGACTCTTCTCAGAGGTGCGTGGTGATGGGATGAGGGGAAATGGCCACAAACTGGAACACAGCAAGTTCTGCACAAATGTGCGTGGGAACTTCTTCACAGTGAGGGTGACAGAGCACTGGCACAGGCTGCACAGAGAGGTGGTGGAGTCTCCTTCTCTGGAGACATTAAAGACCTGCCTGGACGCCTACCTGTGCAACCTGTTCTAGGAACTGCTTTGGCAGGGATTGGACTAGATGATCTCCAGAGGTCCCTTCCAGCCCCTACAATTCTGTAATTCTGTGATATATAGCATATTATAAATAAAAATATTAAAATAATATCTAAGATTTTTCAATTGACTAGATTTGTCCTAACTAAAAGAACATTCCTTTTAACTAAGTCTGTAATTGTTTCAAACTCACCACTTCTGAGCTAAGATAATACTGGATGTGCCACTCCTGTAGGTGTTACCAAGAGCCATCTACCCATATTGTCACATTATTATTGTTTGATAGCTTCTTAGAATCATAGCATTGGCAAGATACCCTCCTAGAAATGGGTCCCTGGCTTTGTTAACAGTGAAATAGTTTATTCACTTCTTTCTCTTTCTTCAAACTATATCTGTCAGGTCTCTTAATTACTTGGCAGATTTAACAGAGGACCAGTGCTGTCAAATGTATTATTATGGACTATTATTACTTGTATTATTCCCACATAGGGAAAGGAGAAAGATCACTGGATCCAGCTGATGACTGACAGGTCTTGCTAATAGCTAAATCCCATCCAGTCCATTGTGTAAGTGATGGCAGTAGGTCAGATCAGTGTAGAGTTAAGGGACTCATGATTCATTGCATGTAGAAAGCAAGAAGAAAAGGAACAGAACCAAAATCTATTGCAAATTCAGAATCTGTGACAAAGGATGGTCCAAGCCTTTATCCACCCTCGAGCAGCTGGTGGCAATAACGCTGGTCATTTCTGAAGCAAAACATGCTCTTGAACTTTTCCCAAACTACTTTGTCAACCTGGTTTCAGTAAGTGAAGATCTTTTCCAAGTCCAGACTGAACAGACAAGGGAAAGATCACCTTGATTCCACAAGGAATCAAGTTCTTATCCAAATTACTCATGACTTTTGCAACCAGATGTGATTGCCTGTGGTCCTGATAAAGCTACTGGGGAAGGAGGTGTCTGCACGTACACCTGCTTATCCCCACCACTTGGAACAGAGAAGCTCCTCCTGGTTCGGAACAGAGACTGTTTCTGAAGGCAGAACATTCCTTGCTTGATTTCTGGATGTCATACTGCTGACAAAGCTGAGAGGTCTTACGAAGAGCATCTTCCCATTATCTTTACTCACAAGATAGGAATTCTCATGCAGTGACAGCTGAATTCGGCTCAATCCTCGTGATCAACTGCTTTGAAATCGGCA
>VXAB01008145.1:31047-63985 GCA_013399175.1 Odontophorus gujanensis | reverse complement strand
TGTTTTAAAAAAAATTGATTTGTGGGAAAGGAAAAAATTGTCAGAAAAAGAAAACAAAAGTGAGAAAAAGAAAAAAAAAACTACAAGAGACAGGGGAGAAAGGAAAATCAAAAAAGTGCTGGCAAGGAGGGACAGGTCTGTACGTGGTGTGGGCAGCCCCGGGGTGGGGGCACCTGTGAAGCCCAGGGAGAATCCCCCGCCCCCCCCAGGACACGCTCTGTCCCCAGTTGGTGTGCCCCAATGGCCTTCAGATCCCGATTCCTTTGGGTTCCCATCGCGGAGCCCCAACACCACCTCTCTGCGCTCAGCCCAACGGGTGCCACCCCACGGATGTAATCCCACCTCCCCCCACGGGGCTGGGGGTGACACCCATGGGACACGCTGCCAACCACTGCCAAGTGACGGATCCCCAGCACTTCCAAGCCTCTTATCTGCCCCGGTTTGTTCTTTAATTGGCAAAGCTCTGGCTGCCATAAATGTTAGCACCCTAGCACCTCCCCCTGTAAAAACGCACTCCCTTATCTCCCTCCCTCTGCCGTATCCCACTCTATCTAAAGGCAATCCCTTCCTTTCCTCCTGACTTTCCCTCCTGGTCTCAGCACGGGACCCCTGCCCTCTCCCAGCACGAGCAGTGAGCTGCAGCTCATCAGCTTTCATTGCAGCAAGAGGAGCACCGAGAGGACCCATCTTACACTGCTGACACGTGGAGCTGCAGAAGTTAAAGCAAAAGAAAGCGCCTTGGATCCTTTTTATCCCCTTGCTCCTGTAATTCCTGCATGTCCAAACAGATTTTGGAGCCTGTTTATAACTGGTAACTTCGTTTGCTCCCGGGCTGGGACCTGAAATGCCAAGTTTCATCTCCAAGTCAGTATTTTATGGCTGAGTTGCATTCACTCCTGGGAGCAGGAAAAAAAACAAAATAAAATAAAAAGGAAATACTACGTAAGGACACAGGAGAATGTTGGGGTTGTGAGAAAAGGCCAAAATGTGCGTGGGTTGGCATGGCAAAAGTCACAGGGCTCGGGGACACCTGCCTGCTCACACCGATGGCTGCAGAGCTCTCGGGAGCGTTTGATCTGAGGCCGAAAATCCACTTCTGTAGATTCTAACCCAAGGAATTGCCGTAACTGGGACATTTCATGCTTCTCTCTCATCAAGCTCTTTAGAGCAAATTAAATTTCTCCCTAACCAGCCTGTAACAGTTTGTGTTAGATGTGGATCTAAATGTTAATTGCAGTGACAATAACAGGTCTGATCCTGCAGTCCTTATTTGGGTAAAACCTCCCACAGAAGCCAAAGGAATTTTGCCCCAGAGAAGACAGCTGGATGCAGTCCCACATTTCCCGTCTCCTGAAGATGCCAGAAGGTAGCGAGAATATTTCTGTGATGTTACAAACCTCCTCTTTCCCTTCTTCCCCCACCCACCTCCCTTCAGTTCTTTGATGCGCCATTAATCTAACGAGCTCTGTCTGCCTGTAGCTGTGCACTTGCAAAGAGACAGAGACATGGAGGGTCATTGGCTTCTACCTCTGCTGAATGCGAGGACACCTGGAGGTCCCCCACCTCCCTGGAGAGCCGTACTGGAAGCCTTCGCATGCTTCTCATTCCCTCTGCTCTTGGCTGATGCAAATACCTTCAGATGTGAGACCTGAAGGAAGGCAGCTCTATATGATGGGATGATTTGGGGTCTCCCCATCCTCATCACTCAGTCCTAGCTGGGTTTGGCAAAGGGACGTCCCACATTCAGGTAGCGTAGGGGGGTCAGTTCTCCCTCCATCCCCACGCTCTCGCACTGCTGTCCCCACGTGTGCTTGAGCTGTCTGGGGCCAAGGCATGTCAGTGCACATGAGCAGCAGCAGGAGATGGGCACAGTCGCTGTGTGGGGCTGAGACACGAGGCTGCGTGCAGGTGAGAGCCTGACACCGGGTCCAGCTCTGAGCAGGGGCTCTGCTACTGCCTCTCCCAAGAGAATCAGAAACTACGTTGGCACCTGCACACCACGGGCTGTTTTCTTCCTGGGATAACTGCATAGGCCTGGACCCCACATTTGCAGGACAGAAGCCACCTCTTGTCCCCATCCAGACCCATCCTCAAAAACCCAAACAGCTGCAGAATGTGGGTCCCCCTTCCGAGCACACGCAAACCAGCCGAAACTCAGAGGGACAATGCATTTCTTCACTGCTGGAGATTCAAATCCCCTGCTTTGTTTGGTGGTTTTCGTTTTTTTTTTTCCCCAGCAGCATTTAACAAGCTGATGATGTTTGTTTATGAAGTGAAATGCACATGATTTATTTGATCTGCTGGAGCTGGAGAGCTGCATTCCCACGCCAGGGACAGGCAGAGACGCTGCCTTCATCCCCTCTTTTGGAAACTGCTCAGATGAAGTACTGTACAGTCAGAGGCACTGTGCTGTGCTTTCAGCTGCTTCAGAGCAGGACATTAAATGCATATTAGAAGACCTCCCCACTTCCCAGCCGTAAAGCTGCACTTGTTCTTGTCTGTCTCTGCACGTGGAGACGGCCGTAAAGTGTTCCTACAGCTGACACAGGTGCTGGGAGGAGGCCTTGGGGCACCTGGGCTGTAGTTTGGATCTGGCTTGAATGATGATAGGGAGGTTCTCCATTGTCCTTTGCTGGTGGATTGGGTTGAATGCATTTCAACCAGTTTGCAGGGACCGTGGTTTCATTAATTGCTTTGCGAGGAGACTCTGTAGAGGGGAAGTCTAGTTCTGCTTTCTGCAACACCTGGAGATGTACTTCATCTCATCGCCCGACTGCCAAGGAAGCCAAAGAAACTGATCCATTAACTGATGGAAGATGAAGTGCAGAACGTGAACTAGGAGACTCTCAGCTCCCTGGGGAGCACACATTGAGCATCACCCACCCTGCAGGTGGGACACGAGCCAGATCCTCACCTGGTGCGAGCCAGCAGCACATGGCCCAGGGCTGGGCACCAGCTGAGGTCCCCCTGCCTCAATTGGGGCTGCAATAGAGCCATGCCAGCCGTGAGCAACCTCATCACAAAGCCTTACACCAGAGCTTGAGGATGTGACCCAGCCACTAGCAAGGCCTTCCCCCCCATCCCTGCATACAAAACACTTTGCAAATGAAGTGTGAAGATAATATGCTTTATTATAGGCATTTATTACTGGTGATTGTTGAATAAATCTCCCTCCATTCACATACATATACATAAGGTGTATATAAATATGCAGCTAGTATCCGGCCCAGAGCCTTTTTGACGATGTCAATGTAGCCCCCATAAAGATAGTGGGAAATGATTCATAATATTTATATGACAGACACGATATGAACTGTAATAGCCTGTTGGGATCGAGAATATCCATAGGTCTCTGTCAGCCACAAATGTAATTTAAATATTATATATGTGGCAACTGCAGCATTAGTAATATGATAGCTGTTATTGATAGTGGTCATAAAATGCGGTAGTTTTGTGCTGAAGAATGTGAAAAATAATCTAGTGGTTTTCCTGATGGTCTCCCCAGCAATGCTCTGAAGGAAGTGTACTTTCAGTGCCTCTTCTTTCAATGCCTCCCCTCTCCCTGCCCGCCCCCCTCGCCCCAAGATGCCATTGGGCTCTATCAGATTACTGTTGGGGCCATGCTTCGTTCTGCTGATGTCAGCTTGTGGCATCAGCCATGGGTCTGCCTGGTGGGCTGGGGCTGTTCTGCAGGGGCATGGGGCCAGGGTTTCTTCCTCTGCATGGTTCAGGGCTCGATGGAGGGACTGCTACCATGCTGACTTTGAAGGACAGCTTTTGTCCACTGTCTGCACAAGGTTCTTCCCTCCTTTGCAATGGCAAAGGGCTGTCAGCAAGCATGAGTTTGCCCAGCCCCACGGGAGAGCAGATACCAGCCACCCTCATCTTCTTGCTGTCTGAGCATCACACAGATGCTCAACGGCCATTAGTTACAACAGCCCCTGTTTTTCCTCCTTTGGCATAAGCAGGAGAGGACACAACTTGCCCAGGTGGATACAACAGTCACAGTCTTGCTTTGGTGGGGTCTGCATGGGGCTTGTGGAACCAACACCAGCACTGCACTGGTGAGGCACAGCATCTGGGGCAGTATCAGGATTCCCACTCCATCCCTTCTTATCACAGAGGATAAATCAAGGCAATGAAACATCCTCAAAACTGCAACAGAACAGAGCTGGGGCTGAGGAAGAGAGAAACACGAGGGCGATGAGCAGGTCGCTCCCTACTGACACCCAGCAGAGCCACACATCTCTGCTTAGTGACCTTCTGTGGGTTTCCAAAATGCAACAGAGTGCATTTTATAGAAGAAAGCAAAAGTATATTGCAAATTGAGGGTCTGGATGTAATGTGACAGCAGTTTTCTACACCATTTTCATTGCAAACAAGCTGATCTTCCTCTTCCTCACCCTGGTGGGAGCCAGGCACTGCTCCAGGGAGAGCTGCGGGCCCATTTCTGCCGTTGTTTGCACTGACATAAATCAGGAATTTACTCAGCTGAAATAAGTGGGACTGCACCAGTATAAAACCAGTGTGAGATCGGAATTACAGTGCTATAAAAGCAGCGTGAGATTAGAATCAGCCTCAGTATATTACAGCGATGGTTTGAGGAAAGCCTAGGGAAATTACTAATATTGGAACTGGGGGAAAAAAAGGAGAGAAAGAATGGCACGTGATTTCCTGATCATTTGGGAAATCAAATCCTTGAGGCCAGCACTTGTGTTCCTCCCTCCCACCGTGATGCCAGCACTGGTGAGAGCTGCACCAGAGCGATGATTCTCTCTTATTCCTCTTCTGGATGAAGCAGCTGGGAGATGTTTTGTATGGAGATGCCGTATAAAAATAAATGGAATTGAATTAGGGAAACAACCAAAGTCATTTCTTCTCTGTCCTCACATTAATCCATTTAGGCCGATTCTTTGGGTGTTCCGAGGGGGATTACGGTGTTGCATTACGGTGCTGTCAGCATCTGCAGTCTGGTCCTCCCCTCCCAAATGAGCCTTGGCACTCCTAATTTGATGGCTCTTCATTACCCCCCCCACCCCCACTTTTTGCTGGGGCTGGCACCCCAGGCACGTGGCGTTGAGAGCTGTGCTTCGTAACGAGCAGCAAGCTCCTAATGAGATTTTGGGGACGCGGAATCAGGGAAGGGAAAACAAATGCTGTCTTTCAAATGAAATAACGACGCATAAGACCTGAAGTATAATGAGAAGCACATCAGAGGCAATTTGATTTGTTAATGGAGCCCTGTGCGTTGATACGCAGCAGCAAGCACGCTCGGAGGCATCCGGAGCAATGCTGGTGGAGGCTGGGGCAGCATCCCACCCCGCACTGAGCTGCTGCCCTCAAATCACGTGACGTGATTGCAGCAAGGCCCTGAGCTGTGCTGAAGTAGGTCAGGATGCTGCTCCTGGCTGTGCCCACATCCCTGTGCCCCACGGCTGTGGATGGCAGTGGGCAGCACACGGCAGAGGGACCGAGGGGATCTGGTGGAGCACACGCTGCCACAGTCGTGGTGTGGAGATGCCCCATGTGTTGCTCGTAGGCTGGAAAAGCCCTCTCAGATCCCTGGCCCCAAACCACCCCACTGTGCCCTCCGACCACATCCAGCAGTGCCACATCTCCACGGTCCTGGAGCACTGCTAGGGGATCCAGCTCTCCCTGGGCATCCTGCTCCAATAGCTTTCCATGATCCCAGGAAAACCAGTGCTGCTACAAAGGGCACAGGCAATTCCCCCCTTGGCTGGTGAGCAGTGCAGGTAACGTTTTCCCTTGGCACTTTGGAAACATCTGGTTTTAATGCTGCTCGAAACAGTTTTGGATACCTCTGTAGCGTGCAGTTAATCCGTTTACCATGTTCTAGGAAATATTATCATCTTAAAGGCAATTTAAGAAATTACAGAAATACAGAAATTACTGGAGTATAAATCCAGAGGTGACACCGTCCACGCAGGCTCGGGCTGACAGGAGATCCACCAGCACTCCTCACTTCATTTGCAATGCCTTTGTCCTTGTTAAGATTACAGTTGATCCCAGATGGCAGATCCCAGATCCCACCTTGCACCTTCCCTGCTGCCAGAGGAGCTCCAGCTTTGTGCTGGGCTTCCAGAAACAAGGCAGAGTTTACAAGAAGGAAGGATACCATGCAGCTCTTCTCACATTGTCTCTGCTGGCGAAGTTTTGCAGCTGGTAGGGAACACTGTAAGGCAATAACTGGGACAGTTGTACTTCCCTTGATCACTTTTTCTCACGGATCAATAGTTCCAGAGGTTCTTGCCAGGCAAACCCTCACTAAGTGTATCTTGGCTCAGAGCTGAGGACTGGCTCGTGTTCAGTGTCTCAGCAGGCAACGAATCTGAAGTTGGTTTAGATGTGGTCCTGGGCTTTGTACGGCTCCCAAGTGGTTCTGACTGAAAAATTGGTTTTGGCATTCACAGTGTGTGATCGTTCCTTAATGCAGCCCCAGTGCCTCCGCTGTGCTGGCAGCAGCCCAGCACCAGCCCTTAGGGTGCTCACTGCCCAACCTCACGCAGATCCCCCCCATCCCACACCACCCCCTTCTTTAGCCAGCGTTCTGCAGCTGCTCGGACTTCTCCATCACGTGCTGCAGCTTCAGCAGAAGATGGCATTAAAAGGAGCTGCTTCCAAAGCCACTTGAAAGCAGGGAACCCACCCGTGCACAGAATCCACTCGTGCACAGCAAACCCGTTGGCAGCCCCCGTGTACACCGTGGGTACCAACCTGTGCTATTGGTTCTCCAAAGCCAGCACTCATTCATTCCAGTTTCAACCTTGACAAAGCCTCTGCGTGGCCAAACTGGTGCAGTGGGAGACGCTGGGCTCGCTGCAGGAGTGGAATACAAAATAAAACATTGTACAAATAATAACGCTGCTTGTGAGCTGCACTACGTGAGAGCTGGTGTTGTGATTATTGGTTCATTACAGGGCTCGCTCCTGCTAAATCTTTTCTGTTATTAAAGCTGGCTCAATGGGGTCCTGATCCCTGGTTGAAACATCAATATTACTAATAAATAGAAATAACAAGTGAGGTAAAGGGCCAGACAAGAATGACCTGCTTTATGAATTAATGTACTGAAGTCAGGCCATTTTCCTATAGATTTTATATACTACAGGCACACATACAAACTCCATACACATTTATTGGACGTTGGTGCATGGAAATGAAGCCAGAGCAGTGCTATAACCTAATTACCGACTTGCTACAAGGTGCCAGGGAAAAGCAGAGAGCAGACA
Source organism: Odontophorus gujanensis (assembly GCA_013399175.1). Classification (NCBI taxonomy): domain Eukaryota; kingdom Metazoa; phylum Chordata; class Aves; order Galliformes; family Odontophoridae; genus Odontophorus; species Odontophorus gujanensis. Next base: position 56,738 of record VXAB01008145.1, on the reverse strand, counting down.
CTGCATCCACCCCTGCGGCTGGTCCTCGTGGGGATGAAATCATCTCTTCCATCCCTCTTCCCAAATCCCCTCTTGGCCCGAAAGTGCAGAGCAGCATGCGAGGTGCGTTGCAGGAGCTGCTGCCTGCAGGGGTGTGAGCTGCATCTGCAGCACATGGGGTGGGACATGGGTTTGCTGGGAGCAAGGCATGGAGGGGAGGTCAAGGGGAGGTGGGTGATTTAACCCATAGTGATGCTTGCGAGTGTGCATCTCTCTGCATGTGCATACGGACACATACATAGAAAGAGGCTGCATGCATTTCTCTGCCCGTCCATAATTCCATCCCGTGATTCTTGCATGCTGGGTGAACTTTATAGGGAGGTGTGAAGCAGTGTGGCCGTGCTTGGCTGTGCACTGTGATGCCACCATCACTGAGCAGTGCGTGCCAGGGACGCTCCTCACTCCGTCCTGATGGCAGGTGGGGCCTGACCCCTTCTCCCAGCCGGAGGCACCACCTCGCCTCCATTATTTATAAGCTATTCAAAATTTATTGCTGCCAACAAACTCCTCCGGCTGCAGAAGGGTTTTAAATCCTTGTTAAGTATTAAAGTGGAAATATCCATGCAAAGGAAACGGGCGGAGGGGACGAGGCAGCCGGGTGCCCCCATCCACCACTGCCAAGTCCAACCCCTCCCCTCCCCCCCCAAGGGGGTGCGTGGTTCTTGGGCTCATGAACACAGTGGGGGTCCATTTAATTTTTTCATCCCAAGCCTTTTTCCTTTAATTTTTGCTTTTTTCCCCTTCCTCACTGCTGTTTCACCAGGCACAGCAGCCCCAGGTCAGCAGCGGGTCGGGGGCTGGCTGAGCTCCCCCACTGCCCCCCCCCCATAGTCACACTGAGCTACACAGCACTTGTCACCCATCGGTGATGAATCAGCGTGGGCTGACACCAAGGGAGGCAGGATTCAGTTCCCCTGCTGATGTGGAGGACAGAGTGGGGTAGGGGTGCAGGTGGCACCAGGAAATATGGGGTGCAGGCAGCCAAGCTGGGGGCACCCCACACTGGGGCTGTTATTTGGGGTCCAGATGGGGGCAAATGTAATAAGTCCGATGGTGGCCTCCTCCTGCAGCTTGGCTTAATGGGATGCCAGAGCCGAAAGGGCTGCCTCTATCTGTTCATTCGGCGGGCCTGGGGAACCATCCATCTTGCTCTAACCCTATTTTAAAAAAATATAAAAGGAAAGAAAAGGAGGGGGTGGGGGAGAAAGAAAAATGATAAATCTGTTCAGGGCTTTTGTTTGCCTGCGATTCCTGTAAAGGACAAAAAAATGAAATAAAAGCCAGGCCCATTTTTTCCCTGCTTGGTGTTGCCATGGGATAGAAAGCCCCTGGTTCTCAGGAGCGCAGCGCCTTTGGGGAGGAAGAAAAAAAAACCTCATTAACGTTATGAGTTGCATCTGTTCCCCGGGTCTGGGTCACATCCAGCCACAAGCTCTCCCATCGCCTGCCTCCCCCACCCTGTGCATTCCCATCGCTGACTCCTTTGGCCACTTGTGCCCTTAGGAAACAAAGGTACCCCCGTGTCCCTCACTTGAGCTCCCCAGTAGTGCCCACTGTGCTGTGAGCTGTACAGGGGAAAGAGGCAGCAGCCAAGCCGGGGCTGGGAGCACCCCTGGAAAATCACAGGATTGTGGAGGTTGGAAAAGCCCTCTCAGGTCCCCAAGTCCAACCCATCCCACTGCGCCCACTGCCCGTGTTCCTCAGTGCCACATCTCTGCAGTTCTGGAACACTTCCAGGGATGGGACTTCACCACTCCCTGTGAACAGAGATATTCACCCCAGACGGCTACTGCAAAAGGCAGGGGGTGAATTCACGCTCTCTCTGCCATGAGCAGCAGGAATTGGAGCAGATGAGCTTCATGGTAGGAGACCATGCTGCCAGCAGCAGTGTGGGGAGCAGGGGATTCTCTTACCCAGCCGTGGCTCCGGCCTGCCCAGCTCTCATTTCCAGGCTATTTATAACCCAAAGTCGGGCTGGGGCTGCTTGTGGTGCACTGAGCCCAGCACTGCCTGCACGGCTTCCACTGCTGCACTGTGCAGCCAGGATGGAGAGCAGGATGGATCCTGTGCCATACTGTCCCATGCTGTGCCACTCCATGCCATACTGTACTGTGATGTGCCATGCTGTGCCATGCCATGCCGTGCCATGGGGACATGCTTAATGAGGCCAGGGCTCGTAAGCACACAGAAGCATCCACATTGTGCTGTCAAAGTCTGGAACAAGGAGTGGTGGTTGTTCCTGCAAGCTGGGGGGAGAAACATTCACAAAAGCCTGTTCTGCACACTCTGGGGATCATTGAGTAACAGCAAGGCTTGCAGGTATCGGTTTGCTGGATTGTGTGCAAAAGGTTTCACAGTCTTTATTATAAACACTATAAATAGGTTTGTGGTCCTTCTTTGAGTTGAAGAACAAAAGGCTGTTTCATTATCATTAAACTTGCGTTTGAGTTGCTCTGTGAGTGAGTGTCTGGCTTTTTATTGCCAGCCAGGACTTTCAAAAGCTCCTTAAATGTTAATGTCACCTTTAAAACAACAGTGGCGAGGCCTTTGATCAGCAGAGTTGGCCACTTCTTGCAGCTGACGGCAGAGCCAGCCACTGACTGATGTCAGGATTTGAACATTTCCCCCTTCCCTGCTGACCCCCGACACAGCAGAGAGGCCAGGCTTTGATCACACCTGAGTTGCAGCCATCAGACGGGCAGAGCTGGGTTTGCACACCTCGATGTGATGGAGGTGAGCGGGGCACGGCTGCCTGGCAGGTCACCAGCCAAGTCACAGGGCTCTGGGAGCAAGAGGGCCCCCCAGGATATGAGCCACCAGCAGACACATCCCTGCAACTCAGAGGTTGGGGATGGACGAGGTCATCTCGAAGTCTGCCCCGTTTTATGGCATTGCCCTTCTCTAAAAATCCACAGCATGATGCTTGCTCAGCATCACCCGCTGCCCTCGTCTCTGTGCCCACTCCATTTGCTGCAGCTGCATTTGTTGAGCAGGGGACGGGGTCACACACATGGCTCTGTGTGCAGGAGGGAGCGCAACGCCGCGGGAAAGAACATTTCAGGTTCAATTAATGCCAGCCCCAATGAAGACGGGTGTGCTGGTGCTGGTTTGGGTACAAGGATATGTTTGCAGAGATAAGTGTGAGTGTAACCTGATGACACAAGTTGCCTGCTTCCAAATGTCAGGCAAAGTTCATACAAGCCATGTGAAACGAGTTAAAATTTAACAGAAATCTGCAAAGCGTTGTGTTGTAATTGAATCCATGATGTGGATGGGAAGCATGCTCAGACACATCCCAAATTGGCCTGAACCGCAGTGCTCTTCCTGAAAAAGGTTGGTTTGGAGGAGGCTGCTGCTGGCAGGTCCGGGTGCAGCCCTGCGTCCCCTGTTTGATCGCTGTCTGAAAACCTCAGAATCATTCTGCATTGGTTTTGATGTGCCAAAGCTGGTTTATAAATCACAGCTGAGCTCGAACACATGCAGATGCGAGGAGCTGCAAAGCTGAGCTGCACTGAGCTCAGTGTTCTGAACAGTCCCCTTAAGCAGTACCCGCACACTGAGAAGGAAAAGGGCTTTTTGGCTTCTTGACACCGCAGTGTGTTGCTTTGTGTTGCTTTTCTCTTTGCTGGCTGCTAATTCCCTCTTTGTCCCAGCATGGTGGGGGTGTAAACTTCATAGAGAAACGGAGAGTTGTTTTGTTTGGTTTTGTACACCCCTTGGTTGAAGCTTTCCCTCTGCTGCAGCCCACAGTGTTCTGCATGGGGTTGGGAAGATGCTGCTCCATCCCTGCATCTCTCCACCCCAGCAGCATCCCCACGGTGCTGATTCAGTCCCTGTGCTTCCCACTGGGCAGCCCGGGGACCAGGCTCCTTGCAGGATGCTCGGAGCAGAGTTGGAGGTACAACTGAGCCCCTTGTGTGCTTTGCTCGATGAGGGTTTTTCATAAGTGAGCTGAAAACAAATTTAGCACTTAGTGCTCTGAAGAGTAAACACTTAAATGCCCGATCATCTGCCCAAGTGCTTTGTTTATTATCCGGAGAAGCCAAACTGAAGCAGTTTTCCATGGAGATGTAGTACCTCCTTCAGATTAGCCTGCTTAATTAGATCCTGGTAGCGTGGTGCTTTGCTCTGGGAGAGGTAAGGATGAGGAGTGTCCAACCACTGCTGCCACACTCTGGGATTTGGTTCCAGCTGCACCAGGGCACCCCAGGGCACCGGTTACTGGTGCTCAGAGTGGGAAGAGACCAACAAAGGACATTTCTATCTCTGGGCCAGAGTGGAGGGGGACAGGGGCAACTTGCTCATCCAACTCCACCTACCAGTAGTACGAATCAGACCAGCAGCTTTACAAGCCATTTGTGCCTGGACTTAAAATCAGGAGGGAAGAAGCCAGCTGAGGTACACAGCAGTGGGAAATGCTGCTCTGAGCAGTGACTGCTGTGAGCTTTGCTCCCCGAAGCACAAAAAACTCCAGCCTCCCGTTTGTGAGCTATTAAAGCTGTTACATCCCATAATGGACATCCTCAGGTGAAGGAGACAAACAAGGGAAAACGCTGAAATGCAGTTGCAAAGCTAGACACTATAACAGACACAGAGTGAGAAGGATGTGACACAGGGAGACAAACAGGAGCGAAATTTATGTCGCCGGAGATTACAAGGGCATCGTATATCACTGATGGGGACAGGCTCCGAGCAGCAGCACGAGGGAAGACCCAACCTCAGAGGGAAAATCCTCTGAGCAGCAGTTCTGGCCAAGGGAAAAAGCAGAGCTGTGTGCCCCTTGCAGCACGAGTGCTTGAAGGAGGTACCAAAATCATCACCCAGTGCCTACTGCAATAACGACACCCAGGGATGGGGGGGATGGGGGAAGGGCTGGGGAGTATTTCAGGTTGGATGTTAGGAACAAATTCTTCTCTGAAGGAGTGGGCACTGGCACAGGTTGCCCAGGGAGTGGGGTGTCCCCATCCCTGGAGGTGCTCTGGAACCATGGAGATGTGGCATTGAGGGACGTGGGCAATGGGCATGGTGTCAGGTTGGGCTTGGGGATCTGAGAGGGCTTTTTCAGCCTGAATGATTCTGTGGTTCTACCTGAGGGTTTGGGCAAGGGGATGGAAGCTGCTGGGCACATCCAGCCCTAAACCTCATGACACGGAGGGGAATCCTGTCCTGCCTGATGAGAAATGTCACAAGCATCAGCAGACAGGTCCATCACGCATCGGGAATGACCTTGGCAATGCCATACGCTCAGCCGAGCCAGACTGGAGAGAAAGGTCTTACTGACAGCGTATGGGGATTGGCCATTCCTGTATCGACTGCCTCATGTTCATCCTAAAACCTGCAAACGGGCATGAAAGTCCAGGAACGCTGAAAGGGTGTTGCCCTTTGGTTGGATTTTGTGTCATGTGAGTACTTTGGACTTTGTTTAATGCAATGCTGAATTACGAGCTGCTTGCCTTTCAGCCCAGACCCTTATTTTATTGTTTTAAAGGAGTATTTACATACATGCAGTACCTGCGGTGCAGCAGCAACAACTGCTCAACACTGCAGGAATCAAAACCCATCAGGAGAGGCTGGGTATGGCCACCACCACCTCAAACACATAGGAAGGGAGAAATCCCAAGCAATCTTTGCCTGAAATAAGCCTGCAGCTGCACTTGGACCTGTGCTCAAGTTCCCAATCAGTTTTGCTGCTGGGGTAAGCAGAGAGGAAGGGCTGTGCCCCAACAGCAGCAGCCCGTGGTGGGAAAGGATTTAAGCACCATCCCAAAGCGTGGCGACTGCTGCAGAGATGGAGGGGTTCTGCAGGACTTGGCTGCTCAGCTGTAAGTCACTCACAACTCCCAGCTCTCATTATTCCACTCCAAGTCACTACATCAGCAGTCGTACTTCAGAGTGAGAACTGTCCTACTTTCCAACAACTAAAAGCGATGCGTGCCTCCGATTCCCATTGTCACGAACACGCGTTTCCAGCCTCCCTGCTTTGAAAGGCTCCCTCTGCTCTCGGTTCACAGGAGCTGTGCCGTGCACAGATCCCTCTTGCCTCAGTGTCATCAATTGCCCCGCAGACCCGGCTGGCAGCAAGGTAGGGCACGATGACTTCATTGCTGGCTCTACTCATCACGGGAACACTTTGGTCGTTTGTCACACGCTGCCCTTCGTGGGCTGGACCCGTCAGCAGCTCTGCAGGGACCGGACACCCTCAACCTCTGCATCACCCATAAAAAATGCCTTTTCCTGTCGCTGCACAAAGCGCCCAGAGGGCAGCGGCGCAGCGAAGCCCCCGTCCCCGCCTTCCCCCTCACCCGCAGAGATATTGCATTCATTCATCTCAGGGGCCGCAGCGTGCTCACAGCCTGACAATACATTATGGTGATGTAGGTCTTCATTTCACGCTGTCAGGGACTATAACAACTGTATCTATTACCCAGGGGGGCTAACGGGGCAGCTCGGCCTGAGCTCATCGCCCTGCATCTGGCTAATGCCACTGGGTGCCCCCTGCCCCTGTCCCCTCGCCCCCTGCCCGCACGGCGCCGGGAGGAGGGGGGCTGCAGCAGGGGGTCCCGGCCCAGGACGGGTGTGGGGAGGGGGAGATGGATGGCCCCGAGCACTGCAGCACAATGAGGCAATTCTGCCCAGTGCAGCTCATCAATCCCCGTGCTCCTGTACCGCATCCCCCTCCGCTCAGCCGCCGCTCGCCCGGGTGATAGCCCAGGTGTGTGGCTGTCACGGAGATAAAAGAGGCTTAATTAAGACCCAATAAGCTAAGTGATTTGTTATCTCGGTGCAATGTATTACTCCAGCCTATCGATCCCACAAAGGCACATGTGGCCGAGAGCTTCTGACACAGCTCTGTCCTTCCCTGGCGAATACACACCAGGGTATTGCTGCTTGCAGGGGATGGGGCCGGCCCTTTACATCTCATGCAAACACAATACTGTCAGCGTTTGCTTCTCCCAAGGGAAGGTGGTGATGCTCTGCTCTGCCTGAAGAACAGCACTGGGCATGGCATGGGGGGTCGGTGCCCTGGGACATCCCTCTGCTGAGGGCTGCCTGCATCCATCCCATAGCAGGAGTGGGTCTGGAAGGTGGCAGTGAGGGACAATGTCTTGGACAAGCTCACCAGACAGTGAGCTTCTGTTCAACCACGTTCCCATCCAGGGCTGACATCCCCAGTGCCTGTGGCTGTGCCCGTGCTATTTCAGAGCCATGCATCCCCCGATCAAAGCGATCCCTTCCCAGCTAAAATCCAACCATTTCTTTTTCAAAACTTTAAGGCAGGCGTGAGGGGGAGAGGGAGGGGAAACCAATTCATTTAACATTCAAAATGTTAAACCGCTCAAGAAGTTCTTTGATCTTTTGAGGTTTTGCTGCAAAGGGAACACCCTTTCCCCATTGGTTTACTGAGTCACGCTTATTACTTCAATGCAGAAATATCCTTTATGTCAAGTGTATAAATATCCAACGCTAAGCCTCAGAAGCCTTTTCCTTTTTTCTTTTTCTTTCTTTTCTTTTTTTTTTTGGTGTGTGTGTCTGTCTGTTTTTTTTTTAATTCTTTTTGCAGAGTTTGTGTCATGCTCTCTGGAGCTGCCTGCTGCAGTGGCATCCAGGGCATCCCTGCAGGATGCTGGGTGCTGTGCACGATGCGTGGTGCCACCCTCCCCAAATCCCCTAAAGCATGGCAGCCCTGGGAAAGCAGGCAGAAAGCACAAGCAAGGGGAGATGCAGAAGACTTGGCCTCACAATGTTTTGGGGTTTTTTTTGCTAGGAGGACTCATGTAAGCTGCTATTAGCAAGGGCGCACATCTGCTGGGAAATGCAACCTGCCCCCAGAATTCTGAGGAACGGTTGTAAAAAATGAGTGCAAGCAGAGCCCTGGAGCTCCCACATATTCTGCTGGCACCTTGGGGCTGTGGTTGGGATTCAAAGTGGCCACAGGTGCAGGGGCCCTGGGGCAGAGCTGTGGTTGGCACACAGTATCTCAGTGCCCATGTGCCCAGACCTCCCACAGTGGGGTCTGGAGCCAGGCAGCTCCCTCCTGGCTGCCCCACGACTTGGCCTAGAGCTATGTCTGCAAAGATGCCTGTTCAAACAGCATCGGGGCAGGCAAGCTGGGGCTTGAGAGCAGTACTGGGGCTGTGAGGTGGCAGCCTGTGCTCTAGTAGCCCCAGTGCTTGCAATCCTGCCCTCCCATTCCCACTGGACCCAGCAGTGGGGAGGGGATCAGCACCCACCTGCTTGCTTTCGGCTTCCAGCATGAGATGTCACAACCCAACAGGTGCAGGGCAGCCTGTACTGATGCCACAGGTCATGGCAGATAATGCAAAGTATGCTTGGAGTCCTGCCCTAACTTTCCTTTAGCAACAAGGAGAGGTCCCAGCGTTCAGCAAATCCCACGCTTTGCTCAGTCGGGCACTGGCACTGCTGCCCGGAGGAGATGTGGACACCCCACCCCTGGAGGTGCCCAAGGTCAGGTTGGATGGGACCCTGGGCAACGTGTTCTGGTGGGTGGCAATCCTGTCCACAGCAGTGGGGTTGGAACAGGAGGATATTTCAAATCCCTTCCGACCCAAGTCATTCTATGATCCTACAATTCCCCATGACATCCCCAAAATGTTCCCCATGTGTTCCCCATGTGGCCAAGCTGCAGGCTTGGCCAAGAGGGACTCGTGCAGCTCACTCAGGCACATGCATCCACCCTGTGCCCACCCAGCCACACTCCCTGGGCAGCTCATACCAGCACAGCACAAACATGCTCCCAACACCCCACCCTTGGGCTCCTGTTTGCTGGATCCCAATGATCCCACCCCAACACCCAGCCCCACACCACGCTCCCAATGGGCTGAGTGGGGCAGCCGCTGGGCTTTGCTCTCCCCAGCATGGCAGTGGGGCTGCCAGGACTGCTCTCTGCCCATCCACACTGCTGCTCACCTCCAGCAGGGCAGTGGGAGAGCGCTTTCCTTCCCTTGCCGTTTCCCCACGAAGGAGGTCACACCCTCTGATTACCTAACAGCAGCCGGCTCTCGGCAAAGCAAACAAACTTGACATTCACATAACCTGCCGCGCTCTCTCCGGCAGGGATTATTAAGTCATTAGAGTCTGTTAGCAAATTTTCCCAAATACCTTTTTTTGCTTCTTCCCAGGGGCACCTTCATGGTTAACGATCCCATACTACCGGCTGGGCTGAAATCCACCCACTGCAGCCCAGCGACCCTGGGGATGCAGGAGCTGCAGAAGGGGACATTGGGATCTCCCTGCAGGGCATCTCCTCCTGGGGATGCTCAGCTCCGAGCACCCCATGAGCTGTAGAGCCCAAGGAGGGGTTTTTACAGATGCAGTAGCTCAGGGAGGGCATGGAAGGGATGGTGTGTCCCCCTGGCAGGGAGGTGACCCCCATCTTCCCTCGGTAACACACACCCACTTTTCTCCTTCGCTGAGCTGGCAGCCCAGGGCGATATTTCTAACAGGCAAGTGTATTGCCTAACTGGAGACAGAATAAAAAATAATCATAAAAAACCAGTCAGGCAGGCCAGGTCAGTGCAGAGGAGATAGGTTTCACCCACCTGCAGCTGACTTGCCCTCTCGTTCTCAGGCTGAACAGTGTGTACATCAACAGCCTGATGAGATGCAGTTTGGTAAGGCAGGGCAGCAGGCCAGCTGCACCCGTACCTGGAGCCCCTCAGCGTGAGCAGCCCCGATCCCAAACCCATCAGCAGCTTCGTGTTGAGGTTTATCCCATAAGACCCTCAGGAGGTGGCTCCCCACAGCAGATGCTCCATGCCCCCCATCCTGCTCAGCCACCCATACGTTGTGTGGTGTCTCAAGAGGAGATGAACTTGCAGGAATCCCCGGCATCTGCAGCCTCTCCCCAGGGCGCTGCTGGGGAGGCTCTGCCAGCAGACACCAGGGTTTCTGCAGCCCAGGGGCTTGGCGAGAGCCAGGAGGAGGCACAGAGCATCCAAGGCCCAGGGGCTCGCATGGCACAGTGTGTGTTCCATCTTACCAACCCCCCAGGTTTTCCATTTGCAGCAGGAGCTAGGTCTGAGGGAATGAGCACAGCTACCACCTTAGGCATAGGCAAGAAGGGAACACCAAGAAACATCTCGTATTTTAGTCCCAAGCAGTCTCACACATCTGGGATTGATTAAATAATCACAGAACCCTCACTTATTGCTATTCATATCAATAAAACCAGAAATGACAATAAACCTATTGCTGCAGACATCATCTCCAGGCTAGCTCTGCACAGAAACACGCTTTCTGCTCAGACACCACTACGATGCTTTGGCCAAAACCTCTCAGCAGACCCAGCGAGACCACATTTCCCACCCTGGGCCATCAGCATTTTTGCTGCCCTGGAGAACCACTTCGTTGTGGTGTCATTTGGGAGGGAGTCACCCAATTCTGCAGCCACTGAGGACAGCATGTGCTGCAAGAACCCAATCCTGCATTCCTGCAACTGCTGATGCATTTTTAGGACCTTCTTTGCGCAGCACCAAGTCCCCGAGGTTGTGCTGCATGTGAAAGAGAGAAAGTGCCCCTCTCTGCTCTTGTTCTCAGCATTAAGGCAGTGAGGGGAGGGGGGGGGTGAGGGAAACAGGCTGTGTAGGGGTGGGGATGCAGAGAGGTGTTGGCAGCAATACCTTCATCACAGAAAACTCTCTGATTTCCCAGGCAAATGCGAGTGCCGCAGGAACTGGAACCACTTTTCCCTAAAGCCTCTCCCCAACCCCTGCAGGCATGGAGGGAACGGGGTCTGCACAGTGGGGTGGGTGGGAGCAGCTCAGCCTTGGGGCACAGCACAGCCCCACTGGGCTCCCACATCCCCACCCGGACCCCTGGCAGGGGAACCACTGAGAAACGCTCCTCCTCGCCTAAGGTGCTCATGGAAAGCGATTTGTCACATGAGCCCGTTTACTTCCAAAATAAATCTCCCTTAAAGGCAGGTAAATCTCAGGCAGGATCTGTAAGATACCCTAATGTGGCATTAAGCTCAAGTTAAGGTTATACTCCTCCAGGGATGCCAGATGGGATTTGCTTTCCTTGAAGACAGGACACGTATTTCAACTCTAATGGGTTGATGGAGCCCCTTTTATCTTGTAAATATGAATGAGGAAGGGGGAGCTATTAAATAAATGGAGGGGTTTTACCTGAGCCTTTTTCCCTGTCATCGGTTTGGACTGTGTTAAAGACCTTTGTTTTCTCGGTGGAAAACTCACTCAATCATTCAGAAAGGAGCTAAATGCCTTTTGAGAACATAACCTTTATTTTCCAGATAAATGGCTCACTCAGAGCAATTTGCATGTGGGAAGCCAGCATATAGCACAGTAAAAATATATATATTTAAAACCCAATAGCAATGTAGGTCACAATACAAACATCAACTGCTGAGATGACTTCTCTGGGGCTGGAAAGTTAGGGAGCTCAAGGCAATTCAAAAGGATGGGAAGGTTCTACACAGATCTGCATAGGGCTGAGTGGAGGAGTGGATCCACATTGAGACAACGAGTCTGATCAAATAAATGACCCCCACCAACCACCCCACTCTGCCACCTTCCTCCCCAGGCTCACAGTCACATCTCAGCCCGTGTCTCTTTCTCCCAGGTTCTCTCCACCATTTGGTTCCACCATTGGTCCGTGACACCTATCACACATATCCTGGTTGCACTTGGCTACCTCTGCCCCATGACCAGCCCCACAGCCACATTGATGGGATGGGGACAAGACACTGCTCCAGCAGCAGGATTCCCTGCAGCTCCCAACTCAGCACACCCCAGAACAGCTCCTCACTCCCTATATAAGTATTTCCCTGCCAGAACAGACCCACTTGCCCAACTCAGAAACCTCCAAGGCTCTGCAGACCCTGGGCTAGAAGTCACCACCACCTCCAACGAGGTGGAAACAGACCTGCAAGGCATTTCCCAACCCCCCCCAGAGCTCTCCTGCTACAGTGGGGAGGCAGAGCTGCAGCCCTGGGAAAGGTGCTGGGAGCCAGCAGCTGCAGCTCAGAGCGATGCCAACTCCAGCTGCTTGTTAATTATGGTAACATGTTGTCTCATGTACGCACCTCCACGAAGACGCTGCATTAGCTTGATAAGTATTTAACACTTGGCACTTGGGGGAGATTTCCACTTAGCATCCAGCAGGGCTGAGCAGCATTGGGCAAGGTGGCACGGGCAGGGCACCAGGAGAGGGCAGGGCAGGGTAGAAGGTGGCACGGTCCTGGCAGCCATGGGGACTGATCCTTACAAGGGCCGAGTTAACGCTGCTGGCAGTGGGGCCGTGTGGGAGCGTGGCTTTTGTAGCCTCCCATCACCACGCTGCGTGCTCAGAGCTGCCCCTGCACAAAGCCCAGGCACTGCTCCGAGCTTAATCCGTCCTGCAAACGGATATTGTCATCACCGGTGGCTTTTTTTCAGCAGGCTTTTCTTGTCGGCTCTGCATGGCTGGCCGCCGTGTGGCTCCTGTTGTGCTGACGTGTTCAGGTCCAATGTGCTGCTCAAGAGACATCTTCATCTACAGAGCTGCCTGTTTGTGCCAGGCCATGTGAAAATGGGCCACAAGTACAAGGAAATCTCCCTCCCACCTGTCTGATTCTGTGCAGGGATGGGGGTGAACAGACCCTCCCCATCTCCGGGGCTCATCCCAGCTCCTGGTACCACTCCTTACACGGGGCTGCGGATGGCACAGCAACACCACTTCCCCTCTTCATTAGCAGGTTGCATTGGCCTCTTCCATAGGCTTGAACGCAGATAAATCTTTTTTTCCTGAATTGAAATCAGTAATTATGACTCAGTGTTAGCACAGAGCTGGTGAGTCAGGCACAAAAGCATTTTCCCTCGCACCCTCCAGGTCTAAGGTACATCACTCGCCTGAGCCTCCCGTGTGTGGTCCTCATTCAGGGCTTTCACAAACATCATTAGCAATCCATGAGCGAGTTCAGCAACAACCCACAGCCAACGCTGCCACCTCCTCTTCAATTCCCCAGGGTGGGAAAGCACCTGGGAAACACACAGGTGGCCCTCGCCTGCTCCACGGAGGGGATGCAGAGCAGAAACTTCTGCCTTTCTTGCAGAGCTCTGCTCACTGTCAGGTTGGCAGCCAAAGCCCAATGTCATAGTGAGTGTCAGCCCCAAAGGTGTCCAAGCCCATTGCATCCCCAGCACCTGGCTCTAAGATAAAGAGCTCCAGGCACACTGGTGTCCTTTCCCTTCAGCAGGACGGTACCCAGCAACCTGGATGTCCTCAGCACCAGAATCCTGCTTCCCAAATACCACAAACCCCTGTCCCACAGCCAGGGGAGGGCTCTGAGTGGGGACACAGCCCAGCCCTGCAGCCTGGCCCCCCAGAACCCCCAGCAGCCCATTCCTCCCTCCCAGCTGCACACCCCAGAGCTCCCCTGCACAGACGTGCACCCACTTGCCTTTGGGTTCTGGTGGGTTACTAGAGGGGGTGTTTTGCTGACGGGTGGGGCTGGTTATAGCTGCAGGTTGCCTGCCCACTCCCTTTGATGCCCANGCCTGGCCCCCCAGAACCCCCAGCAGCCCATTCCTCCCTCCCAGCTGCACACCCCAGAGCTCCCCTGCACAGACGTGCACCCACTTGCCTTTGGGTTCTGGTGGGTTACTAGAGGGGGTGTTTTGCTGACGGGTGGGGCTGGTTATAGCTGCAGGTTGCCTGCCCACTCCCTTTGATGCCCAGCTCATCTCCTTACCCCATCTCCTCTCCTTACATCTCTGTGGAATTTAACTCCATCCTTTCCCATCAGTGGCTGTTCCTCCTGCACGGAAGCAGTGGGGTGATTTATTCACCCAAGCACAAGTAAGGAGCCAGTAGGCAGCAGCAACCACGCTGAGCCAGTCCCAAGAAGGGCCCTGTTGATGGGTCACTAGGAAAATGTATGTGGGGAAATCTGCTGCTGGCACATGGGCTGCAGAGGCACCTGTTGTAGCTCTTCCACCCCCAGCTGCCTATGGGAAATATCAGAAAAGAATATTTATAAAAACTTTATCCTAAGAAGACTGGGACTGGCCAGTGGTTCCAGAAGTCATCCTCCATGCTTCACCTTGCATGCAGATGCCACTTGGGAGCAAGGACCCTGTCCAGCGTTGAGCACTAGAGCTGTGCTTGCATGGGAAGACTCCATATGCTCATTATTTGGGCTATTTCAGAAGGAAAAAAAAAAAAAAAAATCCCATTGGGATAACGTGAGTAGGATCTGTCAGCCTCCAGCTCTGCACTGAGGAGATGAAGCACGCAAAAACCCCAACAAAACAGACTTCGTTTACAGCCCTTTAAACTGCTTAGGCACTCGGAGATGAACTGAAAGCTTAGACACGCCGTGGAGTTACAGCCAGATGTGGTTTCCAATGGCCGAGTTAAGCACCTCGGAAACTTGAGGTTTATTAATGAAGGTGCCTGCTGAACCATAACGGGTGCTGTAATTACCTGGCTCCGGGCAGCAGGCAGTGCTGCTGTAGCCAACCACACGCCCAGCCAAGCAGGGACAGCATCTCCCAGAGGTGAGCGAGGAGGTGAAGGTCATTCCCCACGCTGACAGCTCTACAGCTTCAGTGGATGGGGGGAGATAAGGGAGCCTGGGGGGTCAGTGCTGATAAGAGATGAAAAAGGCTCTGGGGGGAGGAATAATGGTGTGTGAAGGGTGATGCTCTGCTCCTGGTGACAGCACTGGGTCCGAGACGGTCACCCAGGGACTGGGACACCGAGCACGAGCTGGGCCTTCCCCATTTCAGACCAGTGGGAGGAGCTGAAGGAGGTGGTGGCCTCCTTCCCAAGCCCTACACCACAAGGGCTGCTCCATAGGTTGATGTCAATGTCCCAACCACCACGCATCCCCTGCAAGAAGGAAACAATGGTGGGCAAATGAAGCTGCACCTAACCAAGAGCCCACAGCAAAGGGAGAAGGGGCTGCAGGGTCTTTGCAGGGTTGCAGAGGACTGACCCCACTGGATCCCATGTGTTGTCCCTGTTGCACGGCCCCAAGGGGCAAAGCTATCACCTCGCCAAAGTGACATTGCCTGGGAGCTTTTCACACCTGATTCTGTCTCTTCGAGTTTCACACCAGTGAATAACTGTGACCTCGGGAGGGGAGTGCATCGGCTATATTTCCCAAATATCAGCAAATTGTGTGAGGGAAAGAGATATGCTAAGGGGGCAGGCTGCTCAAACCATTACCATCCTTCTTAGTACCACTTAGCTGAACCGTTAAAAAGATCCAGGGCTCCCAAAGACAATTAAGCTCAAGGGAAGCCATAAATCTCAATAAACATCAGGCCAAGTTTTCTTCACTGCTTGAAACAACAGATATAATTTCATTGGTTACTGAGCTCATGCTCCCAAAGGGATTTCAGATAAAAAGCCACTTATTCAAAACACCAAACCCAGGCTTCTCCTGTCTCTCAGGCTACTAAGGGGTCAGATTTCCCAGCATGGGAACATGTGCCCCGCGGTCAGTAGAGGTGGAGCTCTGACTGCAGCAAACCTCTGCAGATTTATGGTGTCTGCAGCACGGCACCACGACCCAGCACTGGGGTCAGCACCAGCACCTGTGCTCAGGTGGCCCTGCCTGCTTGGATGCACAGGCTGCTGCTTTCAAAGCCTGCTGCTTGCAAAGCTTGCTCTGATCTGCACGCATGTTCCCATGGGCTGAGAGGTCTTGCACGGGCACAGCTGCAGCCTGGAGAACACAGTGCATCACCAAGCCAGGTACAGTGCTGGTGTCTATATCCCTTGAGCTGAAGTAGGTGTCCCAGAGCACATCAGCTCTCCTTGCTGTTCTAGGGGAAAACTGGCAGCTTACCCTCACACTGTTCACCCAACCTATGGCCAACTCCTCCTGTCCATATGTTTTCCTGCACAGACATCATCGTGTCTGAGGCCTGTGCCAAGCCAGCACTTGGCAGCCTGCATGCCAGCCTTGCTATTTTTTTCCAACAGCTTTTGCATCTGCAGGGCTGGGCCCTCAGCTCTGACAGCTCTCTGCAAGGTCGCTCCATTTGCCAAGTGCAGCTTCTTTGTGCTTTGATTTAAGTTCTTGCGTGCTTCTTGTATTGATTTCTCTCAGATGTATTTTATGGGGAATAAGCACTCAAACCAGAAGGCCAAGACCTCCCGCCTTGTGCACAACATGGTAATGGATGAGCTCCTTCTCACACTCCCTCCCTCCCTCCCCACTTCTCTCACCTTTTATTTAATCCAAATCCAAAAACACAGGGGTGAAGGACAGCAAAGGCGCAGACACGTGGAGCTTCTCTGGGTACTCAGCATCGAGCCAAGCAGGGGATGGTGCAGCTGCAAGGAGGAGGCTGCTGCTGCTCACTGCTCACACTGCAGATGGTTTCCCCTTGCAGACATGAGGGGGGACCACCTCCTGGCATCCCAAGAATCCAGGGAAGCATCAGCCTTCCCAAATCCAGCCAGCTGAAATAACCGGGCTGTGATGAAGATGAGGAATTCAAACGTTGTGCAATGCACTTCCATCTGACGTCAGGAGCCGAGCTGAGGAGCAGAGGTTTGGAAGGCAGCCTTCCCTCTGTACACAGGAGGAATAAAAACATTATTATTGTCTTTCTCAGTGAACTGCAAAGCCTGTTTTGAAATGAAACTTGAGCTCCCCATCTCATCACGTGTTTCCAGGAGCTGGAGCGTTCCGAAGACCAAATACTTTGAAACTCTGGATAAGACCATTAGAGTTGCTTAATTTCCTTTATGTCCATCTGTTTCAGTTCAGCTCCGTTGCTTCTGTCCCAGACAAGACATTTGGCTCTTCTAAATAAATCTTATAACCCATTTGGATTAAAGACTTTCTGATGAAGCCTCTGAATATAATCCCCCTGATTTGCATCTCAAAGAAATTGAGTTAAAACCAAGCGAGAACCGTACACAGAGTGCTCAGAATTGCTGGGGTATGTGATGCACTCATGAGGTCCCATATGGATAATGGCACTTTTGATTTATCCCACTGCCCCACTGCCACACCAGCACACTCCAGGATTTCCAAAGAAGACAGAGTGAGAACATAATTGACTGCTTCTGCTGTTGTCCAGAGCTTGAGTTTTGCACCCGAGAAACTGAGAAGGCTGCAGAGAAAGCGTGAGACATGCTAAGGAAGTGTGGGACAGCAGATCTCCCCACAGTGACAGCACAGGATGAATGATGACTGACATTGGAGCTGAGTCAGGTTCAGTGCCATTCTCCTCATTAGCTCCTAATGGGAACTTCTCACATCAAGAAAGACCCAAGAGCCTTCACTCAGGGAACGTTGCTCATCCTTTACAGTGCACTCTTATGGCTGCTCATGGGAAACTTATCATGTTTTTGTGCAGGATTGCTCAGGTCACAGGATGCCTGGGTGCTATTCCTGGCAATGACACAGCCCCTTCCTTCCCAGGCAAACCCTTCACCCTTTCCATGTCCCACAGTGCCTGCCTAGGAAACAGCCCTATGAGATGCTGGAACGTGCCCTGAGATCCCACAGCTAAGGAGCTCTGTTGGAGGGCTACTGCTGTCATTGCTGTGGCAGCAGCCCTCATGCTCCCCAGTTGCAGACATCCCACCAACCCCCTCACACACACAGGAAAGGTGGAAGAGCTGGGAAGGCACAGGACAGCTTCTTACTAGCTCAGAAGCAAAACGCCCCCTAAAATAAAAAGTAGATAATTATTAAATACATACATATATCTTACAAGAAGTCTTGTAACACTGGCTGGTGCTCCACTGTTGGGAATTGCGCAGTGCTGGAGTGACACCACAGCCTTGCCATCCTAGGTTGGAAGAGAGCCGTGCAAACAACAGCCACATAACCCTTGAAAAAAAGGAACAGGCATGATACAGTAAGTAACCTCAGGGCATCCCCTCCAGGCCTCCATCATCACCTCTCCCTCTGTAGCCAGGTCACTGAGCAGGTCAGCAGCACAGGTACCAGCCCCACAGGCTCACATCAGAGAACTGGAAATAGGTAGGAATCTTGGGCACTAGGGCAAGGCAGACACCCACATTCCCAATAATGACAATAACTAATCATAGGGGAGGAGCAAGCAGCACTGCCCCAGCCTGCACCCTCACCCAGAAAGCACTCATTTTCCCCACCCCCACTCACTCCCCCCTGAACAACACAGGCTCCAGCCAAGCTGACCCAGCACAGAACACCACCTCAGCCCTAGAAACATTATGGAGCCATTAAAAGCCAAATTCATTTCCACAGCTGAAACCAACTGCCCGTAATACAGTATTTTTTGCAGCTGTGGTTCAGTGTGGCACCTGAGAGCTGTGAGGTTAATGACACGGGGCTGTCAGCAGCCTTAATTATATTCCCATTTTTCCAGCCCTTGATTAGCTTTAGAGCTCATCTGGTGTCAGAAATTTGGTGCCTAAGCTTTGACAAAAGTGTTTCATTATTACTTAATAAATGGGTAAAGAGGGAGTGAGTGTATTTAAGCTCTGCCTCGTTAAAGCTTCAATTTTTTCTTTAACTCTCTCTTTTTGTTTAACCTCACCAAAGCTCTCAGCCTGGCTGGGAGCCCTGTATCAGGATGCTGGGGGGGCTCAACCCCATCCCCCTCCCCCAGAACCTGGCCTCATAACCCCCATGAGTGTGCCCTGTTGAGCTGGGAGCCTGCTGCTCCCCATCAGCTGACGGCCAATTAATAAGGATCATTTATTACTGTTATGTCGCCTCTAAAGCGGGCCAGGTGTTTGCATAAAAAAATCAAGAGATTTAAAAATAATAATAATAAAAGCACAAGCTTTACATCAAAGCCCCAAAAGGCTTAAAACCTAAAGCAGAGCTTAGGTTGTTCTCGACATTCAATTTCCTCCAGCCCTCAGCGCAGTTAATTAATTTGAATATTAATAACAGTGGTGAGAAGAAGCCCTGAATCTTTTTCGCTCCTTCCCCATTGCAGACCTCACTGTGCCTCAAAGACACAAGGGTGCCCAATTCAAGTCAGTTTCCCCCCAGAACCCACGCAGCTCTCAGCCCGTGCCTTCTTCCCTTTGCAGGAAATTCCTGGAGTGAAATTAGGGCAAAACCATCCTGCTGGCACTCGGGATTTCAGCAGCTGGCTCTGCCCTCGTGGCTGGGTGGGATTTGCTCTCCAACATCACGAGCTCGATGCACTCTTCCACCTGACACAGCCCCCAAAGTCCCTCCTGGGTTTGTGGGCACCGCCAGCAGCGTTGCCACCCTTCTGTGAGGTTGGGAGCATTGGGCTGCCCTGCAGGGCTGGATTTATGGCCCCACTGTATGTCAGTCCCTCTGGGCTTGGCCATTTCCATGGCGGCTGCTCGAGATCAAGGCCGCTCTCGATGACGGCATCCTTGACCTGTGATCAAGCTGAAGCCAACGGAAGTTTCCAGCAACATAAGCCACTTAATATTTAACTTCTGTGGTAGCTTCTGGAGACTGATATGATATAATCTTGGCTTTGCAAAGACAACTTAGCTCAAGGGAGTGGACTGCAAATCATTAGCAGGACTGTTCTCACCCCAGTTCCTTGCTTTTAATTGCTGAGTGAAGTGGCGTGAAGCATTCCCAGCGAGAAGCTGCAACCACATGAAATCTGCCTCATTTGTGGCTTTCTTCCAGCAGGGCTGCATGTGATGGAAACCAGGCTGATATTAATGGGGCAACGTCCCAGTGGTGTCAGGGATGGAGCTGGGTTCAGGACTCATCCAGAGCCCAAAGATGGATGAGGAACAATCACTGAATTGTAGGCACTGGAAGGGACCTCTAGAGATCATCTAGTCCAACCCCCCTGCCAAACAATGACTTCTAATTGAAAGAAGTAGTACCCAAGAGGGAGGGAGGGATGGGGTATTTTCAACACAGCCTCCACTGCCCTCTGTTGTGCTCAGCTCCTCTGGGAGCCCATAGATGTGACCTCCCTTGGCTCCTCATCCATACCATGGGTCCCCATGCGAGGACAGACATTGTCTGTGTGCTCTGTGGGGCCATGCTGAAGGGCGAGTACAGGCCTGGCTGTGCTGAGCCCTCCCAGCCTAATAACCACATTAATTAGAGCACACGGCCCCTTCTTCCCACTGTAAATCTCCATTAGCCATAAACTGGAAGGGCCATAAAAGGGAGTTTACGACAAACTCACAAGGCAATACGTGTTTGAATCCTTGGCTCCGTTGCGGTCGGTAATAAAGCCTTCTTTTATTGGAGCATATACCCTGCCCTCAAGATAACATACAAGGCCCAGGGCTCCTCAAAGAAATGATGCAAAGCCATTTGTTGCACTTTGATTTGCTGCAAAGATGCGTGGAGGTGGGAGAGCAGAGGGATGTGGACAGTGGGCTCCAGTTCTCCCAGCCCCAGCACAGCCCCAAACCACTGCAAGCATGCAGTACAGTGGGGAGAGAACCTCAGTTGTGCTACATCATAAACATCACAGGGGGCAAACCCTAGTAAACAGTAAATAAAACAAATAAAAGCATTCAAGGTTGATAAAGAAACAGGTGGAACTCTGCCCTGTGAGAAGTTGGTTCTCAGAGAGCAATAGGTCGGGGTGGTACAGTGGAGGGGGTTAATATTTAAGCTTCTGTTTTTGTTTACAAGAGTCTGGAGCAGATAATGCTGTGTATCATCAAAAGAGGCACAGACTCATTGAGGGATAAAAGCTCCAGGCCTACGGGAGATCTGGAGGCTTCAAAGTCCCAGGTAGGGCAGTTCAGAAAAAAAGGCAAAAAGGAAAATGAGGAAAGCTGGGTATCTGCAGCTGGTGGGGTACCTGGGCACCAATCCATCTCAGTAACACCACCCTCCTTCCTGCTTCTCCCAGTGAACTTCGTTAGCTGGAAGATAAATGTCAGCGCTGCTGTGGGCTGCATCCATCCCCTATCCCTGCCCACCTCAAAAAAGGAACCCAAAGTCCTTGGGTGTGCACTACCCCTTCTGAAGGCAACAGCACGCTCATTAATCCCAGCTCAGTCTGCAGCAGCCGCAGACACCGGTATGAAATCATGGCTTTTATTTAGTTCAGCAGTTAGGTATGATTGTTTTGAACTGCGATTCAACCCTGCTCCCTTATATCTCTGGCGGTGTTAAAAGTAACAAGTCTATCACCTCTGGAGCCATTTCTCCATCGCTCGCATCTTGCCCGAGCTGCAGAGTTTTGCTGGAGGGCTTCATCTCTTCCAGACAGCCACCTGTCAATTATCCCTCTCCCCGACAAATAAAATAAGCAGCCAGGGACCGGTTCTGTGCACACAATAGCTGTCCCCCTGTGGTCGCAGCAGGTCTGGTGGAGAAGCTGAGCCCCAGTGCTCCAGGAGCCACATGCACAGCTCCAGTATTGCAGCCCAGACTTTCCTTTGTGCTGTTTTATGCTGGAAGGTGTTTCCATCTCACTGATAACACAGCACTGGACCAGCACTCAAATCGTGTGTGATCAGACTCAGGAGGGATGTGCCCTGATTCCTGGTTGCAGTACAGCTCCATGGCTCTTCAGGGCTCTATTCCTGACTTACAATTCTGGTTGGGTTTGCTATTCATACATATGTGTATTCTCTCTTCTGTCCTTCTACATCTTGTTTTTAACATAGGCAAAAACACTATCCAGACATCAGCACTTCCTCTTTAATCGTTTTCATGTTGGTCTCCTCATCCCAACAACCTCTGATGGATGGAGACAGGATGATGGATGAATGGAGCACCATCCCTGCTGATCTTATGTCCCAAATCCACACCTTCCATCACCTTGACATCCTCAGAACCACTTTCTCAGATCTTCCTGACCCTATGTAGCTATCACTGGGGTTCATCTGGGACATCTACCAGTCTGTGATCCCACACCTCCAGATTCTCATAGAATCATAGAATATCCCAAGTTGGAAGGGACCTATAAGGGTCATCAAGTCCAGCTCCAATAGGGAGCTCCAAAACCTGCCCCACACTGCTGTGTCCTCACCCAGGACAGTCTCTCCATGTGCTCATGGGGGCATTTAGATCCTTTCCCACCTGGGTCTAGAAGCCAGACACTCTCTCAAACTTCAAGGAAGAAAAACACAGAATCATTAAGGTTGGAAAAGAGCTCTAAATTACCCAGCCCACCCCACCATGCCCACTGACTACAGTCCCTCAGTGCCACATCTCCACAGCTCTGCAGCACCTCCAGGGACCAGGACTTCACCAACTCCACCACTCCCTGGGCAGTTCCAATGCATTACTGCTCTTTCAGAGAAATATTTTCTCCTAATATCCAACCTGAGAAGCTGGAAGGCTCCACGAGCACCGAAGCTCTGGGTCTGGCTTTTTAAAGATGAACATTCCACAGAGAAATTAGTCATTGTTTTTTGTGGCTGTTTTACAGAGACAGAAAAGAAACTGATGTAACAGCAGACGTTTGCCAAGCCATCCAAGCAACGCACCTTGCCCATCTCCAATTCCTGCAGAGAGCCCCATGTGGATGTGGGGCTCAAGGGGAGGAGGGGAGGCCAGAGAGATCAAGCCAGGAGCCTGCAGCCAAGCTTGAATGGGACTTCGGTCTCTCTCCTGAGCCCTGTGCCACTGCTGCACTGCTCCTGCTACCAAATGCCCAGTAGTCACAGGGCCATAACAAACATTACTCATCCCTACCCAGTGCTTACCAGCTCCAGCTTCCAGCAATCACGCATGACGCATGTGTTTACCACCAGTGGGAGGGTTTATAAATATCTATATGTTTTTACTGCAGTAAGTGTCCCTGTTTCTGAGGACAGAGGAATTATTACCCACTACTTTCATGGTATAACAAAGAGCATATGTTGTACCCGGCATAAATTTAGCTTCTGATCTGATGAGCAAGGAGATTTTTTTTTCCCTTCTCTGCCTCTAAATGTACAGATGAGTGCTTACATTCGTCCCTAATGGCAGTGGGGAATGGGAATGCTCAGAGCGAGCAGTGCACGCACACTGACACATGCACACACACACATCCAGCTAGAAAAACACCCCAGGTTTCCAAATCTACCCAGCAATCCTGCAGTAATCTGCTCAGTCGCAGTCACAAATATAACTCAGGGACAATAAATAAGCTAGCAGGAGTTAAATAAGTTCAGCTTCTTAACCTTTGGACAGATCAATCCCTATGTTATCTCATTTCTCCCCAGCCCCTCTCCATCCCCCATGCCTCGTCCCCTCCCTCTCTGTGCTGTGTGGTGGTGGTGGGTGGCAGTGGGCAGACACGTGGGGAGGTGGCAGGGAGCTGGGACACAGTGGAACACCCAGTGCTGCAGAGAGATTTATCACTAACCACTTCCTTTCTGAAAACAGAGGGGGTGTGTGGGGGTGTGTGTGTGTGAGAAGCAGCAGGGTTCCTTACCTGCTGGCATCCCATGCCTTGCAAGGCTCTCAGTCCCTTCAGAAAGATGCAGTTGGAGAGCATGTGTGGGAAATCCAAAATTAAGAAGGGCCCAAAGGAGCAATTTGCAAAAGGCCCTCAATTCCCATAGTCAGCAGAGAATGCTCAGCCCTTGCAGAGGGCTTTGAGCTCCTGCATTTCCCTCTGTGCCAGCTGGGAATTGCACCCCCTGGGTGTGCACGGGATGGGATCTGTGTGTGCCCACCCTGTGTGTGCCAGCAGGCTGCTCATCAGCTCTCCCCGCCCCTCGCTGTGACTCATTTTGTGAATGAAAACACACTCATTGGGAAACTATGAGCATCTGAACGAGATGCCAGCCAGCAGACACTGTGCTGGAAGGAGGCGGGCAGGTAACATGCACATCTCAGTGCATCCTCACAGCATGCACACCCGCCCAGGTGGGCAGAGATTATCCCTCAAGCCCCTCAAGAACATAACATCTCCAGTGCCATTCCTGCTGCCATCTCACAGCCCTTCCCAAGAGAATGTTCTCCCCACCATCTCCCTTTTGTGGGGCCACAGAGGCTGTCTCTGAGCAGGGAAATAGCTGCTGCTTTCCAGCCCCCCGCCCACGGAGGATGAGTTGGAGGAAATTAGCAATGATGCACAACTGAAAAAACTGAATGGTTAGAGCGAGTTCAAAGCTGAGCCAGTCTTGAGACATCTGCACACCACATGCCAGGCTGAGAGAAGCACTCATAAATCCTTCCAGGCTGGCACCAATGGAAGGGAGCTCTGACCACTCAACCCAACTGGGAGAGCTCCCAGTGCTCCTGTTCTCAGATGGATGAAAACTCCATGGAAAGGCACAAGTGAGGGAAGGAAAGCAGCTCAGCAGGAAACACTGAGTCATCTGAGTTACCTTCATCTTGTAAATGGTTATTGTTCCAGTTACCAGAACGTTGCGTCCATTGAAAAGTGCATTTTATGATTCAAACACAGATTTCCAGCAAACCTGGGAAAGACAGAACAAGCACGAGAGAAGCTCCTGTACAATAGAAAGGCAGCTGTGAATTAACATGGTAGAGGAGAACAGAGTTAAGAGCCTGGCTTTCTGGAGGAAAGGCTATTCTTCCAATAAAAATGAAAGAACCTTCACTGGGTGAAAAATGTCAATCCCTTTCAACAGAGATCAATAAGGCAATAGGATGGGTCTGCTCACGCCAGCTGCTGTTGATCTATTGCTGTTTGCAGAGGGCTTTCATTCTGCTTGTCTTTACAACTCAGCTCATAGGAAGAACTTCATAGTGTTAAGAAGAAAAGTGAGTGAATGAGCCAGGATTCAGGTGGAGGAGATCCTCACCTGAGCAGCCTCAGCATGCTGTGTGTTGGAGGTGCCAACCAGCAGCATTCCCACCCTTAGTGTTTTGCTGAGTTTGTGTCATTCTCAGCACCATTTTGTCTGGATTTTTTGGCTGAGAAAATACCACACCTAGAGCAAGGTAATGCTAAGAAACGTTGAGTGCTTAATAAGCACAAGGGTCACCCCTGGAAAATACAGATAGACACATGGGATCCTCAGCCCCACATGGATGGGCTGCTGTTACATATTGGAAAGTGCAGCAGTAACAGCAGAGCACCAAGGTCCCAGGTTGCAGCAAGTAAGGATTTGCTCAGATGTATCAGCCATGAGCACAGAAAGAAATGAAAGAAGCTGCTTACCTTCTGAAGGCCTCAGGTAGGCAGAGATTGTCAGTAAGAAGCCTTTGCCTCCTCTGCCAACCCTTATATGAGGTCTGGGCAGGGGTGGATCCTGGCTCCTACCCTTCTGGTCTCCCAGGTGCATTGTATACAGCTGAGCTCCCCTGGGTTGGCACTGCCTTCCCATCAGGTGCTCCATCACTGCTTCAAGCCATGCCTTAGCATTTCCTCTACAGCTACCATGCCCAGGCTTTCTTGGATGCTCTCGCTGCAGACATTCTTCTCTTCCAGAAGAAAGTGGAGTTAAAGGCAACCTAAATCCACGACCTGTGCCTCTTAGATGGCTGCTCTGTCAGTGTTTGCACATGGAAATGGCTTGGTTCAACAGCAAGATGCCTAGAGCTTCCATAAAGGAACAGCGTGGGAAGAGATGGGGACTGCTTTCTCATAAATAACACCTCCCCAGGGACAGCAAATAAACTCTTGGCAGCAGAGTGACCCACTGTGTCCCTGGCTCACGACCCCCTCTGCTCCACCAAAGAAAACCAAAGCAACCCAGATCTGTTCCCAACACCTGAAGCATCACTGCTTTCTGCTGATGGGAACCAGAAACACAAAGCATGGTTTGGGCTCATAGACAGATGGGCAGAA
>VXAB01008145.1:0-29703 GCA_013399175.1 Odontophorus gujanensis | reverse complement strand
TTCCAGCAAACCTGGGAAAGACAGAACAAGCACGAGAGAAGCTCCTGTACAATAGAAAGGCAGCTGTGAATTAACATGGTAGAGGAGAACAGAGTTAAGAGCCTGGCTTTCTGGAGGAAAGGCTATTCTTCCAATAAAAATGAAAGAACCTTCACTGGGTGAAAAATGTCAATCCCTTTCAACAGAGATCAATAAGGCAATAGGATGGGTCTGCTCACGCCAGCTGCTGTTGATCTATTGCTGTTTGCAGAGGGCTTTCATTCTGCTTGTCTTTACAACTCAGCTCGTAGGAAGAACTTCATAGTGTTAAGAAGAAAAGTGAGTGAATGAGCCAGGATTCAGGTGGAGGAGATCCTCACCTGAGCAGCCTCAGGATGCTGTGTGTTGGAGGTGCCAACCAGCAGCATTCCCACCCTTAGTGTTTTGCTGAGTTTGTGTCATTCTCAGCACCATTTTGTCTGGATTTTTTGGCTGAGAAAATACCACACCTAGAGCAAGGTAATGCTAAGAAACGTTGAGTGCTTAATAAGCACAAGGGTCACCCCTGGAAAATACAGATAGACACATGGGATCCTCAGCCCCACATGGATGGGCTGCTGTTACATATTGGAAAGTGCAGCAGTAACAGCAGAGCACCAAGGTCCCAGGTTGCAGCAAGTAAGGATTTGCTCAGATGTATCAGCCATGAGCACAGAAAGAAATGAAAGAAGCTGCTTACCTTCTGAAGGCCTCAGGTAGGCAGAGATTGTCAGTAAGAAGCCTTTGCCTCCTCTGCCAACCCTTATATGAGGTCTGGGCAGGGGTGGATCCTGGCTCCTACCCTTCTGGTCTCCCAGGTGCATTGTATACAGCTGAGCTCCCCTGGGTTGGCACTGCCTTCCCATCAGGTGCTCCATCACTGCTTCAAGCCATGCCTTAGCATTTCCTCTACAGCTGCCATGCCCAGGCTTTCTTGGATGCTCTCACTGCAGACATTCTTCTCTCCCAGAAGAAAGTGGGGTTAAAGGCAACCTAAATCCACGACCTGTGCCTCTTAGATGGCTGCTCTGTCAGTGTTTGCACATGGAAATGGCTTGGTTCAACAGCAAGATGCCTAGAGCTTCCATAAAGGAACAGCGTGGGAAGAGATGGGGACTGCTTTCTCATAAATAACACCTCCCCAGGGACAGCAAATAAACTCTTGGCAGCAGAGTGACCCACTGTGTCCCTGGCTCACGACCCCCTCTGCTCCACCAAAGAAAACCAAAGCAACCCAGATCTGTTCCCAACACCTGAAGCATCACTGCTTTCTGCTGATGGGAACCAGAAACACAAAGCATGGTTTGGGCTCATAGACAGATGGGCAGAAGAGTGGGATGGAGCCTGGTGCCCCAGGCATGCTGTATCCATCTCTCCACAGGAGCCTCCCAGTCTGACACTGCTCGTCATAGCACTCAGCCTGCAGAAGCTCTTCAGAACATAAGGAGTCCCACGGGGATGCTCAAGACCAGACTTTCCTAAAGTGCTCAGCGCACACCTCACGCTCTCTGCTTTTTGGAAACTCTGACACACACAGCTCTTGACACTGCTGTCTCATATATGTATGGCTGACTCAGATAGATATACGGCTGGCTTAGCATACTTCCCTTTCTTCCTCCCCTCCCCCCGGAGTTTTGCATGTCTGAGGCCGTTTCAGATAAAAGATACCAAAAATGAAAATGCATTTGGGATGTCTGGGAACCAAGAAGTCAGACTGCAAGAAAACCAGACAGGGTTAGAGCCCCAAATCCCTGTCTCCTGCCAGAAATCTAAACCCTCTGACTGCAGGTTCCAAGGCTCCATTTGCTCCACGGCAGCAGTATTTCAAAAGTGTATTCCATCAGCAGTAATGGGTCTTTCCTCATAAGCTGTGTTTTCATAGTAAATCTTCAGTCTTACATTGCATTACAGAGTTCAGCTGCTGCTAATCCTTAAAAACAATTCATTTCCAACTGCAAAGTGCAATAAAGAAAGGATAATCACTATTAATATTAGTTATTGTTATTGATTTCAGCTTTAAAGAATTGATTTTCAGTCCCGGCTGCATTTATGAGTCTCTTTGCTGAAGATGCATACACAGAGCCCACCACTGTTTCCAGACCCCTGCCCCAGCTCCCAGCCATGGACATGGTGGGAGGAGGATGGTTCTGCCCTGGGGATGCTGCCTCAAACCTGCCCAGGTTGGGGACACAGCCCCTGGGATTGCAGCCCCGAATAATGAAACCCCCTTCTTTTATTCTGTTTCACTGCAGAGCATTTCTGTGGCTCAGTGCTCTCATGGAGGGATGGCACACACAGCTCTGAATTCCTCTGCACGGCCCAAAGATGTGTGGCACTGCCCCGGTTGGAGGGCAGGGGAAGGGCTGGGGCAGGGGATGCCTACCTCCATGGGTTCCCTTCCTCACATCCATGGCAGCCCCCCATGTGCACACAGCGGAAAGCACGGAGATTAAAAAGAAAAGTGTTATAGCTTCCTAACAGCAAGTCCTATGATACCACTGGGTCTTCCAAATCCTTCTGGAGCTGTAAATTCAGTTTTAAACTCTGCTCATGAGGATGGCTTTGCCTGGAGCTCCCATTCCATCCGCCTTCACAGCTCCTCTGAAACACAAAGAAAATGACCTTGGGGCAGAGATCCCCCCATGCTGGGAGGGGGCCAGAACCAGGCTCTGCCCCTATGCAGCATTCCCATATCACCCAGCTCAGAGCTCGCTGCAATGGGTGCATGTATGATGGGGGGTGCCAAGGTGGGAAACACTGCTGAGAGGAAGAGATAAACGTTTCACTTCCCTCTTTTTAAGGTGAAAAGTAGGTGGCCGTTTTCGAATCAATGTCTTGCTTCAGAAGTCACTAAGGTTTTGGTTCGAGGGCTAAGAACCTCAAAAGCAGAAAGGGTTTGGTTTGTTAATCCAGAGAAATCAGAGCCATTAAAGCTGGGAAAGACTGCTAAGATCATCAAGGTCAACCACTGATGTTGTGTGTCAGTGGGTCACAGTGGAAAGGTTTCCAACACGTGGCTCTGGGAATAAATTCTGGAAGCAGTATCCATCCCTGCCAACCTGCAGCCCACCCAACTCCTACCTACCATTGTTTGGAAATGGCACATTAAAAATACCCCTCCATATTCAGATCTCATGACCTTGAGTTTTAAAAAGTCTCCCTCTGAATACTTGGAATATAACCCAGTGGGGATATAGGAGTGAAACTGGGATAAAAAAAAACACCTCAGCCCAGACTGAAAAATAATTAAATGAGCGCTTAACCACGATCATTATTTTCCACAATTCTTGTGTATATGCTAGATTGGGTACAATGGTCTTGAATATTGTTCCACGCTATTACTGTGCTATAAATTATTTGAGCAAAGCATGGCAAAGCATCATAATGTAATATATTTTTATAGTGCCATAAAGTAATTATGCACCAGACAACAAAATCCTACAGAAGTGACATATTTTATGCTTAAATTATAATCACATTAAAAGTGTCTCTTCCATTAAATGTTTATGGAGCGCACATGATTGCTGCTGGTCGACTTGTGAACAAAGACAATCTCACAGAGAGAGCAGGGAGATGCAGCAAAGGGATCACAGAATCATCCAGTGGTTTAAGGGACCCTTAAAGGTCACCCAGCCCAACTCCCTGCAGTGGGCTCTGTGAATCTTGGTGTTTTTACTGTGTTTTTGGCCAAAGCTCACAGTAGCATTGCTGTCTCATGGCCTGAGCTCTGCTGCCTGGCTGAGCAACCTGTCAGTGTCCCATGAGCTGTGGTGTTCACTTTTCCTTTGTTTCACCTCTCCTTGAAACGAGGAACGGGATGAATTGCCATGAATTTGGCAATGAGTTTGGACTCCTACAGTCTACGAGAAAGCTACAGCTTTCTTGACTCAAATCAACTTCTCCCACTACCATTTTCCACTCATCTTGCAGTGTTTCACTACGGAACAGACAATCACATCCTGATATTTGCACTTGGAGCCAAGAGTGGCTGTTCTGCAGTAGCTCAGAGCTGTGGATACGTGCCTCAAAGCAGGATGGGCTGCAGCCCGCAGGAAAGGGCCCCATCCCTGCAAATGGGGTGCAGGGATTTTGATTAGCTTCTGTCTGGTTTGGGTTAAAATGGAAATTCACACAGGGAGGGGTCTGCCCCTGTGCCCATTGCTGCTAACAAGGCAATGGGATTAATTCTCCACGGATGCTGCAGAAGAAGTGAAAAGAACAACGTGGCAGCGATGGTCCCACAGCCATCCCCAGCCAGGGCACACTCCTGGGAGCAGAGCTCTGCAGTGAGGCCATGTGAGAGCACCCCTCACCTCCCCAGCACTCACCGAGTGTAACGAGCTTGTGTCTGGCGGTGGGATAATGGCTCGAGTCTGCAAGGAAATTGTTTGTGTGGTTTCAGCCCAGCTTTTCCTGGAAAGTGCCCAGCTCCCACCTCCCGGCTCTCTGCTCTTCCTGCGTGACTCACATGGGCACACAGTGTCCCAAAGGTGGGTGTTTGCCACGCTCTGAAGGAGGTGACATCCTCCCAGACACCATGGCTTGGGCAGCACGGTGAGAGAACAGGACAGGGAGAATAAGGGACCTTGGGTTTGCCACCCCAGCTTGGCTTCCTGCCATTGTGGGACCTTTAGAAGTGACTTTACTCTACGTGCCTCAGTTTCCCCATCTGGACAGGAGCTGTGCACAAGGACAGGAGTGCAGGATGAGCCACCAACGCTGTGCAAACACTGCCACACACAGGAGCGGTGTGAAGATACACAGAGTGCCCTTCCAAAGGCATTGACACCAGCAAAGCCCGCGTGGGAAGTGAGGGCAGTTAAACGAGGCTTTGCAGAGGCTGTGTCAGCTTCCCCCCAGCCCGTCTGGCTGCACGTCCATCCTTCTTACCTCTGCATCTTCTGTTTGTGGAATGGCTGCACTCTTCTGCAGCTGACAACTCCTTAGAATAAATCCTTACGTTAATTTGGGTCTATTTGTGCGACAGAGCCAACTCAATACCCTTCCTGCCCTGACATCCCTTTGCAGGATGAGGTCCTTTCTAGAAGCACATGGGGGAAAAGGGCAGAGCCTTTACCATGCCACGTCCTGCAGCATCCCACCACCAGGGCAGTGCCTGCAGGATGCCACACAGCTCTTCCATCACATCTGCACATCCCCAACCTCCAGCTCCATTCAACAAATCATTCCAAAGGAGGAGGAGAGAGCAGGGGTTAAATTCAGGCCTCAGAGAGACGAAATATTCCAAACATCAGGCGGATGTGGCACTTCCCAGGCTGTGTGGAAATCAGAGACACATGCTGCCACGGCCACGGCAGCACATGTGCAGGGTTTATTTGGAGGAACCTCATTGCCTTCTTTTCTTTTTCTGCTTTTAAACCCAGCCAGACTGAAGGACTCCAGCCCTAAGTCATGCTGCATCATGGGGTCTCTCCCTTGGAATGGGAGGCAAGGAATCTACCTTCAGTTCTTGACCTAAAGGCAGAGCTTTTTTGCAACAAGCTCAGATCCCCACCAGCTCTGGAGCTTTCCCTCCCTCTGCATCCTGCCAGGAGCTATGCAACATCAGGAAATTGTTGGAGGGACTGTTCTGCATTAGCTACAATGCAACTACTAGCTGCAGCTTGACAAAGGCTTCCTGCACTCCTTCCCAGGCAGTGAAGATGTGGCACTGGGCAGAGGTCGGAGGTGATCATGTGTCCTCTCACCTCATCCATCCCATTGCTCCCATTTCTCCTCTGCATTCCTATAACTCCTTTCTCTGCACTTTCAGCTCCTGCTGAACATTTCCCCACTGCTCAGCACTCAGCCCAGCAATGGGACAAACCCTCTGGCACCAACCCCAACAGCAGATGGAGATCTTGGGGAAGGTCCCCTCTCTGCCTTACATCCTTACTGCTGAATTCTGCATTGCTAATGCAGAGCAGCACTGCAGGCAACGTGTCTCTGTAGGGCTATCGGCCTGCTCACATGGTGCCAGTCACTTAGCCCCCAAACCTCCCACATTACAGCAGCTCTTGAGGCATGCAATAATCTGCCAGGAACACGACATCTGCCACACCGCCCTGGAAGCATATATTTCTGAGCAGCATTGATCGCACTGAAGTGGCCTTGTGTCACCCAGGAGAGGCTGGGACACGTTGTCCTCCTCTAGCAGAGCCATCAGCCAGATGTGCTTTTCCCGGTGCTGTGCCTATTTCTTAAGCTTGCTTGTTTTCTTCCTCCTTCCCAGTGCCCCCAGAGCCAGCTGCTGGGTTGAAGGAGGGGCTGAAATGCTTTGTTCCCTGTGGGATTCAGACTGAGGTGTTACTCCCCATTGAGCCCACCCTTAGCCTCGCTGCATATTTTGGCCCTGTGATGTCCGTGCCCATCCCACAGTCGAAGCCCACAGACAAACCCCAGGAATTTGGATGCGCTCTGTCCCCACGCCAGGGCTTGCCCTGCTGGAGGGGCTGCTTCTGAACCCAGTCACAGGAGGGCTGGGGGAATAGAGAGAGCTGGGGGAGGTGTGGAAATGAAAACAGAAACAGAGCTCAGAGGGAGGGGGGGGGAGATACTTGTTTTCCATCCAGATGGGGCAGGAATGCCTTGGAGTGCCCCCAACAGCAGCTGGAGCCCAGGGACTGCCTTCACCCCCAGCTCCCGCCCGCACGCCTCAAATCCTGGCAGCGTACTGCCCGTGCTTCCCTCCCACTCCAGACAAACCAGCCTTTATCTCCTCACTAAGTGGGCAAGAGGTGCCTCTTCCGACGAAGGCTGCCGCGGGCAGGACGCACAATGGCTCTTTGTAGCAGCTATCGAGGAAGCCGTGAGCCCAGGGAGCAGAACAGGTTTGCCTACAGGCTGAGCAAAGGCCAAAACCCTCCCAGCAGCAATAGTCCATGGATCTGAGCGCAAGAAAACCCCCTGTCCCCTGTGATTTGGATGTGGGGCAGCCTTAGCTGTGAAGCTTGGAGTTCTCCTGGAGGTGCCTGAGATGCTGAGACTACACCATGGGACCTCACGTCTTCCCATGGCCCCCAGACCACACTTGTGGTGGGGAAGGACTAACATCTTCTTAATTTGGAGCTGGAGAAGATCACACTCCTTTAGACAGCTTGGATGCATATTGATTTGACTGGCATGGTCCCAGGCTGTCGTGCCATGTCAAAGCAAGAGGTTTCGATAAGGCTGAAGCAATGAAAATGCTGAATTTTCCCTTCAGGAAAAGAATTCCCAGGACACTGATTTCCATCCTATCTCAAGAGTGACACAGAGTGCCCTCCCTCAGCCTTTCACATGGCAGAGGACTTCACTTTTCCAATCCCTTGTCCTCTTCTGAAACTCTGGATTTAGCCTCTGTCAGGGATGTCAGAAGTCCTTTTTGTATTATTGTTGTAATTGCATTTGAAATGTCCATAGAATCAGGACTCTGGAAGCTAAAGGCTAAAGCTGAGCAACATGGTTGATGGAGTGGTATCTCCCACCTGCTGCTGTCCAAGGGCTCCCATGGGCTAGATGGACCACATGACCTTAGAGGTCTTTTCCAACCTCAATGATTTAATAATTCTTGGATGTCTCAGCGGAACCCCAGAACAGTCCAATTCCAGCACCCACCCACCTCCATCAGCATCACCCCCCAGACTTTGATCCTTCAACCACCAACATCAATATCTATGAAACAAATCCCCTTCCCACCTGCTTGGGATGTCTCTGGTACCGAGATGGCCCCAGGTACAAAGCAGGGGATTGGGATATCTGCTTTCTGTTTGCAGCCCACGCGCAACCCAGAAACACTGTGGGACATTGCTCCTGGCATCAGACCCACCCAGGACTTTATGTGGCATTGTCACTCCCACGAGCAGGTCTGCAGCCCAACATTCCAGGGCAGCCCCTGACAGCCACAAAGGGCTTAGAGCTTTTTGGCTACAAGCAGTGCCCCAGCACTGCCAAGAATGATCGTCACTGCCAAATCTGCAAAATCTGCCTCTACCGGGCTCCTGCCAAGAGCAGTTGGCAATCCTCATCTGTAGGGCAGGGGCCAGCCCCAGCCAGGGATGCTGTGGTCCTGTTGTCTTCTGGAGAAGAAATAAGGTTTTGTGTTAAACAGGTAGAATTCAAAATGAATATATTTAGAATAAATGATAGACCATCATGGGAACCCATTGCTCAGTTCTTGCCTTTACAGTTCTCCAGAAGTGCCAAATGGGTAAAGATTTAAGGTTTCCTCTTTAGAAAGTGACCCTCAGTATAAGAAACCATACGTTCTGAATGTGATTCTTCCAATCTCAAGAGAAAAATCAGGGTTTAATTTTAAACCTCACCTCCTGGCTCTTCTGCTCCCCATTCTGCCAACTCACACCTCTTCACAGCCCACTGTGCTCTTGGAAGTGAACCCAGAGGAGCTCTCCCAAACACCAGATCTCCCCAGCCAAGATGTAGGTGACCCTGTTCACTATGGGGAGCTGGATCGGATGATCTTTAAGGGTCCCTTCCAACTCAATTATATGATTCTATGCCCAGGCAGATCCGTCCCTCCAAGTGCAAGCCCTCTCCTTGCAGAGGCACAGTGCAGACACGGGGCTAGGAGCCTGGGATCAGGTTGTGAGGTGCATGCACAGATTGTACCTGGGCTGATCCCCTGCTCCCTGCCCAGCTCCTGCCTGGAAATGAGCTGGGTCCGTGCAGACAGAAGCAGCTCAGTTCTCCTCTGGCAGCTTTCCCAGTGTAAAGAAAAGGATAAAAAAGGAGAAAAATATTATTTTTAAACAAGTCTGAAAGGAAAGAGCTGTGCTGAGAACAGGTTAAATATTTCAGGCTCGGTCCTCCCTCCCCCAGAATCGGCAGGATTCCCATCTCAGTACTGAAGGCAGTGCAGGAGGAGAATTACCCTGCATTGCAAACTCATTGGTTCCAGGGATCTCCTCTTGCTGGTCCTTTTGCAGCTCCAGGGCTGCCCAGATGGGAGCTGCCATTATAACTGGTGGCACAATCAGGCTGCAGGGTTGCCACCAGCCCCACTGCATTCCCCCAGCCCTCTGAGATCAGGGGACGTGGGGCAGCCATTCCCAGCACCCCACTGGGCCATCTCAGGTGACCACTGCTCACTTTTTCTGTTTGCAAGAAGTCAGCGTCGACCCTGGGCTCCTTGCAAAGCATTTGGAGCCCGACAAGCTTCCAAGTGTCACTGTTAGAAACAGACCCACTTTTGGCCCTGGATATCCATCCAGGTCTTGGTTCAAACGCTGTTAAACTTTAAGTGATGTTCTGAAGACCTGTTGGTTTCCCTCAGACCAAAGGACACGACGGAAGCGAAGCGTGGGCTTAAACCAGGCTTCCAAAGGAGGAGAATGGAGCTCAGCATTCCTGACGTAGGAGGTGGGTACCTGCCCAGACCCCTTCTGAAAACAGGACGTGCAGATAGCACGGCTTCACCTGGCTGGGTGAAGGCCTGAGACAGCTCCGTGCCCAGCTTGGCTCGGTGTCCTGGACGAGATGTCATGTTTTCCATTAAAGGAGCCATTCAGGAAATGATGACTCGGAGCCCTCCCAGAGGTGGATGCTGTAAACAAGGAGGGATGTCCAGCAGTGCCAGGAATTCAGTGCCAGCAGCACGTCCTGACAGCGGTGGATGAGCACAGTGAGAGCAGCAGCACCTCGCCCCCAAGCCGTGGGTCTCTCTGAGTGTCTGAGAACTTGAGCTCTATTCTGTTTAAGCAATCCTCATCTCAAAAATGAGGTTATGGAGAATCCACTGAAAATCCCTCTGCGTTTCCTTAGCATGGAGGAAATGAGTGAGCTCAGCTCCGGCTCTCGCAGGGAGCGTGCCCTGCCAGAAATAGTTCTGCTTGGGCCAGCAAAGCTGTGCTTCCCAGGCTGGATGGGGAGACTGAGCGCTTTGCTGCTCGATTCCAAGGGGAGTGCTGCCAATTGCCAGCTCTGAAATCAGCAGCGTTGCTCCTGAGCTTGGAATCAAACCTGTGCGGACTGACCCGCGGCGCGAGCGCTCTCTCTGCTCTGGATATAGCATTGAGAAAATGACTGAGCCTCACCCAGGCACTGAGGGTGAATTCAGGTGGAATCGCTTTGAAAGGTGACTGCTTCTTCCTGGGGTCCATCAGCATGACTGCTCCCACATCACAAACCCTTTCCCCCTCCCAGCAGCAGCAAGATCAAAGCAGATGTTGGCAGCTTGCGAGGTTCTCCTTCCTGAGCCATGCAAAGTGACTTTGATTTTCCATGCTGCTCTAGCAGAGAGCGTGAGCGGGTATGGCTAATGGCAAATTTACCTGATGAACTGGAAACCACAGAGTAATACATACATGCGTGTCAAATGCCTGTTTCAAATGAACATCCCATGACCACTTTTGATTCAAATGGGAATTTGTGAGCGAGAAGTGTTAATGTCTGCACGTCTCCTACAAAATGAAGGCTGACAGAAGTTGGGGTTTGTGGGCGCTGGTTTCCAACGTGCCCAAATCTGCCCCACAAAGGTTTTCTGTTGCACGAATTGAAAAGTTTATAGCGAAAAGAAACAACAGAGCACACCTCCCTGCAGTCAGAAGTGTGACTGCATCACATGTAGACATCCCCGGGCTGGTTTTTTGCTAATTAGCTCTGGTAGCAGCAGCATTGATTGAGCAAAGCTAGGAGAGGGCCAGGCTGCAGTCCCCACTTTGCTCCATACAGTTCAGGGGAAATTGTCCCCATGCATTACAATACCTGTTAGAAAAATACTCATATTTCTTCTCAAAAGTAAAACAAAATCAAAATATCAGTTAAAAATGGAATCTGGAATGTCTTCTTAAGTAAAATAGGAGCTTTAGCATTTAAGTTGTTCTAGGGGATGTGTCGATGTAATCTGTCTCT
Organism: Odontophorus gujanensis; assembly: GCA_013399175.1. Classification (NCBI taxonomy): domain Eukaryota; kingdom Metazoa; phylum Chordata; class Aves; order Galliformes; family Odontophoridae; genus Odontophorus; species Odontophorus gujanensis. The sequence goes on along the minus strand of VXAB01008145.1, from coordinate 18,837 downwards.
CCATTACTTGATGGCATGTCGGAAATTGTAGTGCATAATGGAAGTGTCACTTCTAACAAACATGTCATAACATAATGGGACATGCCAATCTCTGATGGAATGGGTGGAAGTTTAATACTCCTGGAGCTGATGCTTTGAACAGAAAGCTCCTACCTCATTTTCCAGACCCGAAAGGCTCCTGCCTGCATTGCAGCCAAGCAGCTCACCTTTCTGACAAAGCATGTGCAAACACAGGGGTAGCAAATACCCGAGGGGGGGGGGGGTGGGAGAANGGGGGGGGGGGGGGGGGAGGAGATTGCAGAAAAGCAGCCCCAGGGTTTGTTCAGCTCTCCTGCTCCAGTGCCAACATAAAGAATGGAAATGAAGCAGCTTAAAGCTGAGTTCTGGGCTTCAGCCTCTGCACCAGCGCCCAAGAAAGATCTCTGGCCAGAGGTCTGCTCTCAGCCCCTCTCTGCCCATCCCAAGGACGTGCTGCAGGGATGCTGTTTGCATCTGCAGTCCCTTTATACACCCAATCCCATGTCCGGGCAGTGTTATCTTTCTGGCATTCCACAGTGCTGAGCTCTGGCCTCAAGCAGCCAGAGGAATTTGCTCCCCCAGCATTAATTTCTCCTTTCCCCAGAAGAATCCCATGGGACAGCTCCTCTTGTGCAATGAGGACGGGCTGGTGTCCTGCCAGTGCTCCTGACCCATGCTCTGGGCTCTTCAATTACCTCCTCAGTGGGGCTGGATGGTGGGGGAGTGGTGATGGGGTCATGGTGCTCCATCTGCAATGGGGCTGGGTGTAATAGTTGTGGCTACGTGGTTATAGTGCTCCATCTGAAGTGGGGCTGGGTGATGGTGGAACAGTGAGAAGGTCCTGGTGCTCCATCCACACAGGGTTGGATTATGGAGATGCAGTGCTCCATCCACGGTGGGATTGGATGATGGGTTGTGATGCTCCGTTCATGTGGGGTTAGATGGGGTCACGGTGATGGGGTCGTGGTGCTCCATCTATGGCAGGGCTGAGTGTTTGGATTTTGGTGTTCCAGCCATGGTAACAGCTGAGACAGACTCAGGAGCAGCAACCTCTTCTCCTCACCGCTCTACAGGTTCCCAGGTTCACATCAGCTCGTTCAGAGACAGAACTGTGTCAAGACCTGGCTGAGATGTGTCACACCTTGATCCTTTGCTCCCATTTTCCCACCACTTTTAACAACAGAAGGGAGTGTTCCTCTGCACATAGCATAGCTCAGCTGCAGGGCAGAGCTGCAGCTATTTCATCATGGATTCGAGGGGGGAATAAAAAAAACCCACACATACAAGAGCAAAGAGTTTGAAAAAATAAAAATGTGGGGAAGGGATTGAGAAGATTGAGGACTAAAACCAGGCTAATTGCTTGGGGTTGGGAGGAGGCACAACCACATCTGCTTACTGCAGGGCTTTCTGCTGCTCCGTCTGCTGCAGTTGCTGCTGGGGGAAGAGAGGCTGTGGGACACACGGGGTTGTGGGGCTGGTGAATCATCCTGGGTGAGCTTTTTGTTGACAAGAACACCGTGCTGACAAAACAGCCCATTTTCCCCAGTCTAACCTCGTCCTTATCAGCTGTTGGTTGCAGGAGTGTTGGCTGACACTGGATGGTGGCAGACGCAGATTATTAAGTTGTTGACAGAAAGCTCATCCACTTTGAACAGTTCTCATCGCGGGGAGCACCCACCACGCAGGCAGCTCCTGACAGGCTCTCAGCAGCCAGATGCCACGTGTTGAGTGAGCATCCTCAAGGAATACACCCCCGTTTCTCCCCTGAACACAGTTAAGGTCTCTGAAATGGTAAATGGGAACGGCAGGGGGTTGATTTGGGTGGATGCTGTCACAGTGGTTCTTCAAATGAAGGAGAAAGGAGGAGCAATGCATCGTGCCTTCATGGACTGGGGAATCCCACTGGTGCTCCCTACCTGTTGCTTTGCCACACGATCACAAGGAAGCAGCGAGAAGACCCCAAGCCCATGACACAGTGCTGGGAAACTCCAGGTTTAGCTTTGATGCCTACCTGAAAGATGAAAAGTCTTAATCAAAGCCAAGAGCATGTAAAACAGCAGACTCTAAAATAATTGGGCACTCCAGCCTTCTCAAGGAAGGGCAAAGAGGAGGATTACTGTGACACAGGGAGACAAGTGTATGAGCTTTAATCTAAGTGGACTCAGCCTCTTGACTGCCGTGGGTGGCCGGAGCAGGACTCTGCTCCTTCTCCTTGGTGGCATTACAGCTGCCATGGGCACTCTTGGCACTTTGGCCACACATTGCCTGCACACCTGCTTTTATGGCAGGAATATGCCCACCTGGAGAGCCCCAGTCCTCCACTTCACTTCCCTCTGTTTAATGGTTTCAAAAGGTTTCTGCCTGCTGGGCTGAAGGAGGCTGTGAAAGATTTTAAATTGGTCGGTGCTGGTGGGAAGGGGACAGGTCTGGGCATAGACACCGTCACTACAGCAGTGTCCCATGTGCCAGGGACCAGGGACAGCCACACATACCAGCCATGGATGGAGCACACAGCAGGGCAGCAGTGGGGCAGCGGGATGAGGGAGGACACAGGAGAGGATCGTCTTTAAGAATGGAGAGACAAAATGTTCTTGCTCAATGCTGTAAACAGCCCTGAAGTGTTTTGAAAGACTCTGTCGATACAAATTACTGAGAAACAAGACACTGGAATTGCAAAAGAGGAGCCCAGCTGGAGGAAGGCTGCTCTCAGAGAACCTCGCTGCTGATCCTCCAGCACTCAGCGAGCCCTGAGCCGCGCTCCTCTCCCTCCTGCATGCCTCTCTATTCTTCCCCTCTTGCAAGAAGGAGATGCATCAAGTGCTCTGCACGAGATGAGTGCATTAAAATATCCTTCAACCTTGGCCCCAGCAGCTGTACAAGCAGAGGGAAATTACCAGTGGGTACCCAGTGCTTAAGTCGATGAAACAGATGGACAGATTTCTCCCAGCCCCACTTTACCTGGGCCCTGACCCCAAAACAAGGCGAGTCCTGCTGCCCCTGGAGGGAGCCCCACCAGTGGCACCAACAAACTGGGGCAGCTCCATCCCTCACCACGATGCAAACACGCTGGGATGGTGGCAAGCCAAGCGGAGAGAGAATATTTTTCTTAGTTATTAGCTCAGTATGAAATTGGAGCAGGAGTACACTCAAAGAAAGTCTTGGCGGGTGCTAATGAGGGTTTCAGGTGGGCTTTTAAAATTTAACTAGAAAGCTGAGAAAAGGATGGATTCTAACAATCCTCCCTGGGATGAAAGGGCTCAGTGCTCCCCCGGCTCAGCACCGGCAGGCAGAGCTGCACGGAGGGGTTTAGCACTTCGTTCTGCTTCTGCCAACACCGTGAGATGCTCAGTGAGAGCTGCACACACTGCCATGAGTGGGGGTCTGCACGGGGTCTGGGGTTTGCACCCAGGATGCACGCAGGGCTGGGGATGTCTCCTCATGCCTATTCTGTCACAATCACCTCCACCTACCCATGCTGCCCAAAGCACCCCAGGGCAGAGCTGGGGCGGTCCCAGCTCTGGGATTGAGGGGTTATGTGGTTGGGGATGGGAAAGGGAGACTGAAGCACTCAGCTCGGCTTGCACCGAGCATCGCTCCCAGCAGCACGAAGGAGGCACCGAGCAGCGTTTTGGCTGACGTCTCTGCCTGTCAGCATTCAGAAATATGAGACGATGGACGGCTCGCAGGAGCAGAACTAACAAGCCAACAAATCAGGCCGCTGCCATCTCCTCCGCCCCTCTCTGTCTGGTTCAATAACAGCCAATGGGGGAGGCTCCCAGAGCTGCTGAATGGCTCGATAACCAGGAGCCAAAAACATTCAGAACCACACGTCTAAATTAATTCATCCCAAAGCATCCGCAGACAAGGGGGGGGGGGGGGGGGGGGGGGGNGGGGGGGGGGGGGAAGGAGGAGGTGGAGGAAAAGAAATAGAAGAAGGAGAAACGACTTGGCTTCTTTTCAAACCCTTTCTAAAAATGTTGAAAGAGTTTGGCAATCCTGATAAAAACCCCGTGCAGCAGTTGCCCTAATTTCTCCGAGTACCATCACCGAGACGCAGGCGACAGGATGGCTGTGGCATGTAAAATCAGGGCAGAAAAAGGGTGAGGAAGAGGGATGAGTGTCAAAATGACAGCAGCAGGATGGCAAGATGGAGCTCTGTTCCTGGTCCCCACCGATCACCTGGAGCCCCCTCCCAGCTCTTCTGCCTTTGTGCCCCGTGCCCCCGGTGCTGTCCCACCCCAGAGAAGGAGGTGGACGATGTAATATCATCTGCTGGAATGAAATTTTACAGAGCCTCAAGGAGAGGCATGTGAGCACAAAAGCAAGGCTTTAGTATGCGGGGCGAGGGAGGCTGCTCGCCTGTAGTGCAGAGCAGAGAACGTTTTTTCTTTCAGTAGCATGAAATCCAGGCAGGAAAACGCTGCAGCATGCCAGCTCAGCCTCTGGGACCTCTCCCAAGGAGGTGGGGGCAGAGCTGGCACCGTGAAATTGCTGCAAGCTGTGGGAGATCCCTTCAGGAGTGCCTCTGTGTGGGGTTCAGTATTTGTGATAAAACACTGATCAGCGCTGGAGCCGTTGCTGCACGGCCACAGCCAGCTCACCGTGCCCAAAGCAAAGTGCTTTGGGGTGTCTTTGAAGCTGACTTCCTCAGGGTTGGAAGTTGATTTCATCAGTGTTGGAAGATGACTCCCTCAGCATTGGTGCCAAGGATCCCTATCTGCCCTTTCCCACTTGGGATATCCTATGGTTCTATGAAGTGGAAACTCTGGAAATGGGGTCCATTACAAATTTCAAGCTCCTTATCTTATATTGAAAGGTTTCAAAAATTAAACACGATGCTTTTTGACTCCACTCCTGCTCTGCTCTCCCAGCTGTTGACCAATGGCACCTTCAGGGCAGCACCTGACCCCAGCACACGCTCGGGGTTGCTCATCTGAAAGGCAAGCACTGATGCAATCAACACCACATTTAAGGACTGCAGCCCATCAAACCAACAGAAAGTCCAAGGGCAAAAGCATTTTTGAGTCATCTCGAGTCTTACAGCGATGTGTATAAATAATTGTACAGGCTAAAGCTAACGACTGAGTGCAAACACTCCCACTGCTGCAGAACTTGGTGACATTCAGCCAAAAGGTCAGTTTTCTCACGATGGTATTTGCATTCTCCATCTACATACATTAAAAGGAAAGCAAAGGAACTGAAAGGGGCAGATGAATGGCCTGGAAATGCTGACAGGTCCCTGTTTTCAATGGGGCCATGCATTTGTTTCCTTTCCCTTTAACTGCTAGGGCTGAGCAACAAAACACCTCCGCAGGGTGCTGGGTCTTTTTCTCCTCTGTCCAAGTGCCCCTTACTGGGAGCAGCACACCCCGCAGTCCCAGCAGGGCACTATGGGGCTGCCATGGAGCACCACGCCTGCTGAAGCTCTGGGGCAGCAATTTTAATCCCGGAAAGTGTTTGAAATAACAAAACTGTGCCATCAGCTCTGTTAGGATATGTAATGTTTTAGGAAGCCCAATCTCAGCAGTAGTTGAGTGCATTGGAAGATCACACCTGACTCCAGGCTTTGGGCAGGATGAGCAAGGAGCAGGGACTTTCTGTCTTTTGGAGCTGATGCTGGTTATCTGGGGAGTGTGAGGAGGGAAGAGGTGTTAGGAAATCTCTCTGACTCATTCTTAAAACTTGCTCAGTCAAAACATCTGTGGCATGTAGCGTGCTCTGCCTGAGGGATTCCTCCCCCAGAGCCCTATTTGAGCTGGAGAAGGAATGACTCCAGAAGTTGAGACCTAATTACACAGATGCACTGTCCCTTTGGTCTCCAAGCGTGCATCACATAAACCTCACAGCTCGGTGACATGGGACACAAGTGACATTTGTACCGGCAGAGATTGGCTCAGTCAGAGCCTTGCTGCAGCCCGAGGCGTGCTGAGCTCCACGGCCTCTCCGAGTGCATCTCTGCTGATGTTGGAGGCATTGCAGCCTGAAGAGTGGATCTTTTTGATCAGGAAGAGGAAAGCTGCAGCAGACACAAACCCTGGGAACCCCATCCTTGTGGTCTGGTGAAGGGATCAAAGCTGGATCACCTCCTCCTTGCTCCCCAGGCTGGCACGCTGCTTGCTGCACTGATTTGAAGTCCCAGCTCAGATTTTAACTACTGACTGTTCTAGCAGAAAGCAAAGAGCCTCGAGAGCAGCCAAACCTGGAACGAAGGCTGTGCTGTGATACTGCTGCTGGATCCCACCTCTCCCGCTGAAGGTTCCCACGAAAACTGAAGGAGATGCTGCCATAGGAAACTGGATGGCTCCCTGAGCTCCAGCCCCCACCCCAACCCCACGCTGGCCAAGGGGACAGCTCCGAGCTCGGGGTGGAAGAGGCTACAGCAGAAATTTTAGGAGAAACACTGGATCCCCTGAAGTCACCAGCATGAGGCAGCCCCACGCTGCTCAGCCCTCCCCATACAGATGTGGCCAGGTGTGGCCGGCCCAGGCTTGCAGGCAGTGGGGCCACCATAGGGACCAAATGCTCTCAGGGGTGAAGTCCCATCAGTCCCCTTTAACACAACAAAGGTCATTTTGTGAATCCAGACCTGTGTTTGTGTCTGTTCAAAAATCAATAAAATAATATCGCGCTTTTGGCGGGTGTTGTGACTCTCTGAGGATGTGTTCGGAGTGGTTTTAAGGTCTTCCTCTGAACAGAGCTCTGCAAGTGCAAATTGAAATTGCTTTTAACATTTTCCTGGCCCATGGGCGGACCAACTCTGCTTTAGCATCCAACGGATTCAAGTTAAGAGTTCCTTCTGTGGAGTAATAAAACATAGGCATCGCTCAGAAAGAAAACAGGAAAAGAAGAATCCGTGAGCATCCTTCCTGTATGGGAAAGGGGACGGGGGAAGGGGCCAAGCTGCAGAGCAGCCATCCTGCAGCTGCTGGTGGGAGAGACTGCATTGCTGCTGCATCACCCGCAGGGCATGCAGCTAATTAGCAGCCCCAAATGGCTCTGCTGCACAGAAGTGTTACTGACTGAATAAGAGCACAGGAAAACGGCCCAATCGTGGCGAAGGTAACCTCCTTTTTCTAAATGGTTAATCTCCAGCATTAGAACTAGCACGTTAAAGGAGGTTTAGGACAATTTAATAGGTCATAAAACTTTATGGTCCCGGTTGAAATTGGAGTGATAACTCTGGAGTGTAAAGCTATACTTTGCTAAATGCCTCCCTTAGATTTTTTTATTTCATTTTATTATTGGAAACTTAACATCTGCTACAGCAAAATAAAACGGAACAATTTTCACTGCTGAGAGACACGAGCATTCTGCTTCTCTTCATTCTGTTTATATGTTTATTGCTTAAAACTTTGGCGTCAGTATTATCCTTGATTATTAAGACTTCAATCACTTCGAGGAAGGGAGAGAGAAAATAATCCAAAACAGACCCGCATCCAATTGAACCTGTGAGCGGGATGGAAAAACCAAGGGGAAGCAGAATTGTAGGCATCAATATTGTCTGGAGTCCTTTCAAATTTCAATTACTGAAATTTCCTCAGCTGAATTTGCTCTGCTGCGTGAAGCAACGTGCAAATTGGCACCAGAAGGGGGATCTGCAGGGAACTTCCATCCTCCCAGTGGTTCCCCAGGCACACGGTGGCCAGAGAGCTCCAGCACCTCCCACTGAGTCACCCCAGGTATCCCCACACACCCCCAGTCCTCTGCCTCGGCCTCTGCAGAAAGCTTTACTCCTTCCATCAGACGTCATTTCGGCCACGAGGAGATCTTTTGCAGGGAACAGCACCTACCCCTTCCACGCCGTCCCCTTAGCTCGTGATTAGGATAATGCAGCATCGGAACAGCGAGGCGCAGATTTAATTAGTTGTGTTTTATTGGTGTAACTAACGAGAAGGCCCCCGGACTCTATTGGAGGAAAGGGATCGATACTGAACATCTATTTTCACTAGAAAACAATCGCAGCTGACGGCCGCCACTGGGGCACGGTGATGGAGTGGCCCTGAGCCCCACTGCCACCGAGGGGAAGCACAGTGCCTGGACACACGGTCGATATCAGCACAGCGGATCTGGGTATTCTCAGATAGCATTACAGAGCAGCTAACGAGAGCTGACACATAGCTATAGGGAGCTGGCTCCCATTGCTCAATTAACTCATTATCTTTAAAGCTGTTCTGACTCAAATGGGAAATGGTAGCAGAGGGGCAGGTTTTTTGCATCTCTTTGCTTTTTCGGTGAGTTGTTCAGTCTGTTCCCCAAGCAAGATGTTCCCCACAGCTACCTGAGCTCCCCAGCTGCACCATGGCACGGCTGTGGCATGGTACAAGAGCATCACTGCACAGCTGCATCACAGCACACTTGTGAGATGCTATGTAGGGTTGCACCATGGAAAGCTGTGTTAGAGAAGAGCTGCACCATGGCAAAACTGCACTGTAGCACGGCAGAACAGCAGCACAGCGTGCTGCACAGTGGGAGCAGCCACTTGCTTCTCCCATGCTGATCCTCCCCATCTCCAGGGTGGAGCTGCACATTTGTTGGCTCTCCCAGCCATTCTCATGGAGATATCACAAGAAACGTTTCCTTCTTGGCAGGGCTGATGTGTGCACAAACTTGCTGTTATTTACATACTTGCTTCTTCCTATGAAGATGTCCCATCTGGGCACACTTAGAGCACTTCATATCAGCGCCAGTGAGTCAGCACATGCTGTATCTTTGCATGGCATATTAATGGTACCAGCCCGTTCCCAGTCCCTCTCCCTCTGCCCTACCATTGTTCACCTTCCTATTTTCCTGCCTGAGTGGAGAGCAGGCAGGTTTGCAGAGAGAAAATGTGACCTCTGCCCATTGTGGAGCACTCCCAGGTGATGCTGCCCAGAGGAGGAGGAGGAGGAACCACGCTGAGAGCACGGCCTCCCCACAGCCCCACAGAAGCAGAGCTGCTCACGATGCTTAATGCTCTCCAGCATGATTTCGTCTACAGAGATCACTCAGGCTTTGATAAGATCATAGCAGGAGGACAGGAGGAAATTGCAGCCTTGCCCAATGCTTGAGATTACACTGCTGAACTTGCTGTATCTGGGACATTATAGCCCAGCTTTAATAGCATCATATTAAGCTGAGACAATGCAGCCCCGTGACCTTGCAGTGCTTGATGGCCATATGTGCTATTTTAATGAAAAATTGGGACTTAAGTAAATGGCTGCCTATTGGCAGAGGGCTGCTAACAGGATCTCACTCAAGAACGCAGGGGAGGAATTGGGCTGTAATGGCCATCATCATCCCTCTGCCAGCAACCATCCACCATGGTGTGGAATGAGTCCCCTCTGGAGGTGGACATCACTGCTTCCACCATATTCAGGTGCACTGAAGCCTCTAAAGCACCTCTCCTGTGCCAGCATACCCCAGTGAGCAGGGAGTCAGGGCAGGCTTCCTCCCTCAGCGAACTGAAGCTGTAAATATTGATAGCCCTTTCCTTCCAGGGTTTTTTAATGCCCTCTTATACTTAGAAGCGATTAAACGCACCCATCATTACTAACCTGCAAAGTAAATGTGCCCTAATGGGCAGGCGAGCTGCGCCCGCGCCAACAAATCATTTCTAATGAATAGCACCTGGCACATTCATCACCACTCCACGCCAAAGCAAATCCATCTGCGTTAGCCACCGGGAAGAGCCAGGCTGGGCTCGCTCCGGGCTCGGCAAGGTTTGGCTCGTGGTGTGAGCTGGGCCAGCTCCGAGCTCTGCAGGAGTGCTCCTCGAGGAGCAGCACTGCCCCGTGCACAATGGCCAGAGGTCCCTCAGAGCGGCATGAAAGGCTCTAAATAGAAACCAGCGCTTCTCCTCGCGCGCACACAATGCTTTCCTGACCCTCCCCTGACCTCACCCTCAAATCTGGGGTTCACAGCCCCAGCCTTGAACCCGGCTCTGTTTTTTCATGTTTGGCCTCTCTATTTCCTGAGGTCAGGCAGCCCACCGCTCCATTAGCATGAAGCAACTCAGGGCTCATTTGCCAAAACTGACATCCTGGGAAAGTCCTGATGAATTTATGAATTAGAGGGTGCAGATCGCCAGGAAAAGAATTAAGGACTCGCTTGTTTGTGTTTTGTTTTGTTTTGTTTTTTTAATTATTATTATTATTTGCAGGAAATCAGCTGGGATGCTGCTGCTTTCCTTTTCCATCAGCCTTGAACGCTGCGTCAGCAGCAGTTTGCTTTCAGAGAGGAAAAAACACCTTTTTAAAGGTTTGTTGCTTTGTTTTTGGAAGGAAGGGCCGGAGGAAGGCAATGGGGCGAGGTGCTCCCACCCTGCAAGGTGGAAGAGGTAACGTTTATATCCCATAAATCACACGTCAAGTGCCCGCGAGGAGAGGTCATTAAACAGATATATGAGGCAAGAGGCAAAGTCCATCCATTTCGGGAGACGCTCCCGGTGTCAGCAGCTCTGCAGAAGCCTCCGGAGCACAGTACCCCGCCAGAAGCTCCCACAATAGTCCCTTATTTATGCCCTCCTTTACTTATTTGACTACATTTTCTTAAGTAACTTGCTGGCTTCCCCCTGGCAAAGCCGGGAAGATGGAGTGGGAGCACGACGGATGGAGTGATGGATGGGGGCTGGCAATTAATCATCAAACCAGGAGCTTTCATTGGGAGTCATGTGGAAAATGCAGCTTTGGAAGCATTTGTCTTGGTCTCACCAACAACAAGAGGGGCTGCTCCCCTCCCTTTGTCTCTCACCCCCTTTCCTCCCTCCCTACCTCTCCCTTTTTGGCTTTTTGCACCCTGTTCCACAGATTAAAACCTTCTCCATCCTTTACCTGCTCCAAGCAGCTCCTGTGCTGCCTTGATTTATGCCTTGTTTACCTCAGGCTTCAGCAGAAAAATAACGACCAGATAATAAAGAGTGCTGAGTAGCTATTCACATGCCACAGCCCTGCTTTGGTGCCTGGGCACGGAGCAGAGCAGGAGGAGGACGAAGTCAAACAGTTCCTCTGGGTGTTGAGTCAGCACTTTGGTGGGCAACGTGGTGGTCACGTTTCCTGGGGGTTTTATGAGGGAGATGCCCTGGGCACCTGCTGTACTCAAGCAGACTCAGCAGGATGCTCTGTCCCATCCCCCCAAGCATCCCCAGGCAGGAGACAGGAAAGTCATGCTCCAGCCTTCAGCCACCCCGGGGTGCTGAGTGCTGCAGCATCCAGACCCCAATGGACCTATGGGGCTTCACCCATAGCAGTAGGTTTCCAAGTTTACCATAGCACTGGGACCTACAGGTTTCCATTGATCGCTGCCTGCAGGGACAACGCAGAGCTTCATTACTGCACATTTCCCCTTCCCTACACCATCTGCTTAAAGGATCGCCGTTAATGCAGGCGAGGAAGGACCCATTGTTTACTACACGAAGAGGGAAAAGGGAAGGTTTTCACTGCCAAGATACTATTTTTAATCCTAATGGAGATCCAGCATGGCCAGCGAGGTGCTGCTGCGTGGGAACAGCAGGTTGGTCTCAGCCCAAACCGGAGCACGGGGACATCGATGGCACCACAGCAGGACAGACAGCCGGGATGTGGGGACCAGCTCGGGGAGAGAATGGCTAGGATGGGCACACTGCTCTGCTCAGTTGGATGAGAAGCAGAGATGCAATCCAGCACAGGACCTGCAGCGTAGAGGAGGGAGAGCAGCAGTCCCTCTCGNGGGGGGGGATGTCTGCTTATTGCTTATTAACCCCCCTGCTCCGGCACTGAGCCAGCAGCTCGCACCGACGGCAGCAGCCGAGGGCTCTCCGCCGCACGCTCTATAAATACGTGTGCATGACAGATCTGGCACCGCGTATTCCTGTAAGTGATGTCATCTTTGGGAAGTTACTTAGCAACCGTGAGAAATGTTTTGGAGGCTGTAATTTTTCAGTACGGTCGAGGCGCGTATTTGTGCGGCGCAGCTAATCAGCTCGCTGGCGACTCCGCCGCGATGAGCTCATTTTCTTCATCATTATTTTATGTGAATTGGGCTTTTAGCACTAAAGAGGCCACAAAGATTTAATTCAAAAAATGCGATTGCTTTATGTTTCCAGGGTATCGTTAACACGGCATCGACGCAAATAACCATGGTAACAAACTGGTAATTAGTACATATATGGCACTTGTTATTAATACAGAAACAGGACAAGTTCCAAATCAGCGCAGATTACAGTACATTATTACCATAGTAATTACCTGCAGTAACACACACAAATTGAACTAAATGGCCAATTGAACTAGAGTGAATGGCTTTTTATTCCAGTCCCTAAATAATGTGCATTCTTGGCTGAGCAGTTCAAGGTAAATAAAACTGGTTTGAATTTATTGCCAACTTTTTTGCCTTCGCTGGGGAAGGGCTGCAGATGGCAGGAGTCAAGAACTCCCTTCGCCGTGCACACACTGTGATGATTGTATGGACTGAGCCGGCCCCGACTCCCGCACAAAGACAAAGAGAGCAGAAGTCACTCCTTTCAGTTTTAGAGAAAGTGCAGAAGCGCTCCTCACCGAAGCACTCTGCCCTTAGACCCTCCCCCCCCCTACCCACCCCCAATCTTTATTTGTGCTCTTTATCTGCACGCTTCCAGCAGGCACAATGGAGAATCATTGTTCTCTTATCGGGTCCATCTCTCATTGTGTTTTACGTTTCTCAACCCGTAAGAAAATTATTATTTTAGCAGGCAAGCTTTTAATTACGTTTCGCTGTATTTGCTTTGGCTCTCGCAGCATGGAAAATCTGCTCCTTTTAACAGCTATCCATTTAGTGCGGTTCTGATAAAGCCAAGCTGCCTGCAACTCGGTTTTATGCAATCCCATCTGGATTCCCCATCCTCCGTCCGCATCCCAAGCTCAGAGCCGTGCCAGCGCTCGGGGCCAAAGCCCACGTACCCCAGCGGCAGTGCTTCTCCTCACCACTTCAAATTAACGCCCATTAGGGCTTATTTCCATAACGCTCTTCCTACGCACCCGCAGCAGAGCAGCACCTGAGTTCAAAGCAGGGGGTGAGCCTTGTTGCCATGCCAGTATAGCCCAGTTTGGGTTCTTTGGGGTGGTTTTGCCCATGGGAGCCAATAGCACAGGGTTCCCCACCCATGCCCTGTGCGCTACCCAAGCCTGGTGCACCAGCACCAGCACCACCTGCTGCTCTGCTGCCCATTGACTTCCACGCAATATCCTATTTTACCCTAAAAACGCCCAGAAAGGACAGAATAGAGCTTTATTTTCTCTCTCCCCCTCTCTCCTTGTTGCTGTTTTGTTTTGCAACCGTAGCTGCTGTTGCCATGCTATCGCCTTTTGTTGCTATGGATTAATACTGTTTTTTTTTTACTTATTTTTACATGTGTCCTGGGAACATGATTGCTTAATTTGCCCTGCAGGTCTGTAGGGCTGACAGGCATTTCCACACTGTCCCAGCGCTCACCTTATCTTCTACCAGCTCCACGCTGCTTGCGGGGTAAATACCTGTGTAAATGTTCGCCAGACCAGTTTTTGCCCCACTGAGCACAGGGGACAGCATGTTCCTGCTGCCCACCCCACTGCAGTGGGGTTGGTTTCCACTTATCCCATAACAGCAGCTCAGTACTGTGCCATGGCAAGAAACCTGGGCAGCAGGGAGGGCTCCAGCTGTGTGATCCCAAACCCAAAGGGGACCATCCCCGTTTTATCCCATTACTTTGATCTTAGGGAACTGACTTCATCCCACTATTACTTTTGCACTGGGATCTTCACAATGACCACCGAGTCCTAATGCACTAATGAATATGGATGTGGGGGTTGGCCTCTTCCTTCTGTAATTAATACTGTCGCCGTCCTAGAGGTCATCTAATGAGCAGTGCTCAGACAGATATCCCCCCGGAGCCGCGAGCCAGCAGTTCCCATTTGCACACATCAAAGGGGAGCGGGTGACATCACGAAGATCACAGCAAACATCAGCTCTGCCTGTCTGGGGGGAGAAAAAACTAGCTCCTTGCAGATCCACAGCTGGTGGGTCTTTTAATTGCACAAGGGCCGAGGAACATTCCAACCATAACATCCTGCAGCCTCCTCGCCACCAGACAACATGCCTTTTATTAGCACAGGAATGTGTCTTTAATAAACTGGAGGTGTTCAGCCTGGGAGAAGGGTTGGGTGCAGCAGCAGGGTGCTGGGAGGGTGCTGTGGCTGTGTCGGAACGCTGCCCGCTCTGTTTACCACTGCCTGGAGGAGTCCCTTGCTGTGGGATTTAGGGAAAGCAATCAAAGTAACAGGTCTGAAAGTCCTGCCACGCTGCAGTGCCCATTGGACTCTTCAATCCCCTATGAAGTTTCTTTCCTTGGTGCCCCAAACCCTGACCCGCACGCAGCTCACCCTCGATGGGTTTTGGAGTATTTTCCATATGACTAAATTATGTTTTTTTTTTTCCAATTGCAAAACCATCACCTCCTTCTTCATCAGCACGTGTGTGCAACCCACGCACAAAAAGCACGATCCCACCTAATTCAGGACATTTGGGAGTTTTATTCAGGGTTTTTCCTCTCCCTCACAGCAGCACCAGAGGAAATGCGATGCTGAGCAATTGCTCCCTAAGTAACAAATCTCCTGCATCATTCCCTCTCTGTTATTTATCCTGAGCGCATGGCAGCAAAGCAGTCTGAAGGAGTGTGATGTTTCTAGAGCCCTGAGAATGGATGTTTGCTTTCATCAATCCTGGAGGAGCCCGTGGGGCCGGGAGAGGTGCGGCGCGGGAGATGTGTTCTATTGATTGAGCGAGCAGCAGGACGTGAGGCATCAGACACGGATCACAGCCCGCCGGGTGCACGGGGTATTGTCAGCTCTGCTGTGCAGGTTATCGGGGTCGGGGGATTTCATTTTTCCTTTCCTACCCATGGGGCTGAAAGAAGCGGGATCACTTTTCTCCGCCCTGCTCCCCCATTCCAGCTTCCCAGGAAAAAGCGCTGTGCCCCCTCTCCAAAAGTGAGATTTCACACGATTGCATCTGACAGCTCTCATTCCTCAGGCGCTTTCTCTTCCCTTCCTCGAAGGAAGGAAAAAAAATATCAAAGGTTTCCAAATGGGAGCACCTTCAGAGGCTGCAAAGTGCAGCTCAGAGCGGGGAGCAGAGGGCACGGGGATCCAGTGCTGCCAGGGGATTGTTACAGTGGTTTGATGCTGTGCTTGCCTTGGGCTCTTGGAAAACGTTTGCAGCTTTCAATTAATCTCATTAGTTTGGAAATCTGCAGAGGGGCGGGGAGGAGGGGCGGGGAATAGAAATAATTTCACGGGGAATTCTCTTTAATGACTTTTAAAAAACATGTAATCGAAATTGGGGCTTGTGGGGAAGGTTTAACAGCACCGGGGATGCAGCAAGGGATGCTGATGGAAGGCAGGGGGCTGTGGGCAGCACAGGGACAGCAGAGGAGTGGGTCCCAGGAGCTGTACAGCCCAGGAGAGCCCAACTTCCACCAGGGAGAGAGAATTCCATTTCCTTTCGCTGCTCTCCCGAGACTGAATGTGCAAGCCTGGAAATGGGCAGCAGCTCCAGCAGCTCTCCGTGCGCGATGGAGATGCCCCAGCATCAGGCCCCATGGTACCTCTGACCCTCTGTACCCCTGCATGTCTCCTTTCCAACTCATGCACAGCTGCACCTCCATGTAAGAGCCCATTGCAGAGACATGGGGCAGCCCCCACCAGCCCTTGTGCCCCATGCACCCCAACCTGCACTGTGCGTCCCAACCTGCCCCTCCTCCCCCGTACAGCCTCCCCTTCCTTCCCCACCTCCTCCCTGGCTGAGCTCTGCCCCCCTCTCCAGCCTTCAGGCTGAGCACTTAATTGATCGGATTATCCCTTATTTACTAATTAGCAGCCTTGTACTCAGAGGGCAGGAGTGGGGCCGGCTGTGCTTTCCCTTTATACCTAAGCTGCCGGTGTTTGCCGGCTGCAGAGGCTCCGTGAGCAATTTGCTGTGATTCATTCGTGCCGTGCAGGACTGAAACTTGGCACGGTGCTTTCCTGGGAACGGAGCGTCACAGCCACCAGGAAGAGGCAATGCCAGATTCTGCCCACCTTTAACCAGCCTTATTTTGCCTTCTTCTGCACCACGGTTTGGATTTCTGTGTTGAACGTGTTCTGTCATTACTGTCAGAGATAAGGTCTGCTGCTCCGTGTAGGTAGCACTGATATGGGTCTAATGGAGAAGGTATTACCCAAAGGGTGGAATGTGACTTTTGTCCTAAAGCACCAGGCTTTATATTCCTGCCACCCATGCCAGTGCCTTCACTAAGGAGCACACTGTGGCTGAAATGTGTCTCCATCCCCTGCAGCAGAACCTGTCAGCAGGAGTGGCCCAAGGGTGTAAGACACTCAAAGATCAAAGGTGGAGGAAGATCTTTGGGGGTGTACTGGGTACATGAGATAACTGGGCAGGAAGGATGAACCATTAGAAGGCTCTGCAAGGAAATGTGAATCTAGCTTCAGAGCCAAAGAGCAACTCCTGTTGACTCATTGGCAGCCAAATACTTGCGTGCATTATTTAGAGCTGTCCCAGGGGCACGTACAAACAAACTTTTGCTACCAGAAGCCAGTTACAAAAATAAAAAGCCAGCTTTTCACAGGAGAACATCCCAAAACATACGACTGCTGGTGTCCCATGAGAGGAGGCAGGGGCAAGGAGCTGGGGTTGCAGGATGCAGAACATGGGATGAGAGATGAGTGATGAAGGATGCCCAATGGCTGCAGGCAGGCACAGCTCCCTGCTGGCACCAGGCATGTCCCCCTGCTCTGTCTTTGTCCACTGCCAATGGATCAATTGTGCTCAGAGAGCTCTGGTCTGCCTATGTAGGTCAGGCAGGCAGAGCTGGCTCCACGGTCTGTGAGGTTCATAAAATGAACAAGGGTCCCCCCTTCTGCCTCCACCCAACCCCCCTGATGCCCGGCCCTTGGCACAGAGCAGCTTTGGCTCTCTTCCTAGAGGAGCAGAGCACTTCTTCGAGGCTTTGGGCACGTTTGCAGCTCCTGGGCCAGCATTTTGCCCCCATGCATCGCCCCGAGCAGTGTTCTCCCTGTTGGTCTCTGCAGGAGCAGAGCTCTGTGCTGGGAGGGAAGGGGCGACATGACCCAATTCATGGCTGTGTGTCGATAGTGCTGGCGTGGCTCCCGCTGGGCTCTGAGAGCAGGATGGGACTGACCCAGCTCCCAGCATGGGGGACTTCTCTGCACTGCAGCAACCTGGGGTGGGCTGGGCAGCCCCAGGAGGAGGGAGATTTAGCACACCAGGCTGCTCCTCTGCACAGGATGGGAGCAGATAAGAGTGGCTGCCTAACCTTCAGATTTTGGAGCCTCTGGTTTTGGCCACCCAGTTTTGATTGCCTCCAGTAGCCTTCATCTCTCCAAAGGAAACTCAAATCCTCCAGAGATGTGGTCTCACAAACATAGCAGGGGAAGAGAGAAAGCAGAAAATAAACATTTTCAAATAAAAAGATATTTAGTTTAGAGCAAACTTTGCACTAGCTGAAGCCTTGACCTTGTGTTCTCTCCTAGGAACAAGCAAGAGCAGAGCAAGGATTGCATTATTTTGCCTGAAATTTGGAGTGGATCAACCCCCTGCTGTTCCTAGCTCCTGAAATGAGTGGCTAAAAACAACATGCATTTCCGGAGAATGAATTAAACAGCGAGCCTGAGTACTGACTGTATTTTAAGAGATGTTTATTTGTCCTCACTGCTGCTCTATAAAGAGTTGCACAAGGACTTATTAAATTTTAACCCCACATTGTTCCTGGGTAAACACTGCCCTTCACCAGAGTGCTGAGTGCCCAAACAAGAAGCAGCTCACTGCAGCTCGCAGCATCAGCACTGTGCACGGTCCCATGCTGCTCCTGCCTGGGCTTGGATAGTTGCTGGCTGTTCTTTCAGTGCAGGGGAAGGATGCTGCCCGATTGTGTTTTCTTTCTGAGCATGTTGTTGGGTCAGACAGCTTGTTCCTGGTTTCCTACAGACCTCCAAATGTCTTCTGCACCTTTCTGCCAAAGCTTGCTTTGTAAGTAGGCAGGGAAGACCTTGGTTTGCAGAAGGGTAGCCAAGCCAGTAATGTATGTCTGGGCTTCTGTCCTCCTTATTTCACAGCATGGAACGGGAAAAGGTGAGACACTGGGACTATGGGCCAAGGAGCTCGCTGTACCTCCTCAGCATTCCAAGCCAGGGTCCTCCTGCTCCCACCTGCACAACAAGGAGCCCTGATGAGGTGGGCAGTGCCAAGCTCCGACCCTCAGCTGCCCTTCTGCAGACACTGAGAGCTTTCTCCTACAAGTGGGCACTGTGGCACACCCAGGGCCACTGGTGACCATAGAGGAAAGTCTGCCCAGAGCCTCAGCAGTGAGAACCAGCAGCACTGGTGCAAGAAGAACAGCCTGGAGCACTGTACTGCTGGATAAAAATACAGTTTTGCTGTTTGCAAGGGAAACGCTGAGTAATCAGCATGAAAAACAAACCCTGGTGTCTCAGCATGAAATCCAGTTCTCCTTGACTAATTAGGGGTCCTGAGAAGCCCCTACCTCCCTGTTTTTGGGGTGTTGCTCCTGCCTAGAGGGGATGCTGCTGCAGGACGTGAGATGCTGACCACAGTTCTCCAAAAAGAAGGATCTGCGCACTGCAGAAACATTTCTGTACTCATGTTTGTTCCCTCTCCTGGGTCTGGGCAGAATGTCAAAGCCTGCTCTGAGCTGGAAATATTTTAAGACTAGCACTCACTGGAGACTGAAACAATGGCAATTCTTTAGCTACTGAGGCTTTTATAAAAGGGCTTTTGACAGAGAGGCTGCTTAGGGGTTTTTTTGTTGTTGGTTTT
>VXAB01008144.1:17285-32769 GCA_013399175.1 Odontophorus gujanensis | reverse complement strand
TTTGGAAGAATGTTTAATATTAAATGATCTCTTTATATGAAAGAATTGAAAGATCAAGTTCCCTCTCAAATACCAAAAACATATTTAATGCAGCAAAAAATATGTTTCAGAGTGTATGTGTATTACCTTTTATAAGTTCTGTTTCCTTCTCAGTGGGCAGTTTTGCAGCGTGCCACAGTGTGAGCAGGTGAAGACAGATGTTCACATAAAATGTTGTGTTTATATTTAGTTTTCTCTTTCAAAGGAGTTGTTTTTCATTCTCAAGGTTAGGTCAACAAGTGTTGCTAAATTATCCTACTGGCATTATAGACTTGTGAAGTTCCACCTATGGAACTTTTTCACAAACATTGTAGCAACTGTCTCAGTTCACAGGACTAAGAAAATGATCTCCAGTGGGAGATTAAACGATACTGTCTTGAAGAGAGAATATTGTTTGGGTAAGGTTCACAACAGAATGGTGATAACAGCTGTGGAACTGGAGGAGGCAATCTTTCTATAATATTGTTATAACTGAAATAGAAAGATAAGAAGCAATATAAAATTAGCCTAGGTTAAAAAAACATTATTAGTAACTTGCTGTAATGTGCCAATAAGCAGACATATTCACAGGGAAAGCAGGCACAAGGAAAATTTAAAGTACTGAATAACAGCTCTGGTACTAACACAAAATCTCCACTTGGAACAGTAATCCATAATTAACTATTTCCCTGAATAACAGTTTCAAATATCTGAGTATACCTTCAGACAAAGTCTTTACTTCTCACATACAGAATTCATCAGAAATACTGATTAAAAAAAAAAAATACAAATTGAGTCAATTCTAATTTTTGTTACCCATTGATATTATTCAATGAAAAAAATTAGAAAGGTGTTAGAATTTTATGTACAAGACAAGTAGATTTAGGAATTGAGAATATGCAATGTGTATGTCCAAAGATAAAGAGATACTGTGAATTGAAGCTCTTGAGTTAGAGCACAGCAGAAAGAATGAATTCTTGACTTGTGTAAATTTTCCTGTTGTCTTTAATGACAGAAACTGGCAGTTCATACAGTGTCCTCTTCGGTATCATTACTGATGACCTGGATGAGGGCACTGAGTGCACCCTCAGTAACATTGCAAATCACACCAAGTGGGGTGGAAATGTCAATCTGCCTGGAGGTAGTGAGGCCCTACAGAGGCATCTGGACAGGTTGGATAGCTGGGCTGTAGCCAATGGGATGAGCTTCAACAAGACCTAATGCCAGGTCCTGCAGTTTGGCCACAGCTACCCTAGGCAATGCTGCAGGCCTGGGGCAGAAGGCTCAAAGACTGTGTAGAGGAAATGGAACTGGAGGTATTGATTGAAGCTCAGCCGAACATGAGCCAGCACTGAGCCCAGGTTGACAAAAAGCCCTATTGCATCCTGGCTTGTATAAGAAACAGTGTTGCCAAAAGGAGCAGGGAAAAAATAGTCTTCCTGTACTCAACGAAGGGGTGGCAGCAGCTCAAGTACTGTGTTCAGTTTTGGGCCCCTCGCTGACAGAATGTCACTGAGGCCCTGGAGTGTGTCCATAGAAGGGCAACAATGCTGGTTGGGGTCTGAAGTGCAGGCCTTATGAGAAGTGGCTGAGGGAGCTGGGATTGTCTAGTCTGAAGAAGAGAAAGCTCAGGGGAGACCTCATTGTTCTCTGTAACTACCTGAAGGGAGGATGTAGTGAGCTGAGATTTGGCCTCTTCTCTAGTGTAACTAGCGATAGGACAGGAGGGAGTGGCTTCAAGTTGTGCCAGGGGATATTTAGATTGGATGTTGGGAAATGCTTCTCTGAAAGAGTGGTCAGGCACTGGAATGGGCTGCTCAGGGAGGTGGAGGAGTAATTGAACCAAGAGGTGTTCAAGGATTATTTAGACATTGTTTTCAGGGTTATGGCTTAGTGAGCTGTAGGCGGACAGCTGGAACAGATGATCTCATAGATCTTTTCCAACCTGGGTGATTCTATGATTCTAATGTGACAATCTGATCTTGAAAAGCTAAATACTCTTGGAAACTAGTGGTCTAGGAAAAGTAATCAGCACAGTTTCTGGTTAATACCACTGTATTCAGGAGCAAGGTTTCATATGAAGCTTTATAAATGAATGGTGGCCATACTTCTTAAGAAATTCAAGATGTAGAATATTTAGTGAAACTTGTTTATGTCACATCTCAACTACTACATGTCACAGAACAATTTTGACTTAAATGAATTAATGTTAAATATCAAACTTTATAAGGAACACAGTCTGGTTTTTAAGCAGATGAATTATTAAACTTACGTAGTAAAGGATTGCTTTTTTGCTAGCATTACCATTTTTGTCTTAGACATCAAACAGCAACTCTTCTTGTGCATTTCCTGCCTACTGCAGTGATTTGTCCTAGATACTAAATTTGAGGTGAAGAACCCTCATGGGGAACCACTCATTAAAATACACAATATTTGCACTGCACCCTACTTCACTTGAATACAGGAAATTAAGCAAAGGTAAAAAGTGGACTTTCGATTACCTCTGACAGAAAATAACTTCTAGCAGGTCTTTTAAAACAGTCTCTATTAAGACAGGTGTGTTACATTACATCAACTCTTACAACTTGCTAGATACGACTTCTGAATTTTATTAAGGAAGATAACTGGAAAGTATGCATTTTAGCACATCCCTTTAGAAAACAGCATCTGTATATTATAAGTACAGCTATAAAGAATTAATAACACAAATTTGTTTTTGGCTGTGGAAAGCAAATAGTGTATGTAATGTTTTTACTAATTGCTGCATGCTAACAGCTTGATCAGCCCAAATTAGTGAATACTCTGGAAGATAATCAAGCATCTTTTTCATGTATAGTAACAAGATAATTTGCAACATTTCAGAGCTGTTAACACAGTGTATAATTTTGCATAATGTTACCATTCAAAGTTACATACTGCCAGATCTTCTGTTGTATGTTATTCTTAATGCATCCCATCGCATATGGATTTTATAACTTTTAAGATGCATGTTTTCTCTCTTTTTCAGTTCCTAAATCTTGGAGTTGATATATCAGTGACTGAAAGACTGCACAGTAAAATAGTAAGAAGTGACTCCCATGGGACTTAAGCATTTTTTAGTACCTTTAAATATAACGAGAGCAATAGATTTACTAGTTCTCCTAATGATTCAAACTATTTTCTCAATAACCAGGTCTAATTTTACATGGAACTATGAGTGTAAAAAATTTACAGGTTAAGGACTGGATTTTTACTACTGGTCTAGAAATGAAAGCACGCATCTTCTTTTATAAAACAGTTTTATTCAGTCTTTGCATTGAGATTATCTACTTCTGAATATTATGAGAAAACACAGAATAACTAGGGAAGTTTACAGAATGGAGATAAGATGTCCTTTCCATCAAACTTTAACATTCAGAATTTTCTCCATCACCAGACTGACTCCTTTGAAAGTAGGAAATATTTATGTCCATAGGCCAGAGGTTGTACAATCGGACATATTTTTATTCAGTTGCAGTAACACCAAGCAAAAATTACTGGTGTGCTTTTGTCTGGGTCTGGGTTTGCTCTGCTACTGAGAAATGAAAAAAAAAATAAAAAATCATTCATTTTGAATTCAGGGCATTTTTCTACTGCTTTCAATGCTGACTACAACAGTCTATTGGTGACTCAAATGTTTTTGATTTCTCAAACACTTGTACTTAACATGACCATTTAAAATACGTAGCTGCGTCTAGTCCAAAGTGTTTACCTTCTTTTCGAATGTTTGCTATAAATTCTGTTAAACATGCTAAAATTCTAAATAAGTAGCTGACATTGATTGTCTTTCCATTCCTAAAGGTACTTTTTAAAATATATTAATTACTTCCAAAGTGCTTTTCTCATAGATGAGAAGTTACACAATGCCTGTTTTCCTATGGTATTATGAGAAATTCATGTTAATGAGATCTACATTTTAGTCCTTTTTGAAGCCAAGTTAGATCTCAATCTTCTCTTCACTGGGCCCATGTTTTTGGTTTTCCAGAGCTGAATCAAGCTATTGTGTTTGGGTGTGGTGAAGCTCAACCAGTTTCTAATGAGCATGTTAATTTGCTCTCAACCCAGGGTGACCAGAGCCTTTACTGTAAGTGCCCACCGACTAGGGTTGGTTAAGAAACTATTTAGCTGGTGCTTATATAAGAATTAGGCTAACAGAACAGATTATGGAAGTGCTCAACAGATAAAGCATTTTGTGCTATAGGTTGCAAAGGGAGTTTCAGTGAAATCTGTGCAACAGTGAAAAGTTTTACGTGTTAAGGCTACATGTCACAGGGATGCTTCCACAACAGATGCTGGTGTAGATTACTATTGAAGAGATTCAGCTTGAGGATGTAGTCCTCCTAATCTCAAACTGTAGGGAGTTCCTGGGCCCTCTTTCTAATGCTGAGAGATGTTCCTCTGTGCTGCAGAGGTATGTTGCCTTGGAAGGCCATGCTAAGGAGGAACAAGATAAGTGGGCAATTCATTCAGCAGCAAAAAAGATGAAAGGAAGATAGGATTTTCTTTGTGATACACAACTTGAAGAGCTCTGGACCCTCCAAGTGTGGTAGAGACATAGGAGCATTCACCTCTAGTGTTAAAATACGGACTGAAGAGTGTGAAGAATGGAAATTGATGACTTCTGGCATGAAGAGGATGGGTTCTGCCCCACCTAAAAACTTAAAGAGACAAAACAGGTTTCCTAGCCTCACGTTTGAAGACTAGCCAGATATTTCTTCAAGCAAAATAACTAGGCCACCATCCATACAAGAACTTCAGGAAGAAGCAACTACTGATCATACTGGGAGTCTCCTTGCTATGGGAAACAAGGACACTCATCTGTCAGTTTGGCTCATCAACTAGAGATTCTTACTGTCAGCAAGTGATTGGGTCCTGAATATTCTAGAGGGGCATCTGAAGTTCACTTGACCTTGTGACTACTACTCTCTGTTCTTCTTCAGTGTGGGCACAAATAAGAATGAAAAGGAGTACACTGATAATCCAGGTCAATAACTGGCAGTGGAGCTGGTGTTGGAGATGATGTTTTAATTTCTATGACCATGACAACCTATTCACAGATGTATTTCTTTGAAATGGATGATATCTACCTCATTAAGCAGGACACAGTTATCTTTGCCAATAGAATAACTAATCTGGTAAAGATAGATTTAAAATGCTAGTGGTATGAATGCAGTGATGAACATGTTCAACAGCAAAAGGACTGAAGGAATGCGATGGTAAAGGATTACAAAATTCTGATTAAAAAATCACTGATATATAAGGAGGGAAGAGCTGACGAAGTACCATTACGCAAAAATCTCCTAAAATGCTGGGGTGCCTATATAAAATGGCTGTACACTAATTCATGCACTGAGGGGAATAAACACAGTAAGTTAAAGATGTGCATGCAGTTGCAGAGCTATGATCATCTAGGGCAAAAAGTAGTTCTGGTTTCCAAATACCCAACGTGGTTTTTCAAATACGTTCTTGGAAGAGATCCAAGTGATAAGGTCCTGGAGGTAAGAGGGGTGTCAAAAAAGCTGGTTAATACTCAAAGATTCACAGAATCCTAGAATCACAAAATTGTAAGGGTTGGAAGGGACCTCTAGAGATCATCAAGTCCAAATCCTCTGCCAAAGCAGCTTCCTAGACCAGGTTGCACAGGTAGGCATCCAGGTGGGTCTTGAACATCTCCAGAGAAGGAAACTCCACAGCCCCTCTGTGCAGCCTGTGCCAGTGCTCCGTCAATGCACTGCGAAGAAGTTCCCATGCACATCCGTGCGGAACTTCCTATGCTTCAGTTTGCGGCCATTTCCCCTTGTCCTGTCACCACACATTGCTGAAAAGAGTCCAGCCTCATCCCTTTGTCTCCTGCTCCTTAGATATTTATAGGCATGGATCAGTTCTCCTTAGAGTCTTCTTTTTTCAAGGCTGAACAGACCCCGATATCTCAGCTTTCCTCATAAGGGAGGTGATCCATGCCCTTTATCATCTTTGTAGTCCTCTGCTGGACTCTTTCCAGGAGATCCCTGTCTTTTTTGTATCAGGGAGTGCAGAACTGGACACAATACTCCAGGTGAGGCCTGACCAGAGCAGAGTAGAGGGGAAGGATCTGCTCCCTCGACCTGTTGGCCACGCTCCTTTTAATGTATCCCAGGATCCCATCGGCCTTCTTGGACACCAGGGCACTCTGCTGGCTCACGACCAGCCTGTTATCCACCAGGACACGAAGGTTCCTCTCCTCAGAGATCCCCTCCAGCAGGTCATCCCCCAACCTGTACCAGTACATACAGTTATTTCTCCATAGGTGCAAGACTGTACACTTGCTCTTGTTAAACCTAATCTGTTTTCTTTCTGCCCAGCAATTCTACCTGCCCAGGTCTCGCTGAATGGCAGCACAGCCTTATGGTGTGCCAGTCATTCCTCCTGGCTTTGTAACATCAGCAAACTTGCTGAGGGTGGACTCTATTCCCTCATCAAAGTCATTGATGAAGATGTTGAACAGAACCAGACCCAGCACTGATCCCTGAATATCACCACAAAGTACAGACCTCCAAGTGTACTGTGAGCTACCAAACACAGCCCTCTGAGCTCTGCCAGTCAGTCAGTTCTCAGTCCACCTCACCATTCACTTATCTATTCCACACTTCCTCAGGTTTGTTATAAGGATGCTGTGGGAGACGGTGTCAAATGCCTTGCTGAAGTCAAGATAGACTACATCCACTGCTTTTCCCCCATCCACCTAGCCAGTAATGACATCATAGGAGGCCACCAGGTTGGTCAAGCATGACGTCCCCCTGGTGAACCCACGTTAACTACTCTTGATAACTTTCTTCTCTTCCAATTGCCTCAAGATAGCATCCAGAACAAACTGTTCCATCATCTTTTCCAGGGATGGAGGTGAGGCTCCTTTCTCTAAGTCCAAGAGTGATTATAAAGTTAGTAAAAAGTGCTGGAAGACTGTAAAGAAGAAAAAGGAGCTCCTGACTGAACTCTAACACAAAACTGAAGTGGGAGCAGTTCAGGAATACTGAGAAAATGTCCAAATATACAAGGAAGACATTAGGAAAGGCAAAGCCCAGCTGAAAACGAATCTCATGAGACATCGTATATGAGGAAAGAAGGGCTTCTAAATGTTTATAGGTGATGAAAGTAAGACTAGGGAAAAATATAGGTCTACTACTTAACAATACAGGTGACCTCGTGACAACACAAAGAAGATTAAGGTATTAAATGCCTTCATCTTCTTGATTTTTTCTAGCAAGAGTGGTCTTCAGGAATCCCAGGTCCCAGACACCAGGGAGAAGAGCTGAAGAGAAGCAGATGTATCCTTGATGGAAGAGCAATATGTCAGGGAAACACCACACATGTGCCCTGATGGAATTTAGCCACAAGTGCTGAGACACCTGGAGAACTGGGTTCACTTCTGGGCTCCCCAGTATAGGAGAGACGTGGATGCACTGGAAAGAATCAATGGAGTGGCTATTCAGATTCCTGCTTTTATGAATATGGATACAGGCATGTTTCTTTGGTAAATTATTGTATTGTATTAATTCTAAGGATGGCATTCATTAATCAATCACACCATGATAATAATGTTTTCCTTCTCATTTTATCAATGCAGAAACCCTTATTATAAACTTTTTTTTTTTCTGAGAATGCATTTAACCATTTTTAGACATACCTTACATTTATTTTTAAATAAGCTACAGTGTTCAGATATAAGTAATAATTTAAAAGACTTTATTTCTTACATCTTTAGTGTGACTGACACCCATATTTAAAGCAGTAATATGTTTTAGGGTGACTGTTCCTTGATTTTGAGTTCCTTGTCCTGACAAACAAATTTTAAATCAAATTTCATCTATATTGCAATGCTCTTCTGAAAAAAGAACCCACACTGAAATTCATTAACTTCAAAATGTCAGAAACAGGTGAAATAGAAAGAAATAATTATAAACTGGAAATTCTGGTTTTGCATGTGGAAGTATTCCTCTTGACTTCAAAGTTACATTTTTGTTACTTTATCCATTTATTCCTGTCACTTGACAAATCACCAGGTCAACTTTGCTTATTAAAATCAGACTGCCACCTCTATGAATTCTTTATTAGTGAAAGCTAAAAATGACAAAACAGATTTAGTTAATTGAGTTACTTTCTTAGGACAAGAGGCAATGGCCACAAGTTGCACCAGAGAAGATTTAGATTGGATATGAAGAAAAACTTTTTCTCTGAAGGACTGGTCAGGCACTGGAATGGCCTGCCTAGGGAGGTGGTTGAGGCACCATCCCTAGTGCTGTTCAAGAAGCATCTAGATGAGGTGCTAAGGGATATTAGGGGATTAGTAAGGGATATTATAAGGGGATTTAGTAACTTAGTGGGTAGGGACGGTGATATGAGCATGGTTGGGCTAGGTGATTTTGTAGGCCCTTTCCAACCTAGTGTTTTTATGTTTCTATGTAATCACTTTTAGTAGAATACTAACCTTAGAGTACTTAAAACTTGCAAGAAATTTGCAGAGGTTTGTGCACATGCTAAGTGAGACCAATCTGTAAGGTTAAACTGTCAATGGTATACAGCAGGTAGGTTAATACTGAAACGAACAATTAATTTTGAAACTGATTGTCAGAAATAAATTGATCCAGAATACTGAACAAATGGCACAAGTGTCTGTTAAAAATTCATCCCATACATTAATTTAATAGATATTCTATAGGAGAGAATAATTTTACACTTAGATTTGATGTTGAGCTCTGTAAAATATTAAGATTCAAGTATTAAAAAAATCCCAAAATTACTCTGCTGCTTCTCCTAATCCTGAAAAAAAGTTTTTTGGTTTCTTTTTTGATTAACAACTTACTGGTTTTAGCAAGACAATTGAACCTCATGTATGTGACAAAGCCTTCAGTTTCATTCTCTCTACATTACTTTTCCATCTAGCCAGAAGCTATGCAGATGTTGCTGTATTTTTCTATCACATACAAGTCTTCATTTTCACAAAATTTCCTAGGAGCTGACGTTCTAAGTAGTTCAAATATGGAATCATGACAACCCAGCTTTATTTTAAGACATAGTGAAGAGTCACAGTGCAAATTCTGTTTGGCAGGGAAGATTAAAAAAAAAATAAATCCCACAATAAATTGCCACATAGTTATTGTCCTATCAGAATGACACACTTAGATATGTCAGATAAACAAGAGAGTTCTCTCTTCAAGTTAGTGCTGCTTGCTAGATGTTACAGTGATTGATACCACAGCAGTTTGAGCAACAGCTTTTTACTATCTCCCTTTATGCTGTCCTATTTGTTTCTTCTTAAACTAGGCCAGTGTGCCACCCTGGCTCCAAATGTGCACTGGAAAATTTATTTTGGAATCTGATGGGCCTGAGAGACTACCAGTATGTGTGCCAAAAACGATCCCTTCTTCAAAAGAATATTCTAGACTCTAACTGGATAGTACCACACTAGATGGTGTTTGTAGTAAATCTCCTTGTCAAGATCCATGGGAGCTGGCAGAGTTGACAAAGGTCTGTGCCATCTGTGCTATAAAGGACTGGAAAATAATGTTTTATTTGGAACACAGCAATGCCACTCAGCTTTTTACAGGAGACAATGGTATGGTGATGGTGTGGTTGTAATGATATTGCCATGTGTAGTGATAATCCAGTCTCTGGAAAAACAAGGCAGTGATTCAAAAAGAAGTATCTCCCAAGAGCTTTATGTCAGGCCCTGTCTAAACAGGAGGGAGTACACTGAATTAGTTATAATCAGTAATTCTTTGAAGAGTTAAATTAATAAGCATCTAATTGGAGCATGGTCCTTATCTTCTTTCATATCTGAAGCACTATTAATTTCTTGCTGATTGCCTGAGAAACTGTGTTGCAAGAACAGTTGAGAAAATGCCAAAAATTGTGTTTTGATAAATCTACTCTGAAAGAAAACAACCTTTTTGGCATTGACTTCATAAATAAAGGGAACATCAGCTGTCCGGGTGAGTGCTATAACATTAACAAATAGAGGGATGGAATTACTCACACATCCATGCAAGTGGCAGATAATAAAGACTGTAAGCAGTGATGAATTTAGTGCTTCATAATGTCTACAATATACAATCATATAACACTTAAATCATTTCTGCATATTAAGCTTTATTTTTAAATCTAGTAGACCCTGTTATACTTTTGACTTTTTATGTGGAATAAACAAAAAAGTTTTTCTCTCATACCAGGTCTTTAAAACTGAAGCCCGTGGACACAATCCAGAATCCACTAAAGGCAGTTTTCCCACTTAACCATCAAGTCAGGAGAGAGAAATATCCAGCACAGGAGAACAAGAATTTTGCTGACAGGTTAATCTGATCCCAGCGAGTTCCAAATGAAGCATTTTCACTGGTACCTCACTGTTTCTATTACAAACCTGACTGTGCCATTGGGCTTGCCCTGGTTTGCTGCTGTTCGGTATGATTGTTTTGCTACAATTTTGTCCAGACTGACTTGAGAATTTTGGCATGTGAAGTAGGAGTATTTTAACATAACTTGAGACCAAGAGCCAATATGATAGAGAAAAGCTGTGATGATTAATCAAGTGGGATAGGTATGGTTCAGCAAGAACAGTGAGGGAGCACAGCAGCAGCAGCCCTATATCTATTCACAGCCACCAGCATACTAAAATGTGGAAAGTGACTTCTCCAGGTCAGAGGCATTAGGAGCCAAAACCACACCAACATGCTTCTGCACCACAGAAAAGTGACTCTTTCCTTAGGGTTAAATCAAAGAGATCTGATAATAATTCTGAATGCCTACTGTACCTGGGTCCTGGATGCTACAGTCCCCCAAGAATAAAAAATAATTGTGTTTATTATCACTGCTTTCCTCAGTAAATTATTTGGCCGCCATCTCTCTCTCACTGGCTGCTCCAGACAGTTTAAAGGCTTCCTCTAGCTGAGACTTCTGAGGCTGCACTTTCCATATGGGCTGGTGTGCATATTTTGGTCCCTGCCATACTTGCTTTTTTGTCAAACAGTACGGATAAAATGTTATCATTCCACTCTGCTGTCTCACGAGGAATAAAGCAGTGAAATAAGGAGCTGTAATCAGTGTACTAAAATTCTGAACATTTGCAGTAGAGCATACTGAGGTGCACAGCTTCTCCCAAGAGCTTGGAAATCTCACGTAAATTTGGGAGTTCCATTGTGCACACAAATTTAGAATTTTATTTATTAATTTATTTTTTTATTTATTTCAGCTGACCTGCTGCAGTGAGTATACAGTGACTGCTCAATACACACAGTAACACTGTAAGTCATACAAGTTTTTAAATGTTGATTTTGTAATAGGAAATGAATAGAAGTCCCTGATTTGTTTACCAGCTTTGAAGAAGGAAGACTCTTGCATTGTAAGGGTATTGTTTTTTTGATATACCCTCAGTCCAATTAGAAGTTTCCAAGACAAGATCTAACTGCTGTTCTCTGATACCTCAGAGTCACACTGCAGGCAGCCAGGGAGGAAAAGCTGCTCTGCACTTTTCAGTCAAAGGACGGAAAATAGAAGAAAGGAAATTCTCCTATGGAAAAATGTAAGTAACAGTTGTGTCTAGAAGTTGAAACTCCTCATTTCCATTTCAGTTGCAGCAGTCTCCATTAATCTGTATGGAAACCAGAGGCCTGTAAAGGACTCTCTGCTGTCTTTCTACACACCTACTCTCACGCATGAGGCAGAGATAGACGGACAATGCAAACCACAGCTTAATTCCTCTCTTTGAATTCACTTTTTCTCCTGAAGTGAGTCAAAGCAGTCTTGAATAGTGGGAGCTGGCCTGTTATGGCTCCCTTCAGTAGCTCATTAAATGCTGAGGATTTTTTCCACAGTATGTTCATAACTAAGAGTCTCCCGGAAAATGGAGATCGTTTGCAAACTATCTGTACAACATAAATGACTTCTTAAAAGCACTAATGAAAAAAGTCTTTCTCCTCATTGTTATGTGCAGTGAGACTTTGCATACAGGAAGGGACCTTAACCTAGTTTGAATAATTTATCTGCATACCATTTTTCACAGTTTCTAAGGAAATTAAATCAGTTTATGCTATTAGAATAGTGATGTATATTCAAAATATAAATATCTTGTTTCTGAAAAGAGAGACAAATTAGCCCAAATAATCTTGTTTTCAAATCGAGTTTAGTATAATTTTCAAACAGTAACTCTCAGGAAAACTGGCAAACTGACAGATGATATCATACCTGCAGGAAAATGCATTGATTGATGACAACCTGCATGTATTCCTGTCTTTCCAGGACTCACATTGAAGAGCTATGCTTGTTTCACAAGCACACCATTTCAGACTGATTGGATGCCCAAAAAGAGCTGCATGTCACAGTGATTTCAGACTTGACACTGATTGACTGAAAAAGTCAGGAACAAACAGACACAGCAGTCACCACTGCAGTATCCACAGAGGCCAGGAACTGAAGTGCTCTAAAGCCAGATGGTGTCAGTGGCAATGGAGGGGGTTGGAGAAGAACAGTTCTGTGGGGGTAGGCAAATTGCATGGCAAGGATATTTTAGCTGTGTTTTCGTAGTTCAGGGAGAATCTGGTCTACTTCTTTGTCTGGATACAACAAATATTTTGTTTATTGTTCACATAGCAGCAGCTCAAAAGAACAAATGCAACATGAGGCTACAGAGTGACAATACATGAAAGCTAATAGGAGCAATAAATTCTTCTGTCATGGTCCAAGATTATCTATATTTCCACAAGTGAAAAAAATTAGCTACAGGGTTCATACTTGTACTCCAAAATTCCTACAGAACTGCATTTTATGTCATGCTTTAGAAAAGAATGTCTACAGTTTTGATGCCGTATCTCTGAAATGAGTCAAAACATACCATTTTGAAATTCAAAGCTTTGAGTGTAGTTAACACATTCAAACAAAGCATTCTTTTTCTTCTCACATCTTCTAGCTGCTACTGGAATTTATAGAATTCCCCTGGGGTATAGGAGGGTGCACGCTCTATTCAGGTGATTTGAAAAAATGGTCAGATATTTGGATGTGTGTGAAAGAGTACTATGTTCTGAGACAGATTATATAATGAAAAATAATGTTTCCCATTAACTTGTGGACATGAGGGCATACAAACTAAATACACTGAGGATGTAATAACAGCCTTCCAGTATTCTCTTGCTACATCTCAGTAAAATATAGCAATGTAATTATGCTTGCCAGTTGCTGGCCAAACACATGAACATTGGATAACATGATCATTGGATAACCAGGGTCTGGAATAAGAAGGTCAGAAGAATTGCCAAGGTGTAACCTAGACAGAATTTTTCCAGGTCATATATACAGATTTGATCTGTTATAAGGAATAGGTCTGCCTACAGACAGTGAGCAAAAGGAATACCTCCAAAGTTGTGCCAGAAATAACAATGCTGCAACTTGTGTTCTTCAGTGATGTGGAGAATTATTATTGAAGGTTTACATTATTGTAGACCTGCCAAGATACTCTCATCAAATTTTTCCCATTTGAGATGTCTCAGAATTTCAGCAAATTTAACAAACCCATTTCGTAGCATAAACACCCTTGCAAAGTGTAGCCTAGGTAAGTATATCTGTAACCCTCCACAACTGTTTATTTGTTCATAGATTCTCAGAGGTCCTATCAGCTGCACCTGGTATATTTCATCACTACATGTGTCATGGTGTTATTTCTATGTCTGTGACAGGGACTCAAGAAAAAAGGAGGGAGAGAGGAAGAGGTAAAAGATGGGTCAAAAAAAAAAAAAAAAAAAGCAATGACAAACATTTGAGGAGGAACAGTAATTTACTAAATCCAACATAATAAAAAAAACAAGTAACCAAGGTATGAGATCTTATATTAGAAAAACTGCAGAGGAAGCACACATGCTTTATCTCCACTGCAAGCCAAGAGAAAGCAAGCCAGAGAGTGGCTGGTGTCTGATCTCGAGCTCCCCCCCTCTTCCGCTCCCAACATGATATTCTGATGTGGAATACCAGCAGGAAAAATAAAAAATAACAAAACTACAACAACACGTAAGACAGCTGAATCCTTCTGTTCTTACTATATTATAGAATAAAGCCATTGTATATATATCTGTTTTACAGAGCAAAGAAGACACCCTGTAATAAGAGCAATTACTTTCAAGCACTTTCTGTGTTGCTCACAATAAATAAGTTGTGTTGTTAGCAAGCTGGTTCTTGGCTCCTGTACATCAGCAAAGCTCTACTGATAGCAAATTTAGAAAAAGAGGTAAAGGTGCAAATGGTCTACACACCAGCAAGAAGCCATTGACACTGATTAAGCCTGGCTCTAGGTAAAGCTGTTAGGTTTGTTTTTACAGATGAGCTCCCAGTTCTGTCCCCTTTTGTTTATAAGAATGGAATATAGGGTTCAGAACATCAGAGACTGTCATTTTTAGATTAGATGTGATGCAGAAGAGATTCCAGGCATAATAAAGCCTAACCTCTGTAGGGACAGAGCTAATGATTTTTAATCATTATAAATGATAATTAAATTATCATAATGATCTTGTGGTAAGATAGGTAAATAAAGTAGGATAGCTAAATAAGCAAATAAAGTAGTAGATAGACTAAAATAGGCTGTGTTTTGGACAGGACAGAAAAGAAACTTTTGAAATATACCAGCACTGCTATCTGTAACTAAAGTGGCAGCAGCTGCTGGTAAAGACAGTTACCAGACTTGAGTGCTGCCTGTTACAGGCAAATAATATATATTATAAGATGGGTTTTGGTACTGTCAAGCTGATGTTTGGTGTAATACTGGTTATTTAGTTGCACCTGAAGCTAGGCTGGTATACACTCTGTTTGAACAGACTTTGGATGTTAATCATCTACATTACATGTTTGGTCTTAGAAAGTTTCCAGCTGTGGGATGGAAGTGTCATAGGGCAAAGTTTACTGTATTTGCCTGAAAGATTTATGTGACTCAGTCAAGTTCTCGGGCAGAACTAGTTGTCTATGAGAACATCTGCAGCGTGCCAGTCCTAGAAAAGTCCTCATTCGGACTTGGGATTTCATCTTCCCACCAGAAGACCAGTAGTGTTGTAACTACATTTTCACCTCAGAATTTTCCTTGTGTTCCTTGTGTTTTCTTGTGTTGATGGATGCCTCTCCAAGGTATGTTGAAATTTCTGTGTGTTTTACCAAACACGCCCTATGAATTAGGTCACTCTATGTTTCTTTCCTCCACTCTGGCAAGTCACTACCACAATATAAAAAGACTAATCTTCACAGTAAAGTAAAGATCAAGTAAAGCAAATGTGCAGCTGTGCTTCACCCTTCTTCCTTAGCTACAGAATCTATATGAAGAACATCAGCTTTGCTTTGTCCATTTCCAAGACTTAAAAAAAAAAAAGATTGGTTTGAATTCCTGTTTTAGTTATTTTTCCCATTATTTCAGCAAGCCTATCTGCTCTTTCTGTAAGAATATTATACT
>VXAB01008144.1:0-16781 GCA_013399175.1 Odontophorus gujanensis | reverse complement strand
CTCCCCCCCAAAAAAATCTTATGCTTCTTCAAATAATAGTGCACAGTTTTCTGAATTACCACTGGAAAAAAATAATATTTCCTGTAAATTCATATTTTAAAATTTTATTAGAGGCTTTAAAGCTGTATGTCTCTGGAAAGTATACTGGACAGTTTGTTTTTGTAATTCTCAGTTTTCTCTGAGTTTCTTGAAGTTTTAATTTCTTGTAGAAAAATATCTGTGATAAAACTAAATTGTCAGCATTAACTAAAGTGATCCTCCCATTCAAACTCATACATATACACTCCAGAGCATATGGAGGTGGAGAATCTTGTTTGTTAAAACAGTATTGATCTAAAATGGACCTTAAGAATCGTCAGTTTTCTTTAGTGCTGTTCTGCCATATTGGGTTTCTGCTGCTGGTATGCCAGTCCTGAAAATAGTCACATGGGAATTGTCATTTAATTAAATGATCCTGATGATTCTAGTGTTACAGTACTATCTTAATAGTCACTAATTATATGCAAGATAGAGCTTATGTAGCAGCAATGATGCTGATGATATACTGAAATATTTTATCAGATTAAAGAATTTTATTACCAGCTGATATAAATGCTTGGTATAGAAAAGTCTTGTGAGGGCTGTTTCAACCCTCTTTCATCTGATGACTCAAAATGCTGGAAGTTAGCTAAATTCAACAGAGAATTTAGATGAGCTTAATTAGAAGAAAAAATGCTTGAATTGACTTTGCAATTCCTTGGAGTCCCTTAATTTATCATTCTAAGAGATGGTTTACTCTATCTCCCAGTGAAATTGTGGCTAATGGGGAAATGGGGGAATGTAATAAACACTGTAATCTCCTGTGGTGTTCTTTGTGATGAACCTGCTTATCTTCCAGATTGTTCCTTTCTTCAACGCTATGCAGCCCTGCAATGTAACTGTAAGCCTAAAAAAAATAACCAGTCAACTCATTTGAGAGTTGCAGAACTTGCACATGGTCATTTGTTTTGTTTGTCTGTCTGTATATTTGCATAAATTCTATGGGTTGTTTCCTTGCACTCTTATTCAAACTGCAACTTTATGATACCTTCTACAAAGCTAGGAGGGAGAGGGAGGGGAGAAACTAGTGACAGTGCAGCTATTTTTCTTTCTTAAATGCCTGGCTGGCGTGTCTCATCCTGGCAAAGTGCGAGGATAAAATGAGGCTCTAGAAAACCTTTCTCCCTGTGTATAGAGACAGGGTTCTCATGGAGTTTAATTTCCTTTGCAGGTCAGTGATGACCAACTGCTGGACTCATGGAAACAGACAGTGTTGGCTGGTTTGCTGGTTTCCTAACAGCAGGACCTGTTATTTCCCTCCAGCTCACATTTGTAAGTCCCCACAAAGCACTGCAGAGATGTAGCATAACTGAGGTCCTCAGTCTGGGTAAACCTACCAGCCTGACATATCCAGGAGATCCAGTATGATTATTTTTGTCTACGTACTCAGCAGCAGTAGTTACGGAATTCAATTTTCACACCATCATTGTAAAGCAGGGAGGAGATTCTCAGTTGTTCTATGTTTATAGCATTAATATTCTGTTATATGCTTATTTCTATAACAAAAAGAAAAAAAAGCAGAAACAGAAGCAAAGTTTCAGGTGATGTACATTGATGCTATTCAAGGGTTTTTGAACATCAAGCTTGTTAGTACAAAGGTCATCATGCAAATTAGGAGCAGAAAGCTAAAATGGCTGGTCATTGTTATACAGCCACTTAATGAAAGGTTGTATGTTCTAGACACAGAAAGGGATAGAAGGAGAATTACTGTTCAGTTTGTAATTTACATAACTGTAGCTCATTAAAAGATATGTATTAAGCAGCCTAGTGATTTGATCTATTTAATTCTTGTCACACAGATTCACCTGCTTGTTCTTGTGTCAGTGGCTGCATGATATTAACAAAGCAAGTTGTATTATAACGTAACTCAGATAAGTAATGTTCAATGTATATTTAATCCAGTTCTAGACACAGGTCACTGCAATTTAAAACTTCTAACTTATATATGTACCATCTTTTACAGATGTAATCTTCAACACTAACTCAGATTTTACCAAGCTATTGCAATTATCCTTACAATCATAGAGAATACAGATTAAAAAAAATCCTAAAGAAAACAAATTTGTCAATATGCGTTCAGATCACAGTTAATACTGTTAATCTACAGACTTTTCTAGTTGAACTTAATCCAATGTATAACATTTGGAAAAATAACAAATGTAGAAGCTTTGAAATACATAATGTACTGATATATTAGGCAGATGAGTCATTCATCCTATACTCTATGAACTGTAAGAAACATCAGAATTATTGAAAAGTGGCATAAAATTATTACTATAGTATACTGTCATTTAGAATTTTCTCAGAAAATTTTCCTTTTGAATTTATGTTTGTGTGGAGAAGTGTATCAATAGCATTCCAAAGGCTATCATCTGATTAGTTTGTATTGCTGGCTGTGGGGGCTGCAGGGATCATTGGCTGCATCGGGAATGCATGCAGGTTTCCTTGGCAATAGCTCCTTTGGTACAGTGCTATGCACAGATGAGTTACTCAGTAATAATAATTTACCTGCCTCTTCAGTGCTCCAAAACCCTAATAGACAAAATATACACAGAAAAATACGTGGACAGTCAAAAACTGTGTGTGGAAAATATATTGATATATAAAGTAGTATTAGGAGGAAGGAACCAGGAGATTCTTCCAAACTTAAAAGGAATGAAAAGAATTAAAGGACTGAAAGAAAAAAGTGTGAGAAAGATAGAGCTGGACAGAAGGCCATAAAAATAAGCTAAGGACTAAACCCATTACTAAGTCTAACTTTGAACTGAAATACATTTCTTCTCTCTACAGCTCAAACAGACATAATGTCACCTTTCTATACATTTTTTCTACCTTTTTTCTGATGAGTTCTGTTGCTTTGCTGCAACTCCTTAGCATCTCTGTTGACATTTTACTTGCATGAACAGTCAGTTGGATTTACCTAGATCTAAGGGGTCATGTGCCAAGCTATGAATTTTCAAACACCTGCCTAGAGCTACCATATTGAAAAAGTGTCCCACAAAATAGAATTTTTAACAGTGGCTTTCTGGTGAAGTTTCACTAGACATTTTATGTAGTGTGGTTTTGAACCTGGTGCACTTCAAAGGGATTGTGATCAGATTAAATATATGCAAGTTGCACACTGGACAAGCAGTGGTACAGAACTGAATGAGTAGAAGTGAGCAAAGTATTTGAACAGAGATGATGATGAAGAAATGGGATGGGATGATTGTGTAGGAATGCCAAATGCCATGGCACCTGGAAGGAAACAGATTTTGGCTACAGTCTTGGCTATAGTGCTTTCAGCAGGTTGAGGATTTATTCCAGTGAAGTGTGCAGCCCAGGTAGATCTATTACTTGGAAAGGCAATTGACTCAATGTTCAGTATAGCTATTCACAACTGTAGCTAGTGGCAGAGGTGGTGATTTTTGTCATGCCATGGAAGAAAATGCGTCCCTTTCAGAACTTTTTTGAAACTCAAGTAAATATCTGAAATTGTGAAGAGGAAGAAAAGAGAACTCTGATAATCTTAGTAAAGTGAAGCTCCTTACAATTTTGTTTAATATTTTTGTGAAAAAATATGTTAAGCTTTCAGAGCCAAACACCACTTCTAGAAAAGGAATAAGTGGATATATAATGGGAGTGTCAAGCTCTTCAAAAATAAATGGAGATGTCTCATAATGAATAATTTTGAAGGCATAACAACACTTCAGTGGGTAGGGAATAGGGACAGGTACTGTTTTGTGTAAACAGCTTCAGATGAATACAGTCTAACACATTATGATGAAAATTATACTTAACCATATATTCCATATTTTATATGCAGTTATGATCTTATCACAAATGATAATGAGGAAAACAGATCCTAGAGGAGTGAGAGTGTTTAATGATTGTTTTGTATCCTTATTAAATAACTATACCAAGATTTTGCTATAGATAGCAACAAGATCAGATTGATTTTTAAGAAAGGCAGAAAGGAAGACCCAGGGAACTACAGGATGGTGAGCCTCACATCTGTGCCTGGGAAGATTATGGAGCAGATCATCCTACTTACCATGTTAAAGCACGTATGAGATGAAGAGGTGAACCAAGACAGCAGCATGACTTCACCAAAGGCAGGTCTTGCTCAATCTGATGGCCTTCTATGATAAAGTGACAGCATTGGTGAACAACAGAAGGGTGACAGACTTCTGCAAAGCCTTTGAAGTGGTCCCTCACCACATCCTTCTCTCTAAATTGGAGAGATATGGACTTGAATATGGTCTATTCAATGGGTTAGGAACTGGTTGGTTGGTTGCAGTCAAAGGGTTGTGATCAACTGTTATATATCTTGGTGGAGGTTGGTCACAGGTGGTGTCCACCAAGGACTGGTGTTCTTCAACATCTTTATCAATGACATATATGATGGAATCGAGTGTACCTTCAGCAAGTGCTGAATGACATGAAGCTGAGCAGTGCAGTTGATACACTAGAGGGAAGGGAAGCCATCCAGAGGGACCTGGACAGGCTGGAGAAGTGGGCTTATGTGAACCTAATGAGGTTCAACAAGGCCAAGTGCAAGGTGGTGCACTTGGATCAGGACAATCCCAGATATTTATACAGACTGGGGGAAACACTCCTTGAGAGCAGCCCTGCAGAGAGGGACTTGGGTGTTCTGGTGGATGAGAAACTGGACATGAACCAGCAGTGCGAGCTTGCAGTCCAGATGTCCAACTATATCCTGGACTGCATTAATAAAAGGAGTGGCCAGCAGGGAAAGGGAGGGGATTGTCCCCATTTACTCAGCTCTTGTGAATACTGCATCTAGGCCTGGAGCTGTCAGCATAAGAAAAAGAGCTCTTAGAACAAGTCCAGAGGAAGGTCGCAAAGATGATCATGAGGCTGGAGCATTTGTCCTATGAAGAAAAGTTGAAGGAACTGGGCTTGTTTAGTTTGGAGAAGAGGAGGCTCTGGGGAGAATTCACTGCAGCTTTCCAGTACTCGAAGGAAGTGCATAAAAAAGGGGCAATATCTGTTTACGTAGGTTGACAGTGTTAAGACAAGGGGATTGGTTTTAAACTAAAACAGGGGAGATTTAGGCTAGATGTTTGGACGCAGTTTTTCACTCAGAGATTGGTGATGCACTGATCACCCAGAGATGTTGTGGATACCTGGAGGCATTCAAGATAAGGCTGGATGTGGCTCTGGGCACCCTTGTCCTGTGGTCAGCAACCATGCCTAGAGCAGGGGTTCGAAACTAGGCAATCTCTGAGGTCCTTTTCCACCCAGGCAAATGTATTATTCTATAAGATTTTTTTCTTCATAGTGAATATATATTTCATTTTTTTTCAACCTCATGGATGTTTGGCTTGAAAAGGCACGAGAAACTAAACATTTATATTAAGATTTCACAGAAACCAACAGTATAAAAGTATTTCTATTTTTGCAAAACTTCCAAAATTCTTTATTTTTTCCCCTTGATTTTTTTAAATAGTTGTACAATGAAAGTAGTTCTTATCTCCCAGAT
Source organism: Odontophorus gujanensis (assembly GCA_013399175.1). NCBI lineage: Eukaryota > Metazoa > Chordata > Aves > Galliformes > Odontophoridae > Odontophorus > Odontophorus gujanensis. The sequence goes on along the minus strand of VXAB01008144.1, from coordinate 11,218 downwards.
GTTCACTTCTATGGACCAGATCTTGCACGAGTAGTTAAGTAGGTGCTGCACTTACATCAAGGAGTTGTCCAATTTAATCAAAATGTTCATTGGTTAAAATCCAAGAGACATTAAATAAATTTATGTTCTTCCACTAGCTTCAATGAAAGCTGGATCTAAGCCATTATATTTGCAACTTTCCAAAAGTACCATCACTTATATAAAATGCATCTACTTAAAGTTAGTTAAGAATAGAATTAAATCTTCCAGTGTTTTACAAGACATTAAAATGTTTCGTCATAAGGAAGTGAGGAAGAAGATGCGATGATTCTCTGTAACTTTGAAAATATCTGAATGCAATGTTACAAGGTTCATANCCAGGGAACTACAGGATGGTGAGCCTCACATCTGTGCCTGGGAAGATTATGGAGCAGATCATCCTACTTACCATGTTAAAGCACGTATGAGATGAAGAGGTGAACCAAGACAGCAGCATGACTTCACCAAAGGCAGGTCTTGCTCAATCTGATGGCCTTCTATGATAAAGTGACAGCATTGGTGAACAACAGAAGGGTGACAGACTTCTGCAAAGCCTTTGAAGTGGTCCCTCACCACATCCTTCTCTCTAAATTGGAGAGATATGGACTTGAATATGGTCTATTCAATGGGTTAGGAACTGGTTGGTTGGTTGCAGTCAAAGGGTTGTGATCAACTGTTATATATCTTGGTGGAGGTTGGTCACAGGTGGTGTCCACCAAGGACTGGTGTTCTTCAACATCTTTATCAATGACATATATGATGGAATCGAGTGTACCTTCAGCAAGTGCTGAATGACATGAAGCTGAGCAGTGCAGTTGATACACTAGAGGGAAGGGAAGCCATCCAGAGGGACCTGGACAGGCTGGAGAAGTGGGCTTATGTGAACCTAATGAGGTTCAACAAGGCCAAGTGCAAGGTGGTGCACTTGGATCAGGACAATCCCAGATATTTATACAGACTGGGGGAAACACTCCTTGAGAGCAGCCCTGCAGAGAGGGACTTGGGTGTTCTGGTGGATGAGAAACTGGACATGAACCAGCAGTGCGAGCTTGCAGTCCAGATGTCCAACTATATCCTGGACTGCATTAATAAAAGGAGTGGCCAGCAGGGAAAGGGAGGGGATTGTCCCCATTTACTCAGCTCTTGTGAATACTGCATCTAGGCCTGGAGCTGTCAGCATAAGAAAAAGAGCTCTTAGAACAAGTCCAGAGGAAGGTCGCAAAGATGATCATGAGGCTGGAGCATTTGTCCTATGAAGAAAAGTTGAAGGAACTGGGCTTGTTTAGTTTGGAGAAGAGGAGGCTCTGGGGAGAATTCACTGCAGCTTTCCAGTACTCGAAGGAAGTGCATAAAAAAGGGGCAATATCTGTTTACGTAGGTTGACAGTGTTAAGACAAGGGGATTGGTTTTAAACTAAAACAGGGGAGATTTAGGCTAGATGTTTGGACGCAGTTTTTCACTCAGAGATTGGTGATGCACTGATCACCCAGAGATGTTGTGGATACCTGGAGGCATTCAAGATAAGGCTGGATGTGGCTCTGGGCACCCTTGTCCTGTGGTCAGCAACCATGCCTAGAGCAGGGGTTCGAAACTAGGCAATCTCTGAGGTCCTTTTCCACCCAGGCAAATGTATTATTCTATAAGATTTTTTTCTTCATAGTGAATATATATTTCATTTTTTTTCAACCTCATGGATGTTTGGCTTGAAAAGGCACGAGAAACTAAACATTTATATTAAGATTTCACAGAAACCAACAGTATAAAAGTATTTCTATTTTTGCAAAACTTCCAAAATTCTTTATTTTTTCCCCTTGATTTTTTTAAATAGTTGTACAATGAAAGTAGTTCTTATCTCCCAGATGTTCACTTCTATGGACCAGATCTTGCACGAGTAGTTAAGTAGGTGCTGCACTTACATCAAGGAGTTGTCCAATTTAATCAAAATGTTCATTGGTTAAAATCCAAGAGACATTAAATAAATTTATGTTCTTCCACTAGCTTCAATGAAAGCTGGATCTAAGCCATTATATTTGCAACTTTCCAAAAGTACCATCACTTATATAAAATGCATCTACTTAAAGTTAGTTAAGAATAGAATTAAATCTTCCAGTGTTTTACAAGACATTAAAATGTTTCGTCATAAGGAAGTGAGGAAGAAGATGCGATGATTCTCTGTAACTTTGAAAATATCTGAATGCAATGTTACAAGGTTCATAGGAAGAAAAAAGTATCAGAATTTCTGTCACTCTGACCTCGTTTGCTTTATTGATTCATAAGCATTTCATTTACATATAGACTCTAATTTAGATTTACTGTCCCAAAAGTTTGAAATAAGTTCATCTGAATTTATCATAAAAATGATTAATAATTTTGCAGTTCTGAATTCAACATAGTAAGTACAATCTGAATGGAGTTGTACTTAAATTCCAGTTGTTGTATATACCTAGAAAATAGTTTCACTGTATTGTTTCCTAAGGAATCTTTCTGCATGCTGCATCACATGTGAATGGAAAATGAATGAGGATGCAATACTAGTTTTATATAGGTGCACAATTTTTCAAAACTTTCTGTTATGGTTTTATGATTTTTGTTGTATTGTTGATATTCCACATCATAACATCATGTGATGTATTGGGAGTTACAGAGTTAATACTCCAGCTCTGTGGATCATCGATAGTTCTGGGAGTACCTGTCTCAGAAGAGAAGAACTACATTCCCCAGAGGACATTGTGATGCTTTGCATTTTAGGTATTTACACTCAGAGGGGAAGATAAAAACTGCCTGCGGTCACGGGACTCTCTCTTCCCTTTGGGATCGAGCTCGGCAGTGGGTGTTTGTTGCAGCCATCCGCCTTCAGCGTTAGCGTAAGGCCTTCGGTTTATTGGACACTCTCTCTCTTGCTCATTTTATTTGATTCATTAGCCTCAATTCCAATTATATTGTATTATATCATTTAGTTTTCTGATACCTTATTTAGTAAATTAGTTTTCCTCCTCAGATCATTGCCGCTGTTTTGTTCCTAGGCCCATCTCCCTTATCCTTTTTTCACTTTCCCCCTTCCCCTTTCCTGGGGCGTGGGTCCGTGGGTCCCCCGCACCAATCGTCACGGAACCGGGCCGAACCTGCCCATAAACCGTTGACACTTTCACTGAAAAATCCAGATCAATATGAATACATTTAAAATTTATTCATAATAATCCGTAACATAGTAAACACAGTCTCTGCATGTTATTGAAAAGGTGCATTAAAAAATAAACTGGCAATTGCAGATTCCTTGACCACTTACTGTGTATTTTACCACCTCTTGCTGGAATGAAGAAAATGATCAGACCATTGAAATAATCACTCAGAGAAATCAAGCAAAACAATTTTGATTCTCTGCTATTCCTAAATAATTTATGCTGCATAAATACTATGTGACTATACTTTGTGACAACCGGAAAGAATCATAACTTAATTTTTTTTTCAGTTTACCTCTGAAAATTAACTCTTAGTGAAGAGTTGCTCCGTTATGGATAATTTACAATTTAATTTTAATTTATGGGTAAGTTACTTCTGAAAGAACCACCTCCATGGCGTAAATTATGTTTAGCTGTAATAAATGGCACAAGGGTATAGGACTAATCTTTTTCAGCCATTTTACCAGAATAAGTAGTCGTGCATATCAGGACAGATGAATTAACTTTCTGACATGCACTTGAGTTTAACTGCCTCAGTTGATCTACTTATTTCAGAGATGTCTGGGATCATTATGATCAACTGCAGGTACAGCTCTGTCAGTTGTAAAATCATCCTAATTATAAGGACTCACACTCTGAGCTCCACAAATTTTTGGCAGACTATTTAACAGTAAAGTAGCGTAGTTCAGAAGAAATGGGAGAAAAGACATTTTGCCAGCTGTTTCAAACAATGTACAGCTCATGGGAAGGAATACATGCAGTACTGGTGACAGCCAGTGAGCAGGAGGTTGATTTTAATACAAGTTTGTCAGTTAAGTTGTACTGAGCATCATGTACTTCCATTAAGTAATTTGTACTATAAGACCAAGCATGTCTTTGTGTTTGCAAGTTCTCATCAGGTGTTAATAACGTAGTTGGCTATTTTATGCACAGTTCTTTGTTGGAGGGAAAAAAAAAAAAAAAAAACAGAAAAAATAACAGATATTTGTCATCACAAGTTTGTTTGTTTAAGATCAGATGAGTTGGTGACAAAGAAAATGTGAAATAATATTTAAGAACTAGTTGTTTTAAAGGAGGATCTAGATTTTTTGAGTAGCCCAGGCTCATTTGAAAAATACATCTGGATCATGAGAATGAGAACAACTTGAGCAGACATGAGCTGAGGGGCAGGAGGCTTGCGTAAATGCAAGCTCAAGAACAAAATGTGGAAGCACAAGACTTGTCATATGAAGAAAAATAGTACAATAGATGTCCTGTTGTTGAAGATAAAATGGCAAGACATATGCCTCAGCTCAGCATAACATCAGCACAAACCAGTTTGCGCTACCCCCCCATTAAAGGTTGGAAATTTACAGCGAAAATAACTGTAAGCTTTAATCCCATGAACACCAGAGATGTCAATCATTTCTTGGAATGTCTGNTAAATGCAAGCTCAAGAACAAAATGTGGAAGCACAAGACTTGTCATATGAAGAAAAATAGTACAATAGATGTCCTGTTGTTGAAGATAAAATGGCAAGACATATGCCTCAGCTCAGCATAACATCAGCACAAACCAGTTTGCGCTACCCCCCCATTAAAGGTTGGAAATTTACAGCGAAAATAACTGTAAGCTTTAATCCCATGAACACCAGAGATGTCAATCATTTCTTGGAATGTCTGTCCATGTCCATGGAATGTAATGAATATGTATGTGCTATGCCTTTAACCATGTAGTTGTTTCCCTCTTTGGTGTGCATGTTTGATCAGTGACCCCTATGCAGCAAATAAAGGGAATACCTGCTTGACATAACTCATTGGCATGTTGAATTACTTTCTTGGTTTTCTAGGCATCTCATCAAATAACGTGAATGAAGCTGTACACTACAGACAACAAACAGAAGACAGTTTTCAAACTCATTTAAGAAGAGACTAGATGTAATAGTTTGTACTATGTCTCAGTTTAAAAAGTTCTAGTAAAGGAGTTTTAAAATCTACATATAAATAAGAGAAAAGTTCATGAAAATAGTGAGGCTTATTCCAGGACTATGGTTAGACTACCTTGTTCATTCCTTCATACCTGATGCCTACAAACTCTAGATCTGCTCTTTAAAAATACATTCAAATTTTATGAGTTTCTCCTGAGTGTATTATTTTTGGCTGAATGTTCCTAATTTAGTTACATATAGGCAATACCTTCAGTAAACTGCACACAGCCAATATGTGGAAAATAGTTTTGCAGAGTGTAAAGTCCATGCTTTCAAACTTCAACAAAAAATGTTGCAACCACTGCAAGTGAAGAATATGAATACATGCAGATCAGAAACTATCATGGCATTGAAATAATTCAAAAATAAGAATGAAAGTGAACTTATCTGACACTGAGTGCTCCTTTTTTAACTGTACATAGAAAACAAACAAACAAACAAACAAAAACAGAGATGGTAGATTGAATTCAAGAAGTCCAAAAATGAGCAACATTCAAACTTTAGGTCAAGGTCTCAGTTGCCATCAGCTTTTCTGCACCTTGTAACAAACTGCATAATGCAATTATTCCGAACATTTTATATAAATTTAAAGTTGGAGGACTTCAGAACTGAGCTCTTTTCTAAAAAGAGACCAGTTTAAACATTCCTTGTTCAGTGGAGTACTAGGATGTGGAGTAATTCTTAATCTGGTTAAAAGGACATGCTTTGCCTCTGTGTGTCTTCGTTTATACTCCTCTTTCTACTCAACTACTCTTAACAATAGCACTAGCCTATTTAAATGTTCCTGGTTGTCAATGGTTTACGGGCTGGTTCTGCCCAATTCCATGATGACAACAGATTCGGCCCGGTTCCGTGATGATTGGTGCGGGGAACCCATGTACCCACACCCCAGGAATGGGGAAGGGGGAAAGGGAAAAAGGAAAAGGGAGATGGGCCTAGGAACAACACAGTAACAACAACCTGAAGAGGAAAAAGGTATTCAAATGCAAAATAGTGCAATGTAATTGGAATCTAAATTAATAAATCAAATAAAATGAGAGAGAGAGGGAGAGAGAGTGTCCAAGAAACAAAAACCTTGCGCTAAACACTGAGGATGAGATGTTTAGCGAGTACCCGCCGCTGGGTTGATACAAAAGGAAAGAGCCTGTGTCTTGTGACACGTGAACAGTTTTTATCTTTCCCTGCGAGCGGAAAATGGAGAAATGCAATGCAGTACAAAGTCCTCTGGGGTATGTAGTTCTTCTCTTCTGAGGCAGATGTACCTGGAGCTATCAATGATCTACAGAGTTGGAGTGTTAACTCTTTAAATCCCAATGCACTATATGATGTTATGATGTGGAATACCAATAACAAAAATCCTAAAACCATGTCACTGGCCATTTCTGCAAAGCTGCAGTGCTCAAATTCTGTATGGTACCTCTAAAAGAAGGTTCCATTGCTGTGTTTTCTAAGCTTATTTGAGGGGAGGTGAAAGGAAAAAACAAATTTCCCTTCAAAAATTCTGTCTTTTAAAAGCAAAAATGTCTCTGATTAAGTAATGCAAAGGGATAGCTTAAAGAACGTTTGTTTTCCTCTATTAACATATTCCTGTCACTGTATGCACAGAATAGAAGCAGAAGTAATAACAAGACACATGAAGGTATTGTGTATACCTTGGAATTACATAAAGAAACTCATAGCACAACTCATTATGTAATGCAGATATTACTGTAAGCAAGGAGTGAAATGGTTTGAATGTACCTAACTACTAAACTCATTTTGCTACCCATCTTTATGAGAATTCAGTGTTATTCCTGCCAGAACATTTGCAATATCTATAAGAAGTGAAGTCATATGAGAGAATCTTTTTTGGACTAATGACAGATAACTTTTTCCTTTTCTGTTCTTTTTCTTTGTTTGTTTGTGTTTGGTTTTGTTGGTTTTTTTTCTGCATCAGGGTGGTTTTCTTTCCAGCCTTAGGTGAAGACAATTTAAATTTATGATTTTTCAGTAGTATTGGTAAAAGTTCACCCTAACAACGCCTTATTACCTTCATCATAAGCAACCTCCCGCATCATTGGAGATGGTCTATGTAAAGCTTGTATTTTTTTCAGGTAAATAAATATGACGATACAAGCAGAAGAGGCTTGTGTTCACTGCAGTTCAAATGTCATCACTTAGCTGAAAGATTTTGGATTCTATTTCCAGTCATACAGTCATAGGAATCTATAAAATCTTTCCTTTCTTTCCTTTTTTTCTAAAAAAAATTATTTATTTATTTATTTTTGTTCTCTAGCTTTTCTTGTCTCCTAATATATTCTCTCTCCACATTTCTATCTGTTCTATTTCTGTTAAATTGAATCCCTTTCAAAAAACATCCTGGCAGGGATGTAGTAATTTTCATGCCAGACTTATTTTGAATGTCTTCTGAGACGGAGACCACAACCCCTCTGGGTAGCCTATGCCAGTGCTCAGTTACCCTCACAGGAAAGCGTTGGTTCCTAATATTCAGAAATGTTCAGGACGAAACTTATGTTTCTGTGTGTGCCACATGCCTCTTATTTCATCTCTGGATAACTTGAGATATCCTTGCTCCATATTCTCTGAACACTTCCTTCAGATAATTCTATACATTGATGAGATTCCCTATAAGTTTTCTTTTCCCCAGGCTGAATAGCTCCAGTTCTTTCAGTCTTTCTCCATAGGAAGTATGGCATAGAACCTTCACCATCTTTGTTTCCCTTTGCTGGAGTACCCACTGTATGCATATGTATCTCTTGTAATGTGGAGCCCATAGCAGGGCACAGTGCTCCAAGTGTAGCCTTAGCAGTGCTGAGCAGTGGGGAAGAATCACCTTTGTCTGCTGCTATATACTTTCTCTAATGCTGCCCAGGTTATTGCTGCTTTTCTTTGTGTCAGGGTCGCATCACTGACTCACATTCAGCATAGTGTCCATTTTCTGGTAGCCAATCAGACCCCAAAACATTGCCCATCCTCTTCTTGAACTTCATCATGTTTCTTTTCAATCCATTTTTTCCAGACTATCCAGATTGCTCTGTGTTGTAGCATAACCCTTTACTGTATTGGCTACACCTCAAGATTTTAAGTTAGTAGACTTACTGATAGTAGTTTCTCTCTGCCCTATCATCCACATCATTAATGGTGTTGTAAAAGGTCAGATTCAGTATTGACACTTGACACACACCACTATCTGACCACCCTGCTGATGAACTTCGTACAATTGAGTAGCATGTCCTGTGCTCAGCCATTCAGATAATTTTTAGCGACCTCTGCTGTTCATCCAGGCAATGCTTCATCAGCACTTGAAGACGAAAAAGTCTCTGTGAAGGCAGGAGGGAAAATATCCACTCATCTACAAAGCCTGTTTTTTTATGACGAAAACTTCTCAGGTGTTCTAGCTTCCAGCTTCTCCTCAGTGAATCCGTGCTGACTACACAGAATCACCCTCTTGACCTTAGCGTGCCTGGATAATGGTCTCTGTGATTAGCTTCTGTATCAGCTTCTGAGGGATCGAGGATGAGGCTGACCAGCCTACAGTTTCCCAGCTTCTCCTTCTTGCCATTCCTGAAGAGTGACATTTACTTTTCTTCCAGTACTTCTCTTGGTTGTCATGATTAATCAAGGATTACTGGGAGCAGCCTTGCAATGAGATCAGCCAGCTTCCTCAGCACTGGTGACAAAATCCCTTTAGAGTCCATGTGTGATATACCCTGACCTATTCCTCTTCCAGCAAGGGTACATCTCTTTTTCTTCAGCTCTCTTCTCTGGTTTCTGGGACCTGAGATTTATGAAGGCTACTCTTGCTAGAAAAGATCAAGATGAAGAATACCTTAGCATTGCATGTCACTATCTTATTTAGCAGTGGTCCCCACATTTTCCCTAGTCTTTCTTTAATCACCTACACACTTCTTTCTACTTTCCTGTTACCTTTGATATTACTCACCAGATTCATTTCCAAGACTTATCTTGTGGGACTCTTCCAAACACATATTTGAAGAAACCAAAGTTTAATCTTTGAAAGTCTAAAACTACATTTTGTAATTGTCCTGATTCTATTGGTATTCCATATCATGAAATCATATTGCAGGTCACTGGGTGCAGAGGCACAGTACTCTGTGGACCTGTACTTCCTGGTCCTATGTTCCTAGAAGTTTCACATGATTTCCGACCCTTCAGGAAGAGCTACCATTCCCAAGAGCCTCCACTGTTCCATACATGATCTCTGACTCTGGGTGACGGGAGTGAGGGCCTTCTGGGTTCTGGCAGTGATGCAAGTAGCACAGTGTAGCTTCTCCTCTCTCCCATTTGAGTTATTAATTTTAACTCTCTTTCTTATTATTATCTTACATTCTTCTACCATTTGTAGTAAATTTGTTCTCTCTGTGTATCTCAATTGGGTTCTTTTTCTTTCATTCTCCCTGAAAGGGGGAGAAATGGGCTCCCTTTCCCTGTCATATTTGAAACCATAAGAGTCCTATTCCCTCCTATTTGGGTCCTGATTTTCACCATTTTCTGAATGCTGCAGCCAAGGGTTCCTCTGATCTTCACATAGCAAGATACTTGAACAGGTTGTCCAGAGATGCTGTGGGTTCCCCATCTCTGGGGTCATTCAAGACCAGGTTGGATGTGGCCCTGGGCAGCCTGATCAGGTGGGTGGCAACTTTGCCTTTGACAGGGATGGTGTGGAATTGGTCTTTAAGGTAATTTCCAACTCAAGGCATTCTGTGATTCTGTTTGTTTGATTCTACTATTAGTGAGCTCCTTCTTGTTGATCCAGCAGAGCATGTCTCCTTGTTGGCTTCTTTGTCAATTGGATTAGGTAGCTATTAGTAAGCTGATGTCAGCACTACCCAGGAACCGCATGGATTGCATGACAGTTTATGACTGTTTATTTTTTATTATTATTGTCCAGAAGACTTCATAGTGGTTGAACTCCTCCAAGGATACTACCCAATGGGCAGAAAGACCCTCCTTGCATTCTAGCACATGTGCTCAGAAGCGGGGGGGAGGAGGACATCCAATGCATCAGTAACCAAACTCTTGGAAATGTAATGAATATGTATACGCTATAAGTGTGTAGTCACTGCTTTCCTTGGTACACATGCTTGGCAGAGCAATCCTCTGTGCACCCAGTGCTGTAATAAAGGGAATACTTGCTTGACATAACTCACTGGTGTGTCAAGTTACTCTGTCAGATTTCCTGGCTTCATCCTCTTGGTATTTAAATGATGTTCTGCTGGCTGTTTTGGTTAAAGAGATTTTTTTTTTTTCCCTAGTCTCTCAACTATCCCTCAACAGGTAGAGATTTTATTTCTTTTTGGGTACTGTTTATTGAGCTTCTCCACTTGGAGTGCTGCCATAAGCACCCTGTGAAAGAACTATTCAAGCATGCTGACTTGACTTCAGCTGTATAACTTCCTGGAACTTCAGTCATCCTCCTCAGAAGAAAACTTATGTAATCAATTATAAGAAGAAAATGTAAACATTTTTAAATGTAGTAAAATGTCTTCATGCCCCTCTGAGGCACTTTGTGTTTCCTTAATCCTGTGGCCCTGTCTTTTATCAATTAAGAGACTAGAAGTCTATTTTTCTAACAACATTTGCAAGTATTTCTCCTTCCCAAAGCTTCCATGGAATTTTATTTTCTATTTAGAAATAAGTCTTGATTAGTCCTATGACTCATAATCATAATGAAAATATTTCCAACAGTTAAGCCATATGACAGAAGCACTTGGCACTGCTGTGTCTTCTCCTTCAAAATGCTTTCTTTGAGAAGGAGAAACAAGCATAAATATCACTCTTATCCCAAGTACTTCTTCCAGAATTAGATTGGAACGGGTATGTTTTAATCACATCCTTAGGAAGTAGATCAAAACAGATCTATTGTGCATAATACATGCAAAATATATATATATATTTCAGGAGATGCAAAGTGTCAAACCAGTGTGTGCCAACTGTGCATTTGAATTTTCCAAACACATGCTGGCCAGTTCATTCTGGATATATTTCTATATACTATTTTTGTATGTGTGTTCTCTGTTATAGGTGTGAAGAA
>VXAB01008142.1:9248-21828 GCA_013399175.1 Odontophorus gujanensis | reverse complement strand
AGTCCATAAATTCTTTCTTAACTTACAATGTAGACAGCATACTTTCCCATCCACTCTTTGGAGACAAAAATAGTGTTAGAGGTGTTCTGATTTCTGTATCTATAACCAGGGGAATATATTTTAAATCTAGTGTTAACTTTTCTCCAAGGCACATAGCCTCATGATATCTTGAGAAGCAAAAAATTCAGAAAAGGATTAGGATCCTGAGAAACGGTCTCTGGCAAATCTCCTGGGTTTTATAGGTCTGCCTTACTTGGAATTTCACCCTATTCTACCATTCAAGGTACCCAAAATCAGTCAGTGAAAGAAAAACATATTATTTCCTGAGCTGTTACATATTAGAATTTTCACTCTTAATTTAAATGAAGATGCTGATCTTCAGGTTTGTGCAATAGAAGCTTAATCGCATGTAGTCTTTTGCCATCTTTTCTGTAGTCCTAGGAGAAGGGAAGACACTAAGAGTCACCAGTAACTTAAATCATAGATACAAGATTTATCAGATCTCATCAAATGGAACCATGAGATGATGTATATCCAAAAGAACAGAGCAAAGTTAAATAAAATGGAGCTTCAAGGTGGTGGGAATACAGATCCTACAACAGATTTTCATATATAAACTTTATTTTGATGCTAAGTCTTAAACTGAAATAAAAGGAAGCTCAGACAGCTACATGCATTTGCAAATCAGACAAAGTAAGATGCTTCGCTGCATAAGGAATTACTATCTGATGTGATTAAGAAAAAATGCATATTAAAGACACAATGTTATACATTTAAACAGTTACTGATTTCTTACTTCTTCTGCTGAAGTATTAGATAGAGACTAATATCATATATGGGATCCTGGATAGTAAAGATCAATTTTGTGATCTAGAATAAGGGGGCAGTTTACATAGCTGTAACCCATGTTGAGTCACAGCACATTATCTAACCATTAAAATATTGTCAAAGGGCTAGATGTCACCAAATTAGTGTTACTCTTCAGGTAAGTGGCAGAGCTATAATCTCCAGTTATATATAAAAACAAATCAACTCCTTTAAGTTTGAATGCTTCAAAATACTCCAGAAAGTAACCTTACATAAAAAAGGAATGTTGTTTAAAATGTAAGAAGTTTTAAATTCTACCCACTGCAGATGAACAGTGATTTGTTGATCAGATCCCTGTTATTTGAGAAAAGACTAACAGTTCTGTAAACTCAACTTGACCATAATATATTTGGGGAGTACCAATTTATCCTGGTGTTTCACTTATAGTATCTTTCCAGTGCCTTGCTTCCACCAAATAAAATTTGCTGCACTCTCAAGTGACAAAAGACAAAGTTGTTGGATCATTTAGCTTCTCACAGTAGCCCAAGAGAAAAAAGAGAAAAAGTGAAGAGAGAATAGCAAAAGACATGATGCCGAGTTACTACTAAAGTTGTACAGACTGATGTTCAAAGCACTTCAAATGGAAGGAGAAATTTCTCAAACATCGTCCTGCCCTCAGAGAGAACCTTCTATGTAAGATTCAGAAATGTGGATTAACTGCTGAGGGGAGAAGGATAGCTCCTTTAAAGATGTTTGCTCTAGACTTTAGTAATCTTTATTTATTTATTTATCTGTTGACCTCCACCTACTTGCTCACAGTGAAAGGCACGCTCACAGCAATTGAAACATAAATGTCAGACATCATAGTCACTGGAGTTATACTACCTTTGTGAGCTATCTATAAAATAATCCTAATTTAGACAAATCCTTCACCATGATAAGGTCATAAGAATCAGTTTTTCAGTGCTATTTCCTATTTGTGTTAAATTAAAAGTAGAAAGCTTTAAGGGCTTCTTCCCATTATAACTATCAAAGAACATTTGCAATTTATGCAAATAAGTATCCCTATGCTAAAACTTTCCACAAAGTTTGTTTCAGAATAAATCAGTGGGAGGATATGAACAAAAATCACCAGGACCAACTGCCTGACCACTTCAGGGCTGACTGAAATTTAAAATATTTTACTGATCCAAATACCTCTTAAATATGAACAGGCACAGGGCATCAACCACCTCTCTAAGAGGGTAGTTCCAGTATTTGACCACCATCGAGAGTAAATAATATTTTTCCTAATATCAAATCTGAACATCCCTTGGTCCAACTGCGTAATGTTCCTGTATGTTCTCCCTTTCATTTACAGAACCCACCATCTTCTCCTCCACTTCCCCTGCTCAGTAAGACGCAGAAAGTAGTTAAGTTGTCTCTCAGTCTCCTTATCTCCAAACTAGAAAATCCAGTCCTTTTACCATTCTTTTTTGTCCTCTTCTGCGTACTTTAAAGGACCTTACCATCTGTTTCACGTTGCATATTATTCTTAAGCAGAAGCTGCAGTAATGCTAAATACAGGAAGAGAATCATCTGTTTTGACTAGCGAGTTATACTCTCTTTAACGTGCTCCAAACTGCAGATTGCTCTTGGCGGACAGAGTACATTGCTAGCTCACATTGAACATGCTGTATAGAAGGTTAGAAGATGGGGACAGCGGGACCAATGTCCCCCCTGCTATAAATGATAGTCAGATTCACGACCACAAAAGTAAGTAAGTAAGTAAATAAATAAATAAATATCCATAAATGGGTCCTAATTACATGCATTCCAGAGTCCTGAAGAAATTGGCTGTTTTAGTACCCAAGCCAAATAGATATCATTTACGATATCTGAAAAGTCACAACACTCGGATGAAGTCCCTGCTGTCTGGAGAAATGGTAGAGTCACACAGATATTTCACAGAAGCATAGAGTGACTTCAACCCACCTGCCTAGACCAGGTTGCCCACGATTCCATCCAATATGGACTTGAATGCTTCTGGGGATGGAGCGTCCACAGCTTTTCTGGACAATATTTTCTAGTACCTCATCACCCTCTGAGTAAAGAATTCTTTCCTGAAATATAACTGTGAAAAGATCATTCCACTTTCTGTACTGGAATGCTGTAATAACGTCACCCCAGAGCCTTCTCTTCTTCCATTTAAGCAAGTCCTCTTCCCTCAACCTTTCATCTTAGTGGAGTTGCTCTTTCCCCTTGGATCATCTTCACGGTGCTCCTTAGGACCCACTCCAGCAGTTCATGTCTTTCTTCTGCTGGAGGTCTTTTTAAAAAGGCTTGAAAGTATGAATTGTCAGCTTCACCTCCTGTGAAGAAGATTGTGGATCAGATCCTCCTGGAATCTGTTAAAGCACGTGGAGGAGAAGAGGTAAGAACAATCAGTATGTCTTCAACAAGGACAAATCCTGACCAACTTAACAGCCTTCTATGATGGCATAACTAAATGAATGGACAAGGGAGGTGTCAGTGATGTAATCTCTCTGGACTTTAGTAAGGCCTTTGACATGGTCCTCCATAACATCCTTCTCTACAAATTGGGAAGATATTTATTTGATGGAGAGACAGTTTGATGGACGAACAACTAGTTGTGAGACTGTACCCAGAGAATGGTGGTCAATACCTGAAAGTCTGGACAGAGAACAACAACAAGAGGTGTCCTTCAGGGGTCAGTACTGGGATCAACATTCTTTAACATCTTACTACATGACATTAATAATGGAATCAAGTGCACCTTCAGCAAGTTTAAAGAAGACACTGAGCAGGTTAATGTAGTTGGCCGGAAGGATGGGACACTGCTCAGAGAGGCCTAGGCAGGCTCGAGTGGTAGGCCCATTACAACATCATGGAAATCACCAAAGCCAATTGCACTTATATTAAGGCAACTCCCCCTATCATTTCAAGCTGGGGGAAGAAAGGATAGAGCACAGACCTAGGTTTAGGGGTGTGGTGAACGGCAACCTGGATATGAGCCAGCATTATGACCCCACAGCCCAGAATGCCAACTCTAGGCTGCATCAAAAGAAGTAAGGCCAGCAGGGCAAGGGAGGGGATCCTGTCTCTGCTCTGTGGTGGTGAAATCCCTCCTGCAGTACTGCGTCGAGATGTGGAGTGTTCAGTACAAGAATGACATAGACCTATCAAATAGCATCTAGAAGAGGACCATAGAAAACAATCCAAGGGTTGGAATACCTCTCATATGAGGACTGGCTGAGGAACCTGAGACTTTTCAGACTGGAGAAGGCTTCAAGGTCACCTGATAGCAATCTTTCAGTATCTAAAGGAATCTACAGGAAAAGTATCCACAGGAAAGAAGGGGACAGACTGTTTAATCTGTCCTGTGTGCTGTGAAAGGATAAGGGGAAATGGTTTCAAACTTAAAGAGATTGAAGGGGTGAAACATCTACAAGACCTGACTGAGAACACTGCAAAATTATCTAAAAAAAGGATATAAGAAAGAAAGGGGCCAAGTTTTAGTGGGGTCTGTTGCGATATGGCAAGGGGAAATGGTTTCATACTAAAAGAGAGGAGATTTAGATTAGTTATAAGGAAAATGTTTTTTTACAGTAAGGATAATAAAAAACTGGAACAGAATTCCAGATGTGAATGTCCTGTCATTAGAGAACTTCAAGGCCAGGCTGAACAGAGCTCTGAGCAACATGATCTAGCTGTAAGTGTCTCTATTTATTTCAAAGGAACTGGTCTAGATGTCCTTTAAAGGTCCCTTGCAACTAGAACAGTTCTNTCTAGATGTCCTTTAAAGGTCCCTTGCAACTAGAACAGTTCTATGATTCTAGACAAATACAATTTTAGTAAGCAAGGTATCACTACCAAGTCTACGTTTACATGATAGAAAAGAATGGCTCTGAAGGTAATAGATTTTGCCTTTTATAAGAACGTGCATTGTAAAAAATAATAATAATAATTATTATTATTATTATTATTAATAATAATAAAGCATGTAAGTGGAAATAGATCAAACATAATACACATTTTAAAAAGATACTTCAAAATGTATTTACCTGGAAGAACAGCTCTTCAGTTGTCCTGAGTAAATAATTAAATGTTTTAAAGTAACTGCACATATACATGTTTACCTGATAGAGTGTAACAAACATAGCCAATATTTTTTAATCTTGCTTGGAATACATAAAAATTATTTCTGCAGTGATGTGAGGCAATATGGTCCTCATCATTTTGTAAATTTGTCTTGAGGGACACCCTTTAAATCTAAGGTAGAAAATATATTGTTGTTATTGTTGTTTGCATTTCTTATGAAGAAGAGAAGAAAAAGAAAAAATAATATAAAAGTGAAAAAACAACAACCAACCAAGCACTAAACAACATGTAAAATGACAATTCATTGAAACAGAAAGTTTTCCAAAGACAGGATTATTTTTCATGTCTCTTCGTCTAAATGTGAGATTATGGGGAATGGTGAGAAATTTTGAGTTCTCAGAACCTTCCGGTTTTACACTCTCAAAACAAGATTCTCATCTTAATTGACATGCATTTTTTGTTATGTATAGATATTCTTTCAGTTTAAATTTTCGTGCTGTTTTTCAGTCACAGAGGATTGTGGGAAGATAGAGTAAGAAAATAGGATGGAAAGTCTTTGAATAACTTTGAATAATTCCAGAGGGATTGACCTATTCAAATTTTGCTCAGCTCCCCTTTTGCCCCAGCTGCAAACCTCTGGTACAACTTTTTGTGACCATTTCTTCAGGTCCTGTTTATTGCCTGGGAGAAGAGGCCAAACCCCACCTCATCACAACCTCCCTTCAAGAAGTTGTAGTGTTCAATGAGGTCTCTTCTGAGCCTCCTCTTCTCCAGACTGAAAAATTCCAGCTCCCTTAGCCGCATCTCATAAGACTTGTGCTCCAGACCCCTCACCAGTTTCATTGCCCTTCTCTGGACAAATTCCAGCCACTCATCCCCAAGCCTATAGGGCTGTCTGGGGTTATTGTGGCTGAANTCCTGCAGTACTGCGTCGAGATGTGGAGTGTTCAGTACAAGAATGACATAGACCTATCAAATAGCATCTAGAAGAGGACCATAGAAAACAATCCAAGGGTTGGAATACCTCTCATATGAGGACTGGCTGAGGAACCTGAGACTTTTCAGACTGGAGAAGGCTTCAAGGTCACCTGATAGCAATCTTTCAGTATCTAAAGGAATCTACAGGAAAAGTATCCACAGGAAAGAAGGGGACAGACTGTTTAATCTGTCCTGTGTGCTGTGAAAGGATAAGGGGAAATGGTTTCAAACTTAAAGAGATTGAAGGGGTGAAACATCTACAAGACCTGACTGAGAACACTGCAAAATTATCTAAAAAAAGGATATAAGAAAGAAAGGGGCCAAGTTTTAGTGGGGTCTGTTGCGATATGGCAAGGGGAAATGGTTTCATACTAAAAGAGAGGAGATTTAGATTAGTTATAAGGAAAATGTTTTTTTACAGTAAGGATAATAAAAAACTGGAACAGAATTCCAGATGTGAATGTCCTGTCATTAGAGAACTTCAAGGCCAGGCTGAACAGAGCTCTGAGCAACATGATCTAGCTGTAAGTGTCTCTATTTATTTCAAAGGAACTGGTCTAGATGTCCTTTAAAGGTCCCTTGCAACTAGAACAGTTCTATGATTCTAGACAAATACAATTTTAGTAAGCAAGGTATCACTACCAAGTCTACGTTTACATGATAGAAAAGAATGGCTCTGAAGGTAATAGATTTTGCCTTTTATAAGAACGTGCATTGTAAAAAATAATAATAATAATTATTATTATTATTATTATTAATAATAATAAAGCATGTAAGTGGAAATAGATCAAACATAATACACATTTTAAAAAGATACTTCAAAATGTATTTACCTGGAAGAACAGCTCTTCAGTTGTCCTGAGTAAATAATTAAATGTTTTAAAGTAACTGCACATATACATGTTTACCTGATAGAGTGTAACAAACATAGCCAATATTTTTTAATCTTGCTTGGAATACATAAAAATTATTTCTGCAGTGATGTGAGGCAATATGGTCCTCATCATTTTGTAAATTTGTCTTGAGGGACACCCTTTAAATCTAAGGTAGAAAATATATTGTTGTTATTGTTGTTTGCATTTCTTATGAAGAAGAGAAGAAAAAGAAAAAATAATATAAAAGTGAAAAAACAACAACCAACCAAGCACTAAACAACATGTAAAATGACAATTCATTGAAACAGAAAGTTTTCCAAAGACAGGATTATTTTTCATGTCTCTTCGTCTAAATGTGAGATTATGGGGAATGGTGAGAAATTTTGAGTTCTCAGAACCTTCCGGTTTTACACTCTCAAAACAAGATTCTCATCTTAATTGACATGCATTTTTTGTTATGTATAGATATTCTTTCAGTTTAAATTTTCGTGCTGTTTTTCAGTCACAGAGGATTGTGGGAAGATAGAGTAAGAAAATAGGATGGAAAGTCTTTGAATAACTTTGAATAATTCCAGAGGGATTGACCTATTCAAATTTTGCTCAGCTCCCCTTTTGCCCCAGCTGCAAACCTCTGGTACAACTTTTTGTGACCATTTCTTCAGGTCCTGTTTATTGCCTGGGAGAAGAGGCCAAACCCCACCTCATCACAACCTCCCTTCAAGAAGTTGTAGTGTTCAATGAGGTCTCTTCTGAGCCTCCTCTTCTCCAGACTGAAAAATTCCAGCTCCCTTAGCCGCATCTCATAAGACTTGTGCTCCAGACCCCTCACCAGTTTCATTGCCCTTCTCTGGACAAATTCCAGCCACTCATCCCCAAGCCTATAGGGCTGTCTGGGGTTATTGTGGCTGAAGTGTAAGACTTGTCGTTGGCCTTGTTGAACCTCATCCTACTCACCTCAGACCAGCNGTCTGGGGTTATTGTGGCTGAAGTGTAAGACTTGTCACTTGGCCTTGTTGAACCTCATCCTACTCACCTCAGACCAGCGATCCAGTTTGTCTAGATCCCTCTGGAGGGACTCCCTACCCTCAGGCAGATTGACATCAGTTCCCAACTTGGTGTCATCTGCAGACTTACTGAGGGTATACTCTATACCCTCATACAAGTCATCAATAAAAATACTAAAGAAGATGTCCCGCTGGGGGACACCACTTGAAATGGGTGGCCAGTTGGACTTAACTCCATTAACCACTGCTCGATGGGCATAGCATTCTAGCCAGTTCCTTACTCAAAGAAAGGTATACCAGTCCAGGCCACAGGGAGACAGATTCCCCAGGAAAATACTGCGAGAGACTGTGTAAAATGCTTTCCTGAAGACCACATCAACAGCACTTCCTACCAGACTGGTCACCCAGTCATAGAAGGAGACAAGGTTGTTCAGGCACAACGTGCCTTTCATGAACCTGTGTTGGCTGGGCCTGATCCTCCAGATGCCATGCACGTGCCGTGTGATCTCATCCAAGATGATTTGCTCCGTAACTTTTCCTGGTACCAAGGTCAGTCTGACAGGCCTATAGTACACAGTACTCACCTGGAGTACTGTTTCCAGAAGCGGAATCCTCTGAACAGGAGAGACATGGACCTGTTGGAGCTCATCCAGAGATGGGTCACAAAAACAATCAAAGTGGTGATAAAATTAGTTCCTCTCCTACAAGGAGGCTGAGAGACCTGGGCCTGTTTAGTCTGGATAAGAGAATGGTTCAAGTAGTCCTGATATCAGTCTTTCAATATCTAAAAGGGGGCTACAAGAAAGGAGACAGAGTCTTTAGCAGGGTCTGTTATGATAGGACATGGGGAAAAGGTTTCAAACTAAAAGATGAGATTAAGACAAAACAAGAGAAAATGTTTTTATGAACAGTAATGCACTGGAACAGTTTGCCCAGGGATGAGGATATCTGGTCCTTGGAGACATTCAGGACCAGGCTGGACAGGGCTCTGAGTAACCTGATCTAGTTGTAGGTGCCTCTATTCATTGCACTGGAGTTGGATTAGATGATCTCTAAAGGTATTTTCCAACTCAAACAATTTTATGATTCTATGATACGCATTTGAGTCTGGTATACACATCAAAAAGTTGTACATTGGGACCTCGCTGTGGCACCAGATTCCATCTGATTTGTCCAACTGAAAAAAACATGGAGGCTCTTCTCATCTGTAGGCAGGAAATATGATTGAAGAAATGTTGCTTTTAGGAAGGAATGGTTCATCCTCACTGAATATTTCAATTCCATAATAGACTTAGGACACTGGAAATAGTTGCTGATAAGATCTTGTGTGCTATGGAGCTCATATGTAAATAATAATTAGAATGACAGAAAGAAGTATTTCTCACTCAGTTATTTTCCTCATCATTTATGTTCTATCCATTAAATAGAATGTGTTATATGCATAATTTCTTAGATGTTTGTAGTAAAGGAAGGTTTGAATCACAGCCTAAGACTGTATGAGTGTTTTAACCTTCTAAATATTTTCTTGTTGATATGAGGAAGATCTAACCTGGGTTATTTAATTATGGGATAGAATTTGTAGTTGAGAGGGCCCTCTCACAGCCCAGAATCAGATCTGTTTGTGAGATGACTTTGAGGATATTTATAAATATAGGCCTTTATGATTTCTGCATGCTTATGTACCTAATTCTTCCTCATATGTGACCTAGAGACCCTATGAATATCTGAGGTGTCTGACTGTGTTCAGGCATTACAGCAAAAAGCTGGGTATTGCTATAATGAGTGACACTAGTTTATGAACAACTATCCTCCCTATGTTAGAGTCAGCATCTGAAAAATGGAGATAGTAGCATTTCCTTGATTCCCAGGATTGGTGAAAATATATTAAGAAGTTACAATTTCAGTCTGATTAGGATGTTATACAGTAAGGTCTCATTTTATTTACCTTGGTTTAAACAAAGAATAAATTATTGCTTCCTTAGCTTGTTTGAGATTTCTCACAGGAAAATAGGTTTGGGAATCCTAATATTAATTAACCAATTTTTTTTGATTGTTTGATTGTTTATTTAAGGATTGTAGTGCAAATGTTGATCTTCTGGGGGGAAGGCAACTCTTAAAATCTTTAATTCGGTGTAAAAGAAGAATCACATTATTAGTTTATTGCTATATTTGTTGATATATTAACATAGTATCACAGAATCACAGGATTGCAGGTATTGAAAAGGACCTCAAGAGACGCTACTAAAACAGGTTTCTTTCATTAAGTTGCACAGGTAGGCATCCAGATGAGTCTTGAATATCTCTAGAGAAGGATACTCCACAAAAGTCCCTGGGCAATCTGTTCCAGTGCTCCACCACCCTCACCAAAAATAAGTTCTTCCACATCTAAGTATGGAACTTCCTATGTTTGAGTTTTAGGCCAGTTCTTCTTGTCCTATCACTACACACCACTGAGAAGAGCCTGACCTCATCCATTTGTCTCCTACCTACCTTTAAATATTTGTAAATATTAATCAGAGTCCCCCTCAGTTTCCTTTTCCCCAGGCTGAACAGACCCACATTACTCAGCCTTTGTTCATATGGGAGATGCTTCAGGTCCTTTATAACCTTTGTGGCACTCAGCTGGACCCCTGGGAGATCCTTGTCTTATCTGAACTGAGGAGTCCAGAGATGGACATAGTATTCTAAATGTGGCTTCACTAGGGCAGTGTAGAATGGGAGGATTACTTCCCTCCACCTGTTGACCATGATCTTTTTAATGCACGTCAGAATATTGTACTGCATGCATTACCAATTAAGCATAGAATAATGTAATGGCTTAGACTGGAAGATAACTTAAACATCATCTAGTACCAGTCATTTTGCTGTGGACAGGGTTACCAACCACTAGATCAAGTTACCTAGGGGTACTGGAGGCCATCTTTACTGCAAACAATCTCTTATGGAGCAGATCGTCTTGAGGGAGATCACACAACGTGCAGAACAACTGTGGGATCAGGCCTGGCCAACACGGGTTAAAGAAAGGCAAGTCCTGCTCGACCTATTTGCTCTTCTTCTATGATTTAGTGACCCGCCTGGTGGATGAGGGAACGGCTGTTGATGTGGTCTACCTAGACTTCAGCAAAACCTTTGAAATTGTCCCACACAGTATTCTCCTGGAGAAGCTGGCAGCCCATGGCTTGGACAGGCACATTCTTTGCTGGGTAAGAAATCGGCTGGAGGACTGGGCCCAGAGTGTTAGTGAATGGAGTTAAATCCAGATGGTGACTGGTCACAAGTGGTGTTCCCCAGGGGTTGGTACTGAGGCCTGTCCTCTTCAATATCTGTATTGATCACCTGGATAAGAGCACTGAGTGCACCCTCAGTAAGTTTGCAGATGACACCAAGTTAGTTAGAAGTGTTGATCTGGCTGGCAATAGGAAGGCCCTACAGAGAGATCTGGACAGGTTGGATTGCTGGGCTGAAGCCAGTGGGATGAGGTTCAACAAGACCAAGTGCCAGGTCCTGCACTATGGCCACAACAACCCCAGACAGTGCTACAGGTTCGGGGCAGAGTGGTTGGAAAACTGTGTAGAAGAAACAGACGTGGTGGTATTGGCTGAATCTCAGCGGAACATGATATGCCAGCATACCCAGGTGGCCAAGAAGGCCAATGGCATTCTGGCTTGTATCAGAAACAGTGTTGCTAGCAGGAGTAGGAAAGTGATAGTCCCTCTGTACTTGGAACTAATGAGACTGCACCAAGAATTTTGTTCAATTTTGTGCCCCTCACTGCAAGAAAGACATCTAGGGCCTGGAGTGTGTCCAAGAAAGGGCAATGAAGATGGCGAGGGGTCTGGAGCGCAGGCCTTATGGGGAGTGGCTGAAGGAGCTGGGGGACAAACACATAAAGGGAGTTTGTACTGAGCCAGGAGTTGTTCTCTTCTCTCATGTCACTAGATAGTGACACAGCTATCAAATTCAGATATCTCCAATTTAGACACAAAGATGTGGTGCAAGATGTTGTTCTAGCAATGTTTTATTATTATTATTATTTTTAATTTTTACTATGATAAATATTGGTCTATTAATTCCTTTGGAAGAAGAAAGTAAATAATAACTTCACATTAAAGGAAACTTTTGAGAACTAAGCCTAACCTAGTAAACAAAAACAATGGTATTTTTCTGTGACTTCTTAATCTTTCCCCCTCTCACCTTCTCTTCCTTTGTGTGAGTGCTCTATTCTTTACTGTTAAGCTGAGGGGTTTATAATTTTAAAATCTGCAGTGGAGGCTGAGAACTCTTTGCTCTTTACTATCTGTACACAACATCTGTAAGTCCTGAATAACAAGCAGGAATTAGTTCAAGAAAGAACTATGGATGGATCACTAAGTGATGCTGTCTACAATATAAGTTTGACATCTCAAGAGTAGTTAAAGAAAAAAAAAAGGAAAAAAATAGAAAATTCTACTAAAAATAACTTTGAACGTTTAAACCATTTAAAGGAAAGTTATGAGCAAATGGAAAGCAGGATAGTATGAACTCCAAAAGACAGGAAATTAAAGAGAAGATTTTTTACAGGACCTCAGCACATATGGATTTATAATGCCTGCCTGCCCTTTGAACCTTTGAAAAGCTCTTCCTGAAATTCTTCATCTTCTTTTCATGTAAATGTACCATAACCATAACAAAGTCATAGAAGGCCTGCGTACCCTTTGACATGAAGGGAAGGAGGGAGGGTAAATGTAAATGACTGTTGAAGAGGCTATTTAAGCCAAACAAACAGTGCTTCAGAAATCCAAAATCTAGAGATTCAAAGAGAGGGGCCTAAATGTT
>VXAB01008140.1:1070-11205 GCA_013399175.1 Odontophorus gujanensis | reverse complement strand
GCCTTCTCTTCTCCAGAATGAAGTGTCACAGGTCTCTCAGATTCTTTTTCGTAAGGGATCTGCTCCAGGCCCTTAATCATTTTTGTTGCCCTCCATTGGACTCCTGCTAGGAGATCTCTGTCTATTTTGATCTCGGGAGCCCAGAAGTGGACACAAGGAGCCCAGAACTGGACACAGTTTCGGACTTCTGCTTTTCTATTGACTATATGTTTATCCATAGAATTGAATTTAATGTACTGCTGAAGTGACTTTGAACACAAAGGCCATTAGGCCAGATGAATAAATGTGGGAGCCCAGTCAAAGCAAAACATGATCTCCTCATGCTAAGCCAGTGCTTTTCAGGCTTGCTGAGTCTCACACATTTTATGTAAGACTCCTGTTCAGCCCTTCCCATTCTTGCCTACTGGTAGCGCAGTGCTGTGGCCTTGTCTGCTCCAGCACCCCACAGGCCCCCAGCATGGAGCCTATGAGTTGGAAAGAGGCTGTGGTACAGATCTGCATCTGCAGATGTGCTTTCAAAACATGTTCAAAGCATCCCAGCTAACAAAAATCACTCCTGTTGTAGACTGTTCCTCTATCGTACAAGCAAAGTTGCTATTTGACTTGATGCACTTGTCTTGACAGAATATCTGGAAAATGTCATAACCAAAAGAAAGCTGGGAAATGTATAGAGAATGCAAAATATTGCTGCAGAGGCAAGTGTACCTGTAATTATTGTTTCAAAGTGCTAACACTACAGTACCATGAAAACTGAGTAGACAGTGTGCACGGAAAAAAAATCAGCTGTAAGAGTAAATGCATTTCTAAACATGTCACAGATTTGATGAAGCACTGCTACAGGGGAATACAGATTTCTTAGCCATTTAGGGGCTGTCTGTATTAAATGCCATGAACAGTAACACAAGCAGCTGGTTCTCAGCTCTTCAAAAGCATTGATTTCACTCCAACTAACCTTCAGCTACCTGATCTTTCACTGTGTGTTCATCTCCTGTGTGATAGTAAATTACCATACAGGTGTGTAATACATTTCATACAAAGTGCAAGTGCTTGCAGCAGGCTGGACTACCTCAGATCTATTATACTGAGTTCAAGGAGATTTTTCACTTCCCTTTGAGGGAAGGTGATGCAAGGCAAATAAAGGTGTAGGTGCATCACAAAATTAACTTAAACTATGGCACTGAGTCAAAAACAGTCTAGTATCTTTTTGGTTAAGAGGAAATGTTGCCAAAAGGAAAAGTCCAATTGTTTTTATACAATAACGAAAGCAGCATTAGTGATTTTCTATTAACTCTTTCTTAACATGCAGAGATAAAACTTATTGCATTTCAAATTGTAAAAATGGTTAATGGCTTCAATTAGAAATTAATTTGATTTTTAAAATTACCTGTAGGTAGTGATTTCACTTTAATGGATCTACTTTTGTTTATCTTGTCGTCACAGAAGCTTTTTTGTCTCTGTAGGAAAAATACATTCCTTCATCTGCTTGTTTCTTATCTTTCCCTTTATTTTTTCCTAGCCTGTATTTACTGATACATTCAATCCTTTGCTTTTAATCAAAATGGTCAAACTTATTAGAATTGCCATGAAATCATATGCTTGAGAGCTTAAATTCCAAAGCCTATTTCCAGCTCTATTTGACAGTATGGTTGTATGATATTGTTGTGTACCAATCATAGGCAAAGAGTTGCCCAAAGAGAAAAAGCTGTAAATTTAAAGCTTCAAGGGGGCATTCAATAGGAGTTAATAGATGGTTTCCCTTTGAGCCACATCCAGGATTAAAAGCCTGAGCTATGAGTATTCCACTTCTGTGAGGGCTACTCTGAAAGTAGCACCTATTTTATTATGTTAGCCCAAGATATCAGAGGCAGATGGTGGTGGTGTGGCAGTTGAAGTTGAATCTTCCCACAAAAATTCCATTACATTTTGTTGCTGTGCAACTGATAGCACCAGAGGGGCAGTATGACAAAATGGCATCTGATATGGAAATGTTTACAATGCAAAGGTGTGTGACTGAGTTCCTCCATGCCAGAAAAATTGTTCCCACTAACATTCATGGATGCTTGCTGAACATTTATGGAGATCGAACAGTGGATGTTAGCACCGTGAGGCAGTGAGTGGTGTCTTTCAGCAGTAATGACAGAGACATGAAAGACAAATCATTTTTGCAGGTTTTTACAAGCATGGTATACTGGCTCTTGTTCATCACTGGCAAAAATGCATAGTTAGTGATGGTGACTGTGTTGAAAAATAGTATTTTTTTAGTTGAGAATTTGCTCTATTAAATAGTGTTATTGTTCTCTTTGTTGTAATTTTCATGGAAATACGTAGGAGGCATTACTTTCAGAGCAATCTACATATTCAGGAATTTTCTATGTCTGTAGTGCTACATTATACTTCATTTGCTCCTTCTTATTCTCTCTTTCTCATATAACTCAGCTTGTTACCTTTTTGTAAAGGTGCAGTCCTATGCCAGAGTTGCCTAATCATAACAAATAAAATAGTAGGTGCTGACCCTAGCTGATTTTTTTATTTATTATATGTATGCGTATATACGCATAAACTCATGCACTTCACATTAATTATCTCATAACAGTTGAAAATGAAAGTATTGTTTATCAACATAAACTTGATTAAAATTAAAAAAATCATTTACTGGACATAACTGGGAAAATCTACACTTTGTAGATGGATTTGAGGATCTGTAAGTTATGCTGTCAAAAAGGCACTTTAAGATGTATGGTAAAGAGTTTATACCAGAAGTTAAAAACTGAAACTCACAAACAGATTTAAAATAAAAGGTTCTTCACCACATTTTGTGGAAATGCACACAGTAGAAGTTTGTATGCTATTTGAATACACTTATAGGTTGTGCTAGTGTTTATATGCTGTGTTTCTTGTGATTCAGGAAGATTTTTAGACGATAGCATATTCTAAATTTCATCTCATAGGCCTTAGCTGCAGAAAAAAAATGAAGTTTTTCCAAAAAAAATGGGACCATATTAAGCTGGTACCCTGTAATTCTTCCCCTGTACTCTCAGCATTAGTGAGGCCTCACCCTGAGTACTGTGTTCAGTTTTGGGCACCTCAGTACAGAAAGGACATTGAGGTGCTGGAGCAGGTCCAAAAAAGGGCAACAAGGCTTGTGAAAGGCTTGGAGAATATGCCTTACCAAGGAGATACTGAAGGAACTGGGGCTGTTTAGTCTGGGGAAGAGGAGGCTGAGGGAAGACCTTGTTGCTCTCTTCCAATACCTGAAAGGTGCTTACGGCAAGAGCAGGGTTGTTCTCTTCTCACTGGTGACAGGTCAAGGGGAAATGGCCTTACGTTGCACCAGGGTGAGTTTAGGTGATATCAGGAAATACTTCTTTACAGAATGGTTTGTTAAGCACTGGAATAGGCTCCCCAGGTGGTAGAATCACTATCCCTGGATGCGTTTAAAAACTGTTTATGGATATGGTGCTGAGGGACATGATTTAGCAGAGGGTTGTTAGAGTTAGGGCAGTATGGTTAGGTCATGGTTGGACTGGATGATCTTTAAGATCTTTTCCAACCTAAGTGATTCTATGTGTGCAAAGAGAGTATGGTGAGTCAAGATGCCAGTCCCTTCCCCTTTCAACAGCAAGCATTACAATATCCCTGGCTTTTTGTTTTTCAGTCTTAGCCTTGGGTGAGGGCTTTATTCGCAAATAAATGCAGATTTTGAACATTATTATGCAGACCTATTCACTGCTGTGACTTTGTATCAATTAATTTATTTTATAACCTTAGGGATTTGCAGTTAATTAGCAGTCTTTCTGCCAAATGTGTGGTTCTTTATCGTACATATATTTTTGAAAATCAAAATGGTAAAAACAGAAATAACTCTCCTGCAGTACTCAAAAAGCTGTTGCTGGTAGAATGATGTTCTGTTTCTAAAATCAGAGGGTGATGCAAAAGTTTTCTTGATGTTTTATGGCAGGAAGAATCATCATTGCAGATATTTATATGTATATACAAATACAAACATACCTGCACATCAAAGTCTATCATATGCATCATTTGGTCATGAAATGAATTGAAGTTATATTTGACCAGGTGAATATGCTAGTCAGATTCCTAATGGAAAAATCACTGTTTTGAATTTGTATCAGACTTGCATCATAGCATAAAAAGGCCACTAGTGTAACAATTTAGAAATATTATATTACACTTCCTTCTGTGAAGACTTACTGCTGAATATGAAGCATACAATGAAGAGAAAATAAGGGATCTTAATGTGACTAATTACATGTACTGGACTGTGGCCAGCAAAATTCTGAAATAAATGAGTATCTGCACAGACTGATGTTGAAAAATGCTCATAGAAGACTGATGGCTGATTAATATAAAAGTGTTAAAACTTAAATTTACATGCAACTGGCCACATTTTGTTCACAGTAATGCTTAGTTAAATGCATAATAACAAAGTATATATAATTCATAATAAAAACAACCACCACAAATCCATGGGACCAGATGGGATCCACCCAAGGGTGCTGAGGGAGCTGGCAGAGGTGATTGCCAAGCCACTTTCTACCATCTATCAGCATTCCTGGTTATCTGGAGAGGGCCCACAAGATTGGAGGCTTGCTGATGTGACTCCCATCTGCAAGAAAGGCCGTAAGGAAGATCCAGGGAACTACAGGCCTGTCAGCCTGACCTCGGTATCAGGGAAAGTTATGGAGCAGATGATCTTGAGGGAGATCACACAGCACATGCATGGCAACCAGGGAATCAGACCCAGCCAGCACAGGTTCACAAAGGGCAGGTCGTGCTTGTCCAACCTCATCTCCTTCTATGACTGGGTGACCAGACAGGTAGATGAGGGAAAGGCTGTTGATGTAGTCTACCTGGACTTCAGCAAGGCCTTTGACACGGTCTCCCACAGTATTCTCCTGGGGAAACTGGCAGCCCGTGGTGTGGACAGGTTCACTCTCCTCTGGGTGGGGAACTGGCTAGAGGGCCGTGCCCAGCGGGTAGTGGTTAATGGAGTTAAGTCCAGCTGGCGTCCTGTTACGAGTGGTGTCCCCCAGGGGTCGGTATTGGGGCCCATCTTGTTTAATATCTTTATTGATGACCTAGATGAGGGGATTGAGTGTACCCTCAGTAAGTTTGCAGATGACACCAAGCTGGGAGGATGTGTTGATCTGCCAGAGGGTAGGGAGGCCCTTCAGAGGGATTTGGATAGGCTGAATAGCTGGGCTGAGATCAATGGGATGAGGTTCAATAAGGCCAAGTGCCGGGTCCTGCACTTTGGCCACAATAACCCCATGCAATGCTATAGGCTTGGGGCAGAGTGGCTTGAAGACTGCATAGAGGAAAAGGACCTGGGGGTGTTGGTTGATGCTCGGCTTAACATGAGCCGGCAGTGTGCCCAGGTGGCCAAGAAGGCCAACGGCATCCTGGCCTGTATTAGAAATAGTGTAGCCAGCAGGAGCAGGGAGGTGATCATCCCCCTGTACTCAGCTCTGGTGCGGCCGCACCTCGAGTACTGTGTTCAGTTTTGGGCCCCTCACTACAAGAAAGACATTGAGGCCCTGGAGCGTGTTCAGAGAAGGGCAACAAAACTGGTGAGGGGTCTGGAGCACAAGTCTTATGAGGAGCGGCTGAGGGAGCTGGGATTGTTTAGTCTGGAGAAAAGGAGGCTCAGAGGGGACCTTATCACACTCTACCACTTCCTGAAGGAGGGTTGTGGTGACGAGGGCGTCAACCTCTTCTCCCAGATAACTAATGACGGGACAAGAGGGAATGGCCACAAGTTGCGCCAAGGAAGATTTAGATTAGATCTGAGGAAACATTTTTTCTCTGAAAGAGTGGTCAGGCACTGGAATGGCCTGCCTAGGGAGGTGGTTGAGGCACCATCCCTAGTGCTGTTCAAGAAGCGTTTAGATGAGGTGCTAAGGGATTTGGTTTAGTAGTTTAATGGGTAGGGATGACGATAGGAGGATTGTTGGACTAGCTGATCTTGTAGGTCCTTTCCAACCTAATGTATCTATGAATCTATGAAAGGCAGAAATTTGTTTTTGCTTTCAGAGCAAGCAAAGTAAAAAGAGAAAAAGAGGAGGTGAGACAAGACTTGTGCAATTCTAAATATTTACATTAGATGTTAAAATACTTCCAAATTACATGGAGGGATTGTTTCATGAGGTTCAGTACCAATCAGATTGAGAGTGTAATTCTGATTTTTTCAATCTATGCAAGTCTTAAGTGAATTTTAATTGGCACTACTTCTGTGTTTCACTGCAAAAAGAGACAACATTCTAGTGCTTTAATTATGAAAGACTAAGTCAACCAAGTGAATGAAAAAGAGACAATTAAGTCAGTAAACATGCCATTGTTTCCTTTTGTGATCATCTTTATGCATGAGTAAAGGCAGGGCTATTGTAAGAATGAATGGGGTCAGGGTTGCTTAACAGTCTACATATCTGTGTGGTCTTTCCACTTTCTGATTAGACTACTGAGTCAAGTGTTAGGAATATGTGAAACAGAGCTGAACTTGTTAAATAGTTTGAAGACAATTTTTTTAAAAATGAACAATAACATGTCAAAGCCTGGTTCCATCTGCATACATGCAGCTCTGCGTTGTGCAATCAGCTGTTCCAAAGTAGGTTGCTTTGAGAGCACTGGTGTTGATACACAAGAGGTACTATTACCTCTTCCTGGATTCTTCTTACTATCGACATTATCCAAACTTATATCAAATTCACACGTTTCAAAGTTTTAGACTTCACTAGTATTTGTGACTGATACCTATTTTTAATGACAGATGTTGTTCCTCTCTGCTTTTCCTTGTATAAACTACTGTGTATATGGATTTGCACGTGTGATTACCCATCATGAAATCGATCTAACAGTCCAAATGCACTTGCAATTATTATAATACAATGCCATTTTGCCAACTGGTAGATGTTATTAAAATGCTTTTCCTCAACTTGGAAGACATTACTTTGAGCCATTAAAAAAATCTCAAATGAGTACTTACAAAAGAGGTGTCTGTATTAAAAATGATTTAGGCAATATATCTCTAAAGTTCTTGGATGAAATGAAATGTCATATTCGTATGATATAGAAATTCCTGTAAAGTATGAAAGTAGACATATGTTTTACAGTGGATATATCAAATTCAACTTTTAACTTTTCAACAGGTTTTCAAAAAAACCCAAAGCATTTGAAAACAATTCAGCAAATTATTAGCATTGTTCTATTGAAAAACAGTAAGGTTTTATTAAAATCAACAGACAATAATAGTATACTGAATTTTGAAGTGTGATGAACTGCTACACTATTCTTTTCCAGAAATAAGGCACGTACAAAGTGCTATCCACAGTTTCTTGGTATCTTCGACACGCATATATGCAGCTTTTGATAATACTTTTTATAATTGAAGTCCTATAATTCAAACTAAGCTGCCCTTTTTTTTATTCCTGAAAGTTATTTCCACTAGCAGTCAAGTGCAAGATATGTGTGCTTACACGAAAATGTTCCTTATGTTAAGGAAAGAAAAGGTGCATATTTTTGGTTCCTCATTGTGTTAGCATTTTGATCTACTCTATTTTAGATCTCTGGCAGACATTATTTCCTATATTAGGCCACAGGCAGCTTATGAGGTATGATCACAATTAACCACTGTGTGCAACATGAAATGAGTGTAAAGTCAGACTCTGATTCTATGCTTTTATAAAACTTGAATTTCATATTTATTCTAGCACTGGACAAAACTACAATGACTATGAATTAGAAACACTGACCTAGTCAGTACAAAAACTTTTAGTTCTCAATACATTTGAATGCATTTCTAGCCTCCACAAAGTATTTAGTGCTGGCAGGCCTCCATGACAGACTAACTGCTGCCTAAGTTGCTTTAACCTGGTTGATTCCTTTGGATCCCCTGCTTACCATAGCTGATGCACCACTTGCATGGGAGGTACAGCCGTGATGTACACCTTGCAGTCACAGTCCACTCATCTGGACTAAACTGGGAATTCTGCAGTGCCCACATATAATAGTAATATCTGAGAAACAAAAAAGGTTGCGGGTCTTCGTGCCATGTCAAATGTTGCTTTGCCAGACTGCCCCTCTGCTGCCATCTACTGCGTGACAATAAAATGTAAGGGAATTTTGGTGGGAAGGTTCAACCTTTACTGCCATATCACCAACATCTACCTTTGACATC
This sequence comes from Odontophorus gujanensis, assembly GCA_013399175.1. Taxonomy (NCBI): domain Eukaryota; kingdom Metazoa; phylum Chordata; class Aves; order Galliformes; family Odontophoridae; genus Odontophorus; species Odontophorus gujanensis. Next base: position 3,014 of record VXAB01008140.1, on the reverse strand, counting down.
GTGAGCCCACATAATAAGATAGGAGGCACTGCTTTCAGAGTAACCCTCAAATATATATGTATATTCATATGCATAATTTATAAGCTTATTTTACACGGAGAGTGAAAAAAATAAGACCAACTAGACATAATTTGTTGTCAGACAAATTTTGCAGAACAGATGTTTCTGTCCCCAATCTTGCTTTCACTAGTTATGTCAAATAATTTTAAAATAAAAGTGGAGAAAATCCTGCAAAACTGCAAACTTATTTCTACAGGCTTACAATATCATAATGTGGTATTACAGATACTCACGAAGGAGTAAAAACAGGCTCTCCTTACATTGTCAAATATACCTGTTAACTTTTATAAAGATATTTAGTTTGTATACATAGTATCCTTTCCTGCTGTCTTGGCTTGAAAGAGACCTCAAAGATCATTCCATTCCAAACCCTCTGCCATAGGCACTGTTGCTACTGACTAGATCAGGCTGATTATAGCCCCATCTGACCTGGCCTTGAACACTTCTAAGGATGGGAATCCACAACTCAACTTTGGGTGATTGTTCAAATGGCTCACTCTTTAATCTCCGAGTAAGTGACTTCTTAACATCTAACATAAATTTCTCCTCTTTAATTGAAAGCCATTCCCTCTTATCCTGTAATTATTAGACCACGTAAAATGATGGTTTCTGCCCTGCTTACAAGCTCCCTTCAAGTCCTGGAAGGCCACAAAGAGGTCTGTCTGGAGCCTTTTCTTCTCTACACTGAAAAAGCCCATATCCCTCACATTTCCCTCATAGGAGAGGTGCTTCAGCCCTTTGATCATCTTTGTGGCTGTTCTCTGGACCTCCTCCTATGGCTCATTACCGTTCTTGTATTGGGGGCCCTAGGCTTAGCCACAGTACTTCAGATGGGGCCTCACAAGGGCGAAGTAGAAGGGGACAGTCACCTCCCTTGTATTGCTGTCCACTCTTCTTTTGATGTGGCCTAGGATATAGTTTACTTTCTGTATACATATCTGGGATTGCCCCCAACCCAAGTGCAACACCTTGCACTTGGCACTGTTGAACCTCAGATTCTTGTGGGCCGACTCTTCAGGCTTTTCCAGATACCTTCGAATGGCATCCCTTCCTTCTATTGTGTCATCTGCTCCACTCAGATCAGTGTCATTTGCACAATTGATGAGAGTGTACTCAATCCCACTATCCATGCTATTGATATAGATGTTCAAGTGTATTAGTTCCAAGATGGACCACTTGGAGGGCACCACTCATCACCAGCCTGGACGTAGTCATTGACCACAACCCTCTTGTGACCATCCAACCAATTCCTTGTCCACTGAAGAGTTTGTCCTTCAAATTTCTCCTTGCCAACTTAGTGATAAGAATATTGTGTAACCATAGAAAAAATCCTTGCAGAAATCCATGTAGATGCCAGCAGATGCTCTTCCTTTGACTCCTGATGTTGTCACTCCATTGTTGAAGGTCACCAGGTTGGTTAGGCACAGTCTGCATCTCATGTAGCCACTCTGGTTTTCTTGGATTGCTTCCTTATCTTTCCCCTTGTCCTATTGCCACACACTCCTGAGAAGAGTCTGGCCTCATCCCTTTGCCTCCCACTCCTTAGATATTTATAGATATGGATCAGATCCCCTCTGAGTCTCCTTTTCTCAAGGCTGAACAGATCCAGCTCACCCAGGCTTTACTCTTAAGACAGATGCTCCATGCCCTTTATCATCTTTGTGGCCCTCTGTTGGACTCTTTCCAGGAGATACCTGTCTTTTCTGTACCAGGTAGCCTGGAGCCAGACACAATACTCCAGGTGAGGCTTCATGAGGACAGAGTAGAGGGGGAGGATCACCTCCCTCGACCTGCTGGCCACCCTCTTTTTAATGCAACCCAGGATACCACTGGCCTTCTTGGCCACCAGGGCACAGTGCTGGCTCTTAGCCAGCCTGTCATCCA
>VXAB01008139.1:0-32378 GCA_013399175.1 Odontophorus gujanensis | reverse complement strand
ATTCAACAGTTCCCATACACATGAACAAAAGATCATTGTCTCCTTTGCATCTTCTGGTTATTCTGTCTCAAAAGAAAAGAGGAGAGCCCTTCTGCAGTCTCTCCCCTCTCCATGTGTGTGGTTTTTTCATGTTCTTCTTTCCTAAACTTCTCTAATGATGTTAGATATCTGTGTGACCTCTAAATGATGGCTGTGCGCAAGCTGCTCCTCTTGGACTCTATTTTCTTCAGTGCTTAAAATGCAATACTTAATAACATACACTGTCGTGATTTTGGGGTTGCTTTTTCCTTTCTTTTTTAAAACCAGAAAGTAAGTGCATTTAACTGTGAAAACGGGTACAAATGTATTCCTGTTAGTGGATAATAATGAAAAGTCAGAGAGATTAATGTGCTGTTAATGTTTATTCAGTATTGCGTTACCTGTGGCTAACTACAATGGATGAGACTTTCTTTCTGGCTCATTAAATAAGTTAATCATGTAAATCAGAAGAATAACATTTTGGATAGTGTGAGTATGGGTTGAGCATCAGTTAAGCACCTTTTAGTACCATGTATTAAAGGTGGTGTGACAATGTACAGGTGTCTTAGCTACAAAACATTAACGTGAGTCTTCTGTTATCTCTAAAGTAAATGAAAACAAAATTTAAAAGGTCAAACTGGCGCATGATTCAATCAGGACTATGTGGCCACTGTCTGGAGTTTCTTTCAGAGAAATGGGGAGGCTCTAAAGGGAAGGAAAGTGCATGAAGGTGATGTGACTATAATCTAACATTCCAGCATATTTCGAAAAGAAATATTTTTATAGCTTTTGGACTGTAAATTGAAAATACAATTAATTTTAGATTTTCTAAAATTTCTAGATATTGCTTATTTGGGAAAAAACAAAATGTACTACAGCCTCGAGGTAAATACAATGGAAATGTAAATTAGGATATAATCTTTACAACAATGGAAGGAATAAGAATGTAATAATTTAGATGAAACTAGCAATGGAGTGAAACAGAAATGCAGCTCTCAGGGTTACAAGACAAAATTAGTTAGCTATCTAACTACTTATCTGACCATTTGTCCAAAATACTTTTTAAGCCAAAGCTTCAGGGCCTCAAGAAACTTCTATCTGATTTGTAATCAGACTTGCATTTTGTGATTGTACATGTAATAGGAGAAAAATTTGAGACATGAGGTTTTTTTTTTTTAAGTTTTCTAAACACAAGAATTCCTAGAACTCTCATCTTCATCATCACAGTATTTCTAATCCACAGACATAAGATAAAGAAATCATAAAAACTGGATACTTCAATGTAAGAAAAGGTTGAAATGTAGAGAATGGTCAGAAGTTGGATTAAACGATACAGAACTGTTGAAAAAGTATTGCCTTAACTTCCTTTGTTCTCATTAAAGTAAATCTCTTTTTATTAATTGATTGATTAATTGATGGTAGTAGTCACAGGGAAGACAAACAAGAAAGCCTGCAAAAGGATATTGAGAAAACACCAATTTATTTGAAGGAAGGAAATGAGTATGGATTTTTTAACCAATCTCACTGAAATCAGTGGAAGATATTCATTGGTTTCAGTGATATTTGGGCAAGGTGGAATGTTGGTTTGTGGTAATATTACATAAAGCAGGCTCCTGACTGATATATAAGCAAAAAAATTGTAGGAATAAAGTAGATGTTTAAAAGAAAGTATTAATTAAAAAAAATACATTATATCTTTTCAGTAGTCTTGATATACATTTCTATCAAATAGTACCTGGTTTTCAGATCAAAACTATTTTTTACTTTTCTTGATGACAGTATTGTAGGTGCAGTCGAATTGTTTTTGTTTTTCTTTTGCTGAAAATGCCCATGTATGTTTGACTTTAAAACCTTATATAGAAATGTCTTCGCAATGTATGAAAATCTGGGTTAATGTTATCTATTTCATAACACTAATATATCTGAATGAATCGTGCAAGTGAGCAATGATGGGAAATGTCTAAATGTTTTGAGTTTGCATTCTAGGAGAGTAGGTGTATGGGAACTGTTGAATCATGGAACCACTGACTGATCACCTGAGGTGAGCACTGAGTCAGCCACAGGAGCACAGGTGAATGCAATGTACCTGTGTGATTGGAAGGGGGGGAGCCTGGCTCCACCTCTCCCCGACCCCATTTAAGGGCTGACCACCACTGGGGAAGGATCTCTTCTTGGAGATCCCTCCTGTGTGGAGTTATTGGTGAGCCGCTCTTTATTTACTGGTTGTCTGTTTACCATCCAAATGAGGTGGATGGTATATTTTGCTTTGCTTATTATTTTCTGTGAATATTATTCTTTTGGGTTATTCACACTACAGTAGGTAAATCCCTGGAGTTGTTACAACCATCCCAGTTTGGCCTGAGGTTTTGATTTTGATGTTGCATACGCTTGCAGTGTGGGAAAAGTCAAAAGTAACACCAGAGAATGCCAACTGGGTCCAGCCAGGGTCAACTCACCTTCCACTATGGCTGTGGTCAGTTTAATCCTTTTTTCTTACTCTAACTTACTCAAACTGGGTTGTTTTTTTTTTTTTACCCTAGAATAGAACTTATAGCCAGAATAAATGTCAGACAAGATTGTGTAAGAGCTGCTGTTCTGATGACATTTCTATTCAAGGTGATAGAAAACAGGCTAGAATGTCTCTAAATCTCTAAATGTCAGTTTAGAACATTTACACCATTGTATGCACTTACTGACATTTTGACACTTTCTGAAATGAATCCTTAGCTTTATTTTGTTTCTAGTGACCTTCATTTTATTGACAATTGAAAGAATACGTAACTTTATTTTCTACAAACTAAAGTATGTACAGGTTTGAATTTTTTTCCAGTGCTGTCCTGTAGCAGTGGAAGCAGGAATATGATATATGGTTTACAATGACAAAAAAATTATGTTTTCAGTTTGATTAAGTCCATTTCAATTGAACATACAATGTACTCCTGCATAAGACACAGTGCAGTGTGGCAGACTGTAAACATTAAGGAAGAGCTACTATATTTGAAACAACATAATTAATGCTCTTTGTCCATTATAGGAAAATAAACAAATAAGGCAAGACTTTGTTTCAGTGATGGATATAAAGAATTAATCTGGTCTCAAACCAGGAACTGTCTAGTACATAAATCAGAGCCTTGTGGTTCCATTTACAGTTTCTTTTACAACTTAAGTGTTAAGTTTATTGTCAGATAGCCCAATATTCTTTGTTGAGGGATACCAAACCCCTCTCTCAGACCTTCATTTATTTTCTGTGCAGACTGAGACACAGTTAGCATCCAATATCATCACTCTCCTGTTCTGAGCAAGTAGTTGAAGTGTTGACTCTCTCATGATAATTGCATAGTTTTATTACCAGTGTTGAAGCCCTGCTGTTAATATACATATATATATACACACACACATGCTATGTATTTAGTTGCCTATACTAATATGTGAAATCATGGTTGTCCTCCTGTGTCAGAGACCTTAGAACTCTTTCTCCTGAAATATGAAATGCTGGAATAACAAAGGGGCTGCACTAAAACCACAGACTTTCATTAACTCATGTTTGGATGTGATGGGCCTCAAGAACCTGTTCCGGTTATTTGGTAGATATGGGTGCCTGTGCCCAACATAATCTGTTTTTCTCCTAGTCAGTAGTTCCCCGAACCTATATGGATGCTTGGGAACCTCAGAGATGTTTTATTTATGTGACTTAATTGCAGTATGAGCGTTTAGGTCATATGTACTGGGGATGTATATTCAAAGCTATACTTCACCTCTAATTGATACCCAAAGCAAGGGACTGTGTCATATATGGTGATGTGAATTAGTGGATACCTTGCAGTGTACTTTGAAGCACTTACATTAGTTCTTTAATGGCCCACTTCTTTGTGGCTTAGAAATATGGCTTTGAATAGGTTTTATATGCTATTTGAACTTAAAGTATTTATTGTGTTCGACTGTGGGCAGACTTGCTAATCACTTAAGAACTTACTGTGGTTTTTATGCTTTGTTATGATGATTATGTTTGAACAGTCATGAGAAATAAGGGAGATAGCTGCTACTGAGAGGTCACAGCAAGTTTCTCTTCAGCTTTCCAGCAAATGCAGGTAGATACATCTGCAGGGATTACACTCCTCAGATTGGAAATACACTCCTCAGATTGGAAAATCTCCAAGGCAAACCAAGCAGGGTTCTAACTGTTAAAATTTTTATAACTAGCAGCATTTCAGTGAAAACTGATTCTAGAAAGCATATGAGAGGCTTGTTTACAAGATTCTCAGACAGATGCTTCTGTTCATTGGGGAATGCCAGTATAGAAATTCTTTATCTTACTGGTCTGTAAGGATTGTAGATACATGAAGGGAGAGGGCTTAACATCAACAGCAGTGGAAAATCCGCAGTCTCCATACTCCCTTCAAAATGCATCCTGTCTTCTGCTTTTCATTCTCTGTGGGAACTCGAAAGAAGGAACACCTGAAAAAGATAAAACTCTTTTCATGTACATTGGTTTTGTATTTTTTGGTGGAAAGTTTATTTTGGGTTTTATTTAGAGAAGGCAGTGAGCTAGTGAGTAGTGTAACTAATCTAGCAATTATGAAGTAAATTGTAAAATAAGGTGTTTTTCAGCACAGATAAGGCAATAAGGATTTGATTCTTTGTAGGCAAGCTCTGTTATTTTTTAAGCTATGAACTAAGATGCTGCAAACATTTTTAATTGAGAAATCACACAGTTCTTAAAAATGTTCTTAAATGATTTTATATCTCAATATCAAGCAAAACAAGTCCCTTATTTTTACAGTTATATTAACAACTGCTAACAATGAATGTACCTGTCAAGTCGTATCAACACGTTTTCTAATCCATAGATTTCATCACTTGAAATAAATCTTCAGAATGCCTCTGCTGGTGATAAGAAAGTAATCATTCAACAACATAGATAGGAAGTTGTGAGCAGTTACAGCATGGTGATTGGATTTGGAATAAGTCATACTAAATCATGGTTCAGGCTGAGTCATTACTAATACAAGGAACAGCATTTCACTGAGAGCAGGTGATAGTAACACTGATTTCAGTGCGAAGTCTCTGAAGTTCCAGTTCCTTCCTTTGTGCACTGATGTTCTGGCTTTTCTGAAATACTCATTTTTCTTCTTCTGTAGCTACTTTAAACATCTTTTGGTTCAAGTACTTTACCTAGATGCTGCCAACAGTGCAGCGAGTGTTTTTTCTTCTTCTGGTTGATAAAGGATTTCAACGTAGTGTTATATAGCTAATTTTTAAAAAGAAAGATCTTCCTGTTCTTGGAGAAGTTGGAGTTTTAACAAAAAGTTCCAGGTACAACAGTGTATACTGTAAAACTTTGCAGTACTGAAACTTGACAGCACTGAATTTGGAGTAAGATTACCCACATGTTTTTTTTTTTTTAAGAAGTTCAATAGTATGTTTCCTTGCATGGTTGAGAAAATAGATCTCTGGTTTCAGAGCACCTTACTTACATTAGATGGAATGAGGTATGTCATAGCTCAAGCAACATTATGTTCAATCAAGGAAGCAGTAGCCTGTTTGCTTCTAAATTTAAAAAAAAAACCCACCAAGAAACGAATGTAAAAGCATTCCTGTTGAAAATTGCTTCAGCTAAACTGAAATCAGAAAATCATGCCTGTCTAAAGTGTTAAGATGCTATATGCTCAAATTATAATTTGCCCAGGTTTGTGGTCGGTGTTCATCTTTCTGCAGCGGGTTGTTCCCAAGTCAGGCTGGTGTGCAGGCACCTCATCTGTTGTAGGAGGGATTTCTAGAAGCACAGGATCCACCTGCTTGAGACCTGCAGCAGCAGCAAGGCCATACAAAATGTTAGTACAGGGTGTAAGTCATACATTGTATGCAACGTAGCAGGGGAGCTGTGGAAATGGAGAAACCAGTTGGTCCAGCAAAGGAAGGAAACTGGATTAGTGGGAAAGGCTAGGAAATGATTTTCTTAAAGGTTAGCAGTAAATAAATAAACACATCTTTGGATGAAGTAAATTGACTACAGTTCTTCTGTAGGAAGCTGCTTTAATTGCTGTTTTGTTTCCATAAGTCATTGCATAAATTATATCTTCTCTGTAAGTTCTTGTTGTTTTTGACTATGCCTTCTGGGGGTTTAATTTATCATTGTTGTCATCTCTTGAATAGTATCACAGATTGAAATGTACAGTAGACACCTGGAGCCTTTTTTTTCTAGCCTTGGGCTTTGTTTAAAAAAAAAAAAAATAATGAAAGGACCATCTGGCCCTATAGGTCTGGAAGCATCAACATTTGCTCATCACATGCATCTGTAGCCCTCACTTTGAATCTGCCTCATTTAGGGCTGAAGTTAGGTGGCCTGTTTTTTTCACCTGCATACAAGCACTAAATGTGGGCTCTGTACTGAGGCAGGCAGCTCACACACCCCTCTCCATCTTCGTGATTCATTACTGCCTGGCATTCTCTGGAATCTGGGGGTTTAAAAACAGTGATCCTCCCAAAATCCTGGTTACTTCTTTGGATGTGGTCATGTAGCATGGAGCCTACAGAGGACTTGGGACAGTAGGGACGTGCCTGCTTCCAGCAGCAACTGCTGCTTCAAATCCATGAGCAGTGAGCACTGCAATCCTTCCTTGTATCTTTCAGGGCCAGGAGCCCCTGGTTACCTGTCAGCCTCAAAAAGAGCTGTTCCAACCAGAGCACAGCTCTCACAGTTTTGGGGAAAGAGCACAACTTTTATGCTGGGAGAGGAAACGTGTTCGAGATGTGAGCCAACTGAAGTGTGTCATCTTACAGTGTATCCCAGGGAGAAATTAGAGCCCAGAAAAGAGTCTTGTTTTGATTATTTCCAGAGCCTTACCTGCCTGTCAGGAGGTGGTGACAGGCTGTAAAACCCTCTTCTATTTTGTGTGCACTGGAGGAGTTGACAGCAGGTTACTGTGAACTCAGCAGTGATGTAGCTGCCGTCTTGCTAATTGAGAGCAGGTGTTCCTTTCTGTTTAGTAATACCTGTTAAAACTTTTCAATAGAAGTGTAGAGTCTAAAACTCTAAACAGAATACCATTGATCAGCTCAGTCGTGGGAGTGTGTAAGGTTGAGCATGGCTTTGCATTTACTGCAGCTTGTTGCAGGAGGGACTGTCATGCATTTGGCCTGACTGTGTTTCTGTTGAAGGCAGTGGAAGAAAAACTCCTATATAAAAAAGAGCAGCCTCAAAATGTGCTGCTGTGATGTGAGCATAGAAAGGATTTGACTTAATCTGGTGACTGTCAGGTTGAACAAGTTGAGTTGAGCTTTTCCAGTGGCTTCTCTAGGACTCTCTAGAACAGTAAACCTGATCTAATTTAAGTTCTGTTTACTGTCTGTAGGTGAGACTTTACTGTCTGAGAGTCCTCAGTGCTACATCTTGAGTCCTGCATGTATGCAAGGTGCTAGGACCTGGGGAGCTATCCTGAACTGTGTGCAGCTGAAGTTATGCTTGTGTATATCTTTGGAAAGGATTGAGCCAATAATCTCTAATCGAATTTTCTGGCTTTTTTTTTTAACCTTCACTTTTATTGCTTGTAATGAAGAATCATGCTCACCCTATGAAGATCGCTTTCCACGGTGACTCCAGCAGTTCTTTGGCTTTGTTCTGTATCTGTCCACCTTACTGGAGCCTTCATGTTTTAATTTGTCATAGGTAAAGCAGATTAGTAAAGCTGAGTTTACAGAAATAAGATTTGAACCTGTGATTGACAGCAGACTTGAATAGCTAGGAATACATTGAGCATCCAAATAAATATTGATGTTCTCTCCCCATCCTTGTTTTGTCTGAAACATATGCAGATCTATCATGTACTCAGAATAAAAGTGCATCTGCCAAAGCTTTGGAAGATACAAACCGTTCCTGTATGTTTGCATACTGAAGGTTTGTTTTGATATCATTTCTCTTGCTTATCCCATTTTCATCGTAGAGAGGTATCTCTCAAGATTAGCATTCCTTGGGTTGTTTCCAGCAGAAGGTAAAAGCACACTGTGATTTGATATAATAGGTGTAGTTGTGTTTAGTTTACTTTGCTAGCAAATGTGTTCCTAAATCAAGCACTTCATAGGAAGCAGGGGAGGAGGAAGTTTCACACCCATCTCCAGACATCTCCTAAGCAGTAGCATGAAACACCCTCTGGGTTGGCTCTTTGCTCCATCATCATGCACAGCACCAGCAGTTCTCCATGTGTGCTCATTCCCCCCCATGTAACAGCTGTGCCCTGCTGCAGAGGAACCTGAGCTCTCCACTTTCTGAAGGCTGCTAGCACAGAAGATGTTGTGCCCTTGAACCTTGTCTGACTGTTGGTGCCTGTTCCAGTTTACAGATGAGCTGAGAATACTGGAATGCGTGCTGTGGTGAGCTTATCAGTTTGCCTGGAAATAGTGTTTGGCAGTAAACTCTGCAGCTTGAGTCAACAGCCTCTTCCTGAGGACCCTGTCTCCTGCAGCTGTCCATCAGCTTTTATCTGTGGTTTTATCCACATTGTGAGGATGTGCAGGTGTTCAGCATGGTGCAGGTGTTCAGCACGGTGCACTGGGAGCCACTCCTCCTGGTGTACCAGCTGTCAGAAGCCTCTTTCTTTTACCTACAGATTGGGTGAAATCTTTCTTTAAGCTGCCTCTAATTCCAGTAGGCTGTTCTCTACAGGAATACTTGTGCTGATGGCCAAAATGCAAGGGTTTGGGTGTTGTCTTCCTTGTTTTACTCCATCAGACCATAACTTGTTCTAGGAAGGGGAGGAATGAGCCCTTCTGCAGCGAAAGTACTTCTGGTGCATCAGTCACAGCTGCTTGCAAGACCTGGCTCCGTTCTAACTTCCAAATGGAGGGTCAGAAAGGCTCAGCTGATGGGAACCTGGAGCTATTCTCTTCAGTCATTATTAGTACTTGGCTTCTGTCTGTCCTTCTAAATGAAACCTCATCAAGCAGGGTAAGGTGTTGCTGCTTTCCTCCCAGTCTTTGCATCACCACTGCAGAGCCCAGGGGAGGGTACCCAGTGGATCAAAGCTACAGGCTGAGTCACAGCACTTCTCTAACCCCTGTGCTGTCCTTGAGGGCTTCCTATCTTCCCAAAATACATTTTGGCCTCTGTTACAGCGGTTTGATACCTGAATAATTGATGCACCTCAGACAGTGACTAAAGTAGAAACCAGGAGTACAATCCCTGCATCAGCCTGAAGTCTCCTTTATCTCCCATGTCTGGAAAACAGAGCTGGGGTCTGCACGGTGCAGCTGTGCAGGGGAAGTGTTCTGTACCCAAAGTGTTTGGGGTGGGATGGTCTGGGGAAAACTGTGCAGTCAACTTGGACGTTCAGTTGCATTTCTGAGTGAGGCCAGAGATTCAGCTGGAAGGCATATAAACTTCAATGCTGAGTTTCACATTGTCATTTTATGCATCAGAATCAAATCTGCTGCCTGATGGTTATTCCAGGAAAGTTGTACTAAAATCATTCTAATTACATCAGTGACGTGTTTGAGAACAAAACTGGGACTCTTACAAAGAAAGCATTGTTTTTTATTAAAGCCATTCAGAATTAACAGTGATACCTAGATTCTGAAATAGATAATCCATCTACTTATGAATGTATCTTGCCCTGTTTTCTATAAACAGAAGGAAAAATGGTGTGTATGAAGTGAAAGCTGCCACTGACCATTCTTAATATTGGATGAGGCAAAGCTCCAATAGGGTAAGTCTGAGAATTCAAGCAGTAACATGACTGCTCATCAGCTGGGAAAAACTAGCCCAGAGTATAAAGTAAACCAGCATAAATCACAAACAAATTGTTGTCTGACACAAATGTGAGTAGCAAATAAAAAATAACTGGCTTTTAGTTTTTAATTATTCTTTATTTTTTAATATTAAAGATGATGCTGAGTTGCATGTCTGCAGACCTCCTGACTGCATAGTGGATGAAGCAGGCTTAGTAGCAGCCCATCTTCCAGTGTTCACAATTTCAGATCAAACTTTTCATAGCATACAAAGTTGACAGTGTGAGTGGTTTAAAATGGGAGATGCAGTGTGCCTAAATCCTGCTGGCATTGATTTATATCATATCCAATTTGAAGGTACATGTGATTATCATTTTAAGCTAATATCCAAATCAGGTTGTTATTTTTATAACCTATGAAATGAAGATTACAATACTCTTTAAAAACGGATAAAACCCTCAGCAATAGATTCACGGTGGGGATAATGAAGGAGACATCAGCTGTTTATAAAAGAAAATATCTCACAAATTTGACATTACATGTCTTACTGGATTTCACCAGAATGACGAGCTAAAGGGTAGCTGGCAATAGGAATTTTCATCTATGGAAAATGCAAGATGTCCCATTCTTTTTTTCTTGTGAGAACTGACATGGCTACGTAGTGTGGGCTGAAAAAGAAGCAGATGTGAATTTTCTTATGACTGGGTAGACTTTGTTAAATTCTTCTTTGTAACAAATACCTATGCCTTTCCTGGTGTGTCTCTGAGGTGTTTCCTGAGAGCAGTTCTACTTCCTGCAACCTAGGCAGGCTAAATGGGCTCTTTTAGCCATTTCTCTTAGGATTGAAGGGTCTTCCCTAATTACAATGACTTTCTTCTTTTCCTGAGGTTTTTAACTTTTCTGTATATTTTAACACAGTTAAACATTAACTGTGTACAGAGCTTTTGAAACAGACTAGTGCTTTGTACCATGCTGGTTACATCTTCTTGACAGTGTCTCTGCTCACAAAATAAGTAACTTCTTTTCCTTGTCCTCACTTTTTCCCCAAAAGCCATTTTAATCACTTTCCTCCTAGGTAATTTATGATTTAAAGATGCTCAGTTCATAACTGCACTTCTAGCTCGTTGTTTGCATATAAATACAGGGATCCTCCAGCTACACTTAACCCAGACAGATTAGATCCTTAATCTGTGTAGTAGGTGTACTGAGCAAGACCCAGGTGAAGTAAAGAAAAGCACATGTATTAGCTAGCACAGAACATAGGCTGTGGTCAGTCGTGCCTTTTTTGCACTGTAGCACAGGCAGACGCCTTGTTTTTTAGCAACGACCTTGGATTATATTTTATTCATAGAGGTATTCCCCAAGTCATTGCCTTGTGCGGTTCCTGCTGCATACAGATGTGAGTATAGTGGCTTTAAATCCACCTGACTGCTGCATATGCCCTTGAATCAGCACTTAACAGCATTATGATAGCTATTATTTTCCTCCTTCCCACTGGGCTTCCATTGATTCCAATACTGACAAAGCTTCCAAGTGCCAAATCCAGAAAGGTAACATTCAATTAGCACTGTTTTGTTGAGGAAGCATTTCACAATGTAAATATGCTCCTTATGTCTCATTATAAGAGTAGTCTTTGCTAACTTGCTGGAAGCTGTATGACAAAGGATAGCACAACTATCAACAAGACATAACTACATAGCTTAATAAAACATAACTGTATTAGTTATCACCTTAAATTTCAGGGTTTCATGTTTAAAAATAGTCTTTCTAATTGTATTTCTTATTCACTACTTGTCCTTACTGTGACAGAATTTGATATTAGTCTGCTTTTTCTCTGAGAGAGTTGCTGTGATGATCTGCTACTGAGTTTGTACAGTTCGTGTGACTTGGCCTTCGCATTGACCATTATTGTTTTTGTCAAGCCCCTTCTTTGTTTGGGAGGATTTAGGATATCTAATACATGTGTCTAAAATATAAAGGATGTTGGTGTCTTTGGGCTAAACAGAGCTTCAAAAAGTCTCAGGGAAAAACTTCAGCTCTGCAAAGTTGAATTACAGCCTATGTGTTGTTCATATATATTTGTAACAAGCATAAAAGATTCCAAGGTAGAGGAAGAATTTGGACTTAGTCTGTGAGTACTGAGGACAGACAGATCAAGATAAAATGCCAGCTCTAGGTTATATGAGGATGATGCTGCTCTCAGCTGGAGAGGACAAACCAGGAGAGAAATCAAGTAATTAACAGGCCTAAGAAAGTGTGGAAAACCAAATTATTTTCCTGTCTCATCTTGTACAAGAGTTCTACATGGATATGCAAACCCATTGCAGCATTCGGGGACTGGCACAGACTGACAGGGGATTTATGGTCTGCCCAGCACGGCTGATAGGGCCATGGATGTAGGACAAAAGGTACTTCAGATGATCCCAACAGGTTCCAGATGTACTGGAAGTTTAAATTATTTTTAAAACTTTTTCTACCTGTTCAACTTCAGTCTGTCAGTGCCAGTATGGGCTTTTATTCTTCACCACCTTGCTAGGTAGTCAGCTAGGAAAATGACTGAGGTTTTACTATCTGGCACTGGTGAAATAAATACTAAAAGCACGTAGTAAAGAGTGCTGTAAGTACTGTAAGCTGTACAAGACTGGGTGGTGTCAAGATGCTCTGAAAGTCCATCAATTTTCTTTCGTTACCACTTCTCATCTCAGATAAGTGGAACTAAAAATGCTCAAATGCTTTTTATAAAGTCTCAGAAAAAGAGTAGGATTTACTGTACCTCTTACAATAGTGGTGACTCACTGAAATTATTCTCATTTGAAAGCTCTCTTTCCTTCACCTACTCCTACACTGTCTTATACCTGAAGAAGGAAAATATTCCTTCTCCATTGAAAATATACAACTCAAATAGAATATTTGTTTGAAGAAACTCTGCTCAGAATCCTTTTGACTCAGTCTTTCAAATGCCCCCTCCTAATTCTGTTCAAAATTGAGAAACTGAGCGTTTTTATTACTTTATGTTCCTTATATCACATAATAGAAACTATCTGATGGATTTAATCAATATGCAAACCATATTGAAGGAAGGAAACATAAATCATTCTTCTGACACTTTTGGGGTATGTTAATGTACAAATGATAGGTCTTGGGGAGGTGAGAAATGTGTGTTTCCTGACAGGAGATTGGGAACTTAGCATTAAAGTGGTTTCAGTAGGGGGGGAAGGGGAATGACCAGGAATAGCCACTCTGCTTCTAAATTTCAAAGGAAACTTCCCTTTTCTAAATAACATTTCTGCTGGTTTTCTCTTTTTCACTGAGTTTCCTATCGTGGTTATAAACATATATACCCTTTTAAAACTTTAAAAGGTACTAAAAAATCCTCCTAAATCTGAATGCTATAGATGAAATACGGTAGCAGTGTGTTTGGGTGGTTTGGTGTCTGAAGTACTTCGGTATCAGTTGATGGCAGTTCCCCATTGAGTCACAGAAGAACACATGGCCCAGTGACAGTTTATGGTTGAAACACATTTATAGTGAGAAATTGAGCTGTAACCTTGACTGGTGGTCAGTACCGAGGGAAAAGAGAATTCTTGTACGTGCTACAGAACAAGAAATTGGAATACACTTATTGTGGAAAAGGATTCTTCCTAATGTGATTTTGCATCTAAAACTGGCTGCACCAAAATGTGCTGCAAACATGGGTAGAGCACCCATGAGATCCATCTTTATCTTGTTTGTCAACAACAACACAACAAACAGAAAAACCCACCTCTGTTTGCAGTATCCCAGGATGTCATGGAACATCTCTGGTAGCCCAGCAGAGAGTAATTTCGCAAAATTTCTGCATAGAGTTTTTCCAAATGCACATGCAGTACAAACATTTTAAAAAAGCTGTGTGTATGATGGAGCTAAGGAAAATGGATTATAATGGAGATCCTGAATGATGAAATCACAGATGAAGTATAGAATTTTTTTAGCTTTTATTCTAAAAACAGGCCTTAGAGATGTTGTCTCTTAGTAAATAGAACAAAGCAAATAATTACTGAAGATAAAACTCAAGATATGGTTCAAACATTGCATGGAAATGTAACTTTGGTATTTGACTGAAGTGACTCATTCTTGACTACGTGGGTGAATTAAATAATGACAATTCCAATCATGACTGGATCTTTATTTAAAAAAAAAAAAAAATTTCTCCAATCTGTTTTCCTGAAGAAAGATTAAATACTCTGAACTTCTCATAGCTATATTTTTAACAGTTATCATTAATATATTGTATACTATCATTCTTGAATCATAAGATGGAGGTAGTATAAACTAGAGACTAGTCTAGAAGAACGCCTCATCCTCAAAAACAAGATGTAATTTGTAATGCATATTTAAACCTATTTTTGAATTGAGAATGAAGTATAGAAGATTCAGGGGAGGTAGACAGAAAATACTGGAGATGGACAGTACTGTAGAAAGGAGTGAAGATGGTAAGTGCTCCTGATGAAAAATTAAATTACTCTTATCCAGTGAGGATAAACAGGGAATCACAATCAAAGTATATTTGCATGCTTTCAAGTTGCATTAAGGTTTCTCAGCATTATCTCATTTCTGTAAAGTATTTCCTCTGTGTGCCAGTGGGCTGAACAAGGCTGTAAGAAAGAAGTCAGCTTATATTATTCTTCCCTTAATAACTAATTTAGAAAGGACAAGGAATCAAAGTCATAAGGATTACTTCCGTATATCTTTTTACTTTTGTAAGGTAAAGAGCACAATATTATTAAACACAATATTTTCCAGTGCCTCATGTCATTTTAAAACTCAAAGGAAGGATGTTTGAAAATAGTCAAATCATTAGTTATATTAGGTGTAGAATATGTTCCCAAGTAAAAGCAAAATAATATAAAGATTCAAAATGACCATAATTTTGGCAGTGTGAGAAAGATTGGGAACCTTTTGAGATTTCCATTGCTCACAGACTACAGACTCTTTAATGGGAAAAGTCTGATTTTTCTTCTTCTTTTTTTTTTTTTTCATGGACAAACAGATAAACAAAGACCTACACCTATTCCTTTTACCAGCAATTTATTCTCCCTGAATGGTGGAAAAGAATTGTACTCAGAGGAACAAGATTAAATATTTTATCCACACCGTCATCATTTATATAGTAGAGTGGATTAAACATTAATCTCTTAATAATTCATAATGAAGTAAAAAAAGGATCTTCGGAACTCAGTATGGTTTGCTTGTAAGAGACCACCTCCGAGGAAATGCAATTTGTTAGTCAGGGCAGGTCCTAGTCATTACTGGTTTTGAAAATAAATTGTTTATTTCTCCAGGACAAAGCACTGCTGCAACAGCTGGAATCTGTACGGTTTAATGACTGCTGATAAATGATACAGGCAATGTAAGGCTGTGTATCAGAGACAGATAAATCAGCAATTTGGGAGCTGTTGATAAGCCATCTTCCTCATTTGAAAAGTGAGGTCAAGGAAGAAACAGCACATGGGATTGAAGTTAGGGGATGGGAGGAAAGCTAAGTGTGTTAATCAGAGCCTTGCTTCTGGTGAGTGTGTGTGTGTGTGTGTGTGGTGTAAATGAACAAAGAAGGGGCAGTGATAATGTTTGGCTCCACAGCTGTAAGTTCTTAAAAAGCAGTAGGAATTTAGCAATACAAAACAGCAAATATTTTTATGTTTCTCAGTGAACCATTTGCTATTTCTGTTACAATGCACTAAGCTTGAGACCATCTAGAGTTCTGAAGTTACTTAAGACCATCAAGAAATTGCATACTTGAAATAGGTGGAATTACCTAATATCCTTTTTATTACATAGTAGAGGTACTCCTAAGAGGAAGAAAACCTAGACCGAGATGTCCATGGTGCTGTTTTCCTTATCAGTCATGGAGCCCTTTGCACAGACAGTAAGGAATAATAAATCTGTCAGAAAAGTATTTATGAAGGAGCACATCCAAAAGAGCCTGTTGTATTTACTGTGTTTTTACCTAACCTTGAACAATTCCTCAAGTTATTATCTAACAAAACAGTCTATGTCTGCCTTCAGGCTAATTCCTGTCAAATACAGAATGTCTGCTGTATATCTACCTGAAATAGAGGAACTGTTTTTTCAAAATACGTTTTGGTAAAGGTAGGCAAAGGATTTTTATATGATTAGGAATTGGAATCTCTTGGAGTTGGCTGTGTAAACTCATTATTTAAACAGAGCAAACTCCTAAAAGTGTAAGCATAAATACAAAGTCAGTCTTTAAACAATGCAGTGTTCATCTTTAAATATTGCACCACTTAAGCAGGCACATGAAAAAAACATTAGGGCCAACCTAGCACTCAGTATCAGTTAAGTATTTGCTGAAATGCGATAAATTAGTTTCCTTCCCTAGTGGTGAATAATGCAAACAGTTAAGTTTCTACCAGAAGAGGCTGAGGGGAGACCTCATTGCTCCCTGCAACTACTTCAAAGGAGGCTGCAAGTTGCAATGAGGGGGGTGTTTTCACCTCGTTTCTTCCCTATCGACAACAACAGGACTCAAGGAAACAGCCTTAGGTTGTGTTAGGGGAAGTTCAGGTTGGACATTAGGAAGAATTACTTCATGAAGAGGTTGATTAAGCTTTGGAAAAGGCTGCACAGAGAAGTAGTGTAGTCACCATCCCTGCAGGTATTAAAGAGAATTGTGGATGTGCTGCATATGGACATGGTTTAGTAATAGGACTTGGTAATGATGGTTGGGTCTTGGTGATCCAAGATTACCCCGATGACTCTGTGATTCTACAACTGGACGTTTCTGAGATTTGACAGTAGTCTGTCTTTATGTCCATCTCTTGAAACATTATTGACACTTGATCTCTGTCTCCTTCAGCTAACCATCACACTTCTGACTTTTTCGTAGTATAACTAGGTTTAATAGCACAGTTTTGATTCATAAATAGATTTGCTATTTAAAAAACAGATCTGTGACTTCCAAAATTTTCATCTGTTATTGCTAAACTTCTCTGAATTTCCTAAATAAACCATACCATAAAAAAAAAAAATCCCATTCTGGAAGTAAAGTGACATAAAATGTCAAGTATTAGGTAAGACTTATCAAATTACACTTATTTGAAAACATGGAGATAAAGAAGCAAAGGGACGTGAAGCAGAAAAGTGTTATGAGTGATACTGTTTAAAAAAAAAAAAAAAAGTCCGTGGTAAATGTTATTTCTTAAAAAACAAACATTTCTGCTTGTCCTAATGTTACTGGCTTGAATTAATTCTTTGTTGTCCTAGAAAGATTCCCATGCTCCAGTTTAAGGAATCCATTGCAGAATGAGTTATACATTCATAAACACAGAGTTCACGAGCTCGTTCTGCCACTCAGTCAGACCTGTCAGTTTTCCACCCTTCCAAGACCTAATAACATCAGGATCATTTTTCTTCAGTTGCAGTTTGTCTGTGGAAGCACAGCAGATATAATTTAACCAGAAGAGAAGTGTGTTCATTTCAGTGTAGGAGATGCGGAATGCCAATGTTTTACTGTTGGGTAATGTTCCACATCAATCTCCAGAGATGCCAGAAGTGAAAAGGAATAAGTACACTGCAGAACCTCAGGGACAGGAATTGCTTTACATGAGGTGATCCCAACTCAGTAAAAAAAACCTTTGAATATTTAGATGTTTTCTTTGGACTCTTTCCTATTTGTTTTCTGCAGTGGGCAAAGAGAACAAGAATTTTGCTCATCTCACCAACAAGCTCAGCATCTCCCCTAAATTAAAATGTAGTTTCATGGGAAGTTAACTGAGTGCTTGATGCAGCACTGCACAGGTCATTGGGATCACTGTATTGTGATGTCAGCAAACAGAAGCTCCCGTTGCTCTTTGAGTCATACAGAAGATGAACAACAGATTTTCTGCCCCAGTTCTGAACAGATTGAAGTAAAGAAACTGAGCCATGCAGTGTCTTGTGCAGCATGACTGGTGCTAAGAGCTTCTGCGTATTATATGAAGTTATTATTATTCTTTTTTATTTTAAGAAATGGCTTCTGGTGCACTTCACTAGTAGATATTTAGAAATGAAAAGTCATCTTGTTTTAAAGAATATACAAATAATAAATCTTAAGAAATTGTTTCTCTGGAACTAAAAATTACAGGTGCAAACTTGGCTTTCATTCTCATATTACGATAAAGTAGATAAATATAATTTTATTCTGATTGAGCTGTAGATTTCCTTTAAAAGGTTCATCAATACGTGGGCCTTGTATGTGCACTAAAGTAAAATTTATTGAGCAATGAACTCTATTTCAAACTGAAAATGAGAAAATTAAGATTTAAAAAGTTATCTCTATCTGCCAATTTAATTGATGACCAAAGATGTAATTAAACATTAAAGGAGTTTTAAACTTTGTCAAAGAGTTTCCTTAATGAGTTCCTAATAATAAGAGATGATAAATAACTTTGAGAAGTAGTTTAAATAGGTTGTTGATTTTGGCAAGTGTAATGCTTTAATACATTTTATTTTAAATCAGAAAATAAAAAGTATATGCTAATGGAAAGATGTCCAAGACTGATCTAAGGCATATTTTCATATCTGTTAACTATTCTAGGATGCTAGAACTGGATATCCCTAAGTGTACCACCACCTTCCCATTATAATAGGCATGGTAAATTAATTTTCATTTTGTTCCGGGGTGATATTCCTACAGTAAATATTACTCATTAAAGTAACTTATTAAGAAGATTAAATAGTGAGGTGGTGAAATAGAAATTGTTATTTTGGAACTGGGGATAATTGTTTGAAAAGTTTCCAAGTGTAAGTTTTTAATCAGAAGTGAAGTTTTGTCAGAACTAAATAATTCAGACAAGAATACATCCATTTCTGTACAAACGCTGGAGGAAAATATGATGAAATTATTTCAAATTCAATTATTTAATTTTAAATGGCTAAAGGTAAAATTTTTCTATTTTTTCTTCTATGCTCCTTCAGTTGGGATTTTTATACTCAGAGATAACGTATCTGTTTCTTGTTTTAAAAGTCATAGCAAGATTACATTCTGAAGTTCTTGGAAATTAATTTACGGTGCAAGGACTCTGTCACTCAGTCTAGTACCTTTCCTGATTTGGCTAACAAAAATCAGAAGGCATCATCATGATTCTAGGAATAAATGAGTGAGATAATTCAATTAAGAAAAGAAGAGTGATTTTTTTTTTTTTTGGTGAATTTTCAAACTTATCACTGTAAATATAACCAAAAAATAGTTGGTTATGCAAGAGAGGCAGATATGATGGTGAGCTTTACACACATCTCTTTGGTCTTGTGTAATGCTATTGCTTAAAATCTCAGATATGAGTTTCTATGTCACACTTAAAACCTTGATTTTGAAAAGCAAAACGTTAGCTTGAGTCCTTGTGCTTTATCAAAGCAGAAAGGAAAAAAGAGAACTGGATTCAATAGAGGTGCAAATAAGTATTTGGTTTCTAAAACTTAAATAGGAAGTACCAGGGATGTGACATTTGCTTTGATGTAACGACTGGTTTTGAAATCCTTGTTTTGGGCTAGTTTAAGTTTGGAATGAGAAGTCACACCTTTTCACACTCACTGCTGCTGTAAATGTTTCCTTGAAAAGTAAAACTTGTGAAATAGTAGTTCATTTTTTTACTGTCACCTTATAAAAAGCACACTGTTCTGAAGTGAGAAACCTTAAGAAGCTCCTTGAGATGATTACACTTGAAACAGGAAAAAATTCCTAATAGTGAAAATTACTTTGCAATAGAGTGTTTTAGGATTCTTACTGGATCTTTGTTTTTACTATAAAACATCAGAACTGTATCTGATGTTAAGTAATGTGAGTAATTATATTTGTGGAGCTGGATTATGGGTGTGCTCTGTTCAACTTGCTCAGATAATCTCTTATGTCTTCTTTTCACACTGGAAAGATTAAGTGGGTGTGTTTTGCTTATAACTTAATCAGTTTATCCAGAGATGAACAATAAATTTAATGAAGCAAAACTAAAAATATTACACCACAATTAGCAACTTCCTTCAAATTTACTAAAAACTCATGAACATATACTGAGGAATTGCAGTGTGTTTATTGCATTTATCTGTATAGTGATAATCTGGGATGTGTCTGAAGAAATGTAGTGTTTTATGATTTTGTTTCTTCCTTAGTCTGAAGTACTTGGAAATTATTCCTGATATCAGTAATTCTATTAAATATTATTTTTGAGCACTGGTATATTTTTAAATGAAATTAGTGTTAAAAACCACGGTG
This sequence comes from Odontophorus gujanensis, assembly GCA_013399175.1. NCBI lineage: Eukaryota > Metazoa > Chordata > Aves > Galliformes > Odontophoridae > Odontophorus > Odontophorus gujanensis. The sequence goes on along the minus strand of VXAB01008139.1, from coordinate 12,397 downwards.
TTTTGGGGCTTGATGCGTAGCACAGCTCTGACTGTAATGATGTCTATAGAGAGCACTGTCACCATTAAAATTAAGGAAAAAATATTTATCTTCTTATTTATCCCTAAGGACATCTCTTCACGCAATAAAACCAGAAGCTTGTGATTGTTTGGCAAGTTTGTTTAAATGGTGTGGTGTGCAGTATTCATTTCTTCTTGCTGTCAAGTGACCATTTGTTAAATCTTCTCTGGGAAGTGAGAATTGCTTTCAGATTAAGTATTTTAGTGGTGTCATTCTTTTCTAGGGTTTAATGGCCTTTTAGTGTCATTTTGTAATGACTGACTCATATTGACTCACTGTTTCCACATAAGCTTCCTCTGCAAATCCTCTGCAAATTTTCCAGGGCTCTACAATTTTATGCATTCAGTTGAACCCAGTTGTGGAGGGATCAGCCTCTCTGCAGTGCTCGGTACAGGGACTGATTAAGACCAAAACCAGGAGAGGAAACATTTTGAAAGTATGCAGTGTGTTACCAAAGGCAAAGTTTGAGCAGGGTCAACACAGGTTCTCTTTTATCAGCATTTAGGGCTGAGTGTGATTGAGATGGGTCATAACCATGTGATGCCAACCCAACCGTGCAATGGGAGTAACCAAATAGAGTGCCACAGGTCCATCGTGGCTTGGTTCTGAGCCCATAAGGAGGCACAAGTGTTTGTTCGGAGTGCTTTGTACAGTCTTGTTGGCTGTTAGTGCTACAGGAGCTGAGACTCATCTGTTAATAGGTGGAATATGTGGCATATGTGATTTCACTTTGGAAAGCACACTGAACATCTGCAGCTATTAGGTGTTTAAAGCTATAGCATTCAGTTCATGTACACAAAATTCATGATCTTTAATGACTCATTAATTATTTTTTTGTAAGCTTAAAGACTTTTTTTTTTTTTTTTTAAACTTTTAAACTTTTTTTTTTTTGTTTGGTGTGTGTGTGTGTGCTGCTTAGTTCCACTTGGTTAAGGGATTTATTCTTGAATGAGGATTGTTGGTAAGATGACAAGATCTTAGTGCTCACTGTGGTACGTAGGTTTTCACTTTAGATAGTGAATGTTATTTTTGATGTTAGAGTTGAACCTTGGGAAGGATTTTTCCTGTAAAACAGTAGTTCATAAAATTAATTAAGAAATACTCCTGGGGCAGCATGGGTGTCTCATTTACTGTAGTAATGTATTTTGGAATCTCAGTCCCGAGACTAGGGAGCGAGAACACAGAATCATCACAGCCATGACTATTGTATGTTGAGAAGGGATATTCCCTTTGTGGAGAAGAAAATAAATTGTAAAGGGAGCAGAGAGAGAGAATCCAATCTGAACTAAAAAAATGGAGAAATTATGCCACAAAGAGTTTCCAAAGGCCAAAAAAAGAAAAGGGAAAAAAAAAATAGAAAAGGAAGTTGCAGTTCACTATTTCTGGGATCGCCTTTCCTTTTGTGCCAGCTCTGCAGGCTCCTGTGTAGGGCGCCAGAAGTGTCTGAGATGTATCTCAGCTCCATCACCAGCTGAAGCTCAGCACAGTGCCTCACAGGAGGACCGTTTTCCCCCAGCAGAGCTGCCAGTGTAGATGGTTTCAGCTTCCATAGCAGAGGCTTCTTTTGCAAAAGCCACAAGTTGAAGGCAGAGCAAGAGACCGATGGCAGGGTAATGTAAATCTGTGTTTCTAATCTTTGTGCTTTCCTTTTTTTTCCTCATGTTTGATGCTCTGAGTCTAAAAGATGTGTTAAACGGTCTAGCATTTCACAATTTCTATTTTTTTAAGGAAATGCAGATGGCTGAGGTTTGGCACATTGCTTTTCCACAGTATACAAATTGATAACATGCATCTGCCATGGACTGCCTGCCTGAGTTTACCTAGAACATATCACTGCTGCTGTATGGCCATCCATTAGAACTGCTATGAAACAGCAGATAAAATGTCATTTTTTTACAGTATTGTTGATGAGTTTCTCCACCTGAGGCTGCTTTATTATTGTTTTTTGACTCGGATATTACATAGAAAACAAAACTTCCTTTTTGCACTCTTTGTAATATGTCCTGTATTCAAGATATTAGCTGCATTCTATATTAGGAATTGTTATTTTCTTGTGGTAGATAATGATTTATCCAAGACAAGCGTGCTTTCATAAAGCTGGAGCTGTGTTAATCACATCTTTGCATGGAAATATAAAATGACTGACCTTTTTGACACACCTCTCGAAGAAAGGCTTGCTTCTCTTTTGTTCTCCTTTTATAACTTGGAGATGACATTCTCTACCAGCAAACAATAATTTTCAAGGACAGAAAAAATTCGTAGTTAAAGCAATCTAGAGAAAGTAATGGCTACATATTGTGGGCTTGACTACCACTGTTTCTCACCTTTTGTGATTCACACAGTGAGTCTGTTAACATAAATGTGTATCTTGCCTGATTTACAGAGATGTAAAACAGTTGCGAAAAATAAGCAAGGACAGCAAAACAGGCTCAATATCTGGTACTTGTAATACTACAGAACAAATTTGCTGGGCACATAGCTTGAAGAGCAGCAGAGCTTTGTTGATTTTTTTCCAGGTTGCCAGTTGGGCTTGGGTGCAAAATCTACGGAGACCTCAATGGTTCTGCAGAGGTGTTATGACCTAAGCACACTCCAGGCATGCTGGTGGTTCTTTAAGAATCCAAAGTGCTTCTGTTCTCATTTATATCCAACCTGGGTTTGAAATGGCTGTCACTTAAATCCTGTCCTGCATCAAGTACCCTTTTATCACTGTAACTGAGCAATTAATAATCTTTTTTCTGCTGGGTGGTTGGTGGAAGGGACTGGTGCAGTAGTTTATATGCATGACAGCAGGTGAAGGCTGTGAAATGCTTTCAGCATCCCAGAGACGCCCGTGCTGGGAGAGGGCATGGAGCTGGTTCTGTGCCCCATACTTAATGACTGCTGAGCTTCACTTGGAGGCTGAGCCTGAAGTTTTATTTTCCACTTTAAACAAACCACATATTGCACGTTTGACATGTACCTCGCATCAAATGGTCTCAGATTAAGTGCTATACGTTACTGCTTCTGTCATGTACATAGGAAAAAAACACCAAATTGCTAAATTAAACACGTGGGGAACTGGAGGCCCCTTCAATCTGAACAGCTGTGATCAATTCACATTTGTAGTCTTATAATTTCTGTTGGAATAGAGTGCCTAACTCTGTATTTGGAGGCTAAGCTCAGACACAGTGCACTGAGGGCCTGAGGAGGCCCTGCTGCTTCCAGGGCTGTGCTGACCCAGGCTGGAGCTTTCCCAGGTACCCTAATGAAATTAACTGCAGTTATGTAGAGTCTGAAAGAGGTTCTAACTCTAGAACATTATCCAAAGCAGACATTAGGAACAAAGTTATTCCTGAATGTGCAAGTAGTTCTTTCATGTATTAAGTGGTGTTACAGACGGTGGACTGTGGTCACTAGAGTGTAAGCACAAATTAAACTGTTTCATTAATGACCTCCAGAATGTACATTCAAGCTGTTAATTTTAATGGAGCAGTGAATGGATACTTCTGTTTTCTTCAGTTAGTCATGATTTTTTTTTTAAATTATATGTCAAGAAGTAACAAGCAAGGACAGGCTGGTGGAGGGAATAAAGTCACGTTTTGGATGTATTATCAAACACTTAATTTTTCATCTCTAACTGTCCTTAATGCGTTAAAAGTCAAATTATAACCCGACTGTAGTGGTTAGGAGCTATTTCAGGCTGTTGAATACATGAATGTTTACAGCAGTTCTATCGCTTCCAACCTATCTTGGCATCACTGTGATGGCCTACTGTACTTTTTGCAAATTACTTTGTCTTCTTGTGACTTTGCAATTCTTCTACTTGATGATGTGTCACTGATAATGCCACTTTAAACAGTGACGGTATGACACTTAGAATTGCTAATAATTTTCTGACACTGTGTTTTTTAGATAAAGGGTTTCCTGTCCTCCTATTTCCTATCTTACTTTCAGTGGAAATCCAATGATAGTTTTACTGAGAAATAATGTTTAAGTCTTTGTATTTAAATACAGCTTTCTTTACATGGAAGACTGTTCTTCAAGATTAGGTGGATACTAAGACATCTCATTCAGCAAAGGCAGTTTGAAAGATATGATAATGAATAGCCTTCTACGATTCCTTGTACAATTTTATTCTGCAGCCAGTAATTAAGCATAGCTTAAACATACCATAAAACATGTAATAAAAGAAAAATCCTGTGTGTATATTACCTGGCACATATAATATGAAACAACAGTCCTGCAGTTTCTTTTGTCTGCTGCCGCTGCCACATTTAGAACCATACATGGAAACACAGATACTGACTTTTTTTAAGGTCTTTTGATCAGATGGCTAAATATTGACTGAACCAAAGTAACTGTCAATGCTAGAACCCAAGGGTCAAAACAAGTATATGTTCAGTAGGAGCAAAAGAGGGAACCAGGAAGAAGAAAGATGAAAAGTGTATGGATTGTCATAGATTTTTTTTACCCTAAAAGTCATTTTAAGAGTAGACATGTTTGGTAGCTGTAAGGCAGCTGTATTTTTTTGTTGTTTTGGGGGGGGAGAGGAGGTTTAATGCCCTCAAATATTTAGAGAGTTCTCACTTTCCTTATGTTAGAAAGTCATGTTTGGTTATATTGGGTCATGCTACTTTGGACAGGCTTGGTCTGAGGTTCACATATGTGTCCTGCAGCACTGTGGTCTGCATCACCTGTGGGCAAGGAGGACATCGGGGATCCTACAGTTTGAGTCTGAGTTTAGAAGATACTTCTATGAAAACAGTTAAGCAAGAGGCTGTAATTTTCACCAATTTACTCTGAAAAAGATGCGAACACACTAAATGAGAATTAAGTGTTCTTTTGCAGTCTTCCCTTTTCTGGGTCTCCTTCTTACAAGCAGGCAATTACATTCCCACACTGCAATAATTTAGACTTGTGTCACCATTGTAATGACTTTGGAAAGCTATAAAGACACAGTTTGTGGAGTTTTAAAGTATGTGCTTAAAATATATTGCTGTTGAGCAAAGCACTTAAGCATGTGCTTAATTTCAGGTATGTGGTGAAGTGTCATTGGATTGATTTATGCTGCAATCTAAGGAAGGATGAAGTTAATGCAGGACCATATTCGCCTGCTGTGCAGAGCAGAGTGTGGGAGGGAATGGGGTGCTGGGAGTCATGGAAGTGGAAGGCTTGAAAGAACTTCCCCAAATCCTCTGGTCCCCTGACAGTACTGAACAGCTGAGATCTGGTTGAAAAGGAGGTGAGGATTGCCTCTTCCCCCAGGTAACTAGCAATAGGACAAGAGTTGATGGCTTTAACTTGCACCAGGAGAGGTTTAGATTGGGTATGAGGTAAAATTTCTTATCAGAAAGAGTGGTGTGAGGCACTGCTCAGGGAGGTGGTGGAGTCATCATCCCTGGAGGTTTTCAAGAAAACGGAGGATGTGGCACTGAGTGACATGGTTTAGTGGAATGGTGGTGATAGCTGATGGTCTAAATCATCTTAGTGGTCCTTCCAACCTTAATGATACTGTCGTTCTATAAAATGCCTTATCAACGAGGACATTCTCCTGAACCCTGTCTGTGGTTCTTGCACTTATTTCCCTTTTCTCATGAGAGACTTTAGAAATGTTTCCTCAGCTACTCTTCAGATGCCTTTGTTGCTCCCCTTCCTGTTTCTGTAGTGTGGTGATCAAAATGAACCACAGAGCAATAAGATTCCTACTGAGAGAAGCAAATTCTTCTTTGCTGGCATATAAATGAGCGGTGCTCTTCATTCATCCCAGGACTAAATGTGCTTTTTTGGGAACAGCATTACTGTGCTGAGTCATATTAAGGTCGCAGCTCACTGCAGTGTGGAGTGTGGAGAGACCTTGCTGTGCTCCTTTTGGACTACATCTCTTTCTTTTATTTATTTTTATCTGTATCAGCTTAGCTTATGTGAGTGACGTGAAGGATAACACTCATCCTTAATAGCATTTTTTTTCCTCAAAGTGACTGGATTCTTCAGTGTTAGAAGCATCAGGAATTCTTTGTCTGGCTCTCCTGCCCAATAGCGTGTTGAAGTCCTCAGGAGGGTTTCTGAATGCAGCTCCCAGATGAGTAATGATGCTAAGGCTGGATTTAGATGGTTATTTAGAATCAAAGTCTGCCAATATTTGGTCCTGAGAGGACAGCATCATCGTGATTGGGAAGTCTGAGGTTTGTGTCCAGTTCTCAAGGTTGAAAATAGTTAGAAAATTTCTGTAACACTTCTTAATGCATCCCTTTAATTCTCTAATGATGTTAACTTTCCCTCTGCCTGCATTTTTCATACGAAGTCTGTTTCTAATTAGAGATCTTCATAATCATATTGAAAGTGCTCTTTTCTGCCTCAAATCACACTCTGTGACTTCTGTAAGCACCCTTAAGGATCTCTGCTGTCTTCTTTATTGAGCAGACATGCAAAAATGACTTCCAGACTGAGAACACTGTGAAAAAATTTGAGTGTTATCCCAATGAAATGTTTGGTCATCAGGATCAGAGTTCAGACTGAAGTGACTCAGTCATTTGCAGTCCAAATGGCCGTGCTGCACTGGGGCTGTGTTTTTATTTGCAGACACTTGGTTGCATAATGGGGAGGAAACCATGGAAATTGTGCTTGGATAATAAACCCTCTGGTATGTGCAGCTTATCCGAGCCCTCCATCAGTGTTTGATTCCTTAGTGATTCTCTTGTCTTTTGAGGTGTGCTTTTTTTTACTGAGTCAGTTCTCCAGTATGAGTCTGGATTCATCGTGCTGCTGCATTTGAAGAATTTTTGTGTATATTCTTAATATTTAGTATGAGGACTATGCCTTTTGTTCTTACTACTGTACTTAATATTGATAAGAGTATACTGATCTTAGTGCGGTTGCCAAAGTGCAGGAGACATCCTACTGTATTCTGTGAAGGAATCATGATTCCAGAAGAAGGGTTCTTCCTGAATCCTGTATATTTACATGCTGTTTTTTAATACTTTCTTTGCAGTCCCGACTGAAGACTTCCTTCATTTCCTGAAGATTCTTCTTTATAATATGTATCTGCTTCTCTTTGCCTTGGGCTGTAGCTGTGTTACCCTGATGGATGAATAACTTTTTGCATGCATAATTTCCCTATCAGTTTGTAAAACATTTTCAGACCCTTTTTGGGGAGGGGGAAAGTTATAATAGTATTATTATATGAATGTTTGATACCTTTCATTATGTTATGTATGAATAGGTTCTTATCATATAGTTTCATGACAGCTCCATTTCATCTTGTAATAACATTATGGAAAAAAGCTCAGTAGTATAGTTATATACAAAATATTTTCTCCTTCTCTTTCATGTGGGAATACATCCTCCAGAATTATAAAACCTATTCCATTCAGTGCCTATTAATCAAAGCTAAGGGTACTGAACAGAGAACAGGCCCCAGAGATCTCCACTTACAATCACAGAATCACCAAGGTTGGTAAGGACATCCAGTCCAACCACCCATTTATCACCACTATTTCCCACTAAACCACATCCCTCTGTACAATGTCTGAATGCTTCTTGAGCACCTCTAGGGGAGGCAGCTCCGCCCTGGACAGCCACTTCCAGGAGGGAGGTCCTGGAAGACCTTTGCAGGTCTGGGACCTTAGGACAGCTCTGGTGACACATGGTGACTCTTGATTTTCAGGCTGTGATATCAGATGCATGTGTCTGTACACCCCTATTTCTCTTGGAAAGTGCTGTGATTTACAGCTATGCGTTGTTAGGTAAGGAGGGGATGAAATCATGGCTGCTGTGCTCTTCTGCTCTGAACCATTTCTTCTAACACTCTAGAATGCTGGCTGTGCATTTTACTGCTTAATGAGAGGTGTTTCTGGAAATATGCTCCCGTTCTATATAGTTTAGCTGAAATATTTGCATGTGTGTTTTAATAAGTCCTGTAACTGTCCTGCTGGAATATATTTGCATTTATTTGTATTAACTCAGTGTTTGCACTGATTCTTTTTTCAAAAAGAAGACAAGAAGAGTACAGTTTATTCACAAAGAAAATAACCTTTCATTGAACCAGACATTAGAATATAATGCAGAAGGTGACTGGAATTTTTCCCTCTTAGAGAAATTCAGCAGCAGAGTTTAACTACTGTGTCATTTAAAACCATCCCTTAAAAAAGCACTCTGTGCATCCCCACATCGTCTGTCAGGTTTATGCACGTGTTAGTGGTTAATCTCTGGGCAAGTATTTGTGAGCCCACAAATCAACATAGAACGCTGTTGAAGAGCCATCAGCTTGAATTCTTTTCAGTTTTGGTCACGTTGGTTCATCCATATAGGTGTTCAAGAAACTTGTAGGTGTGGTTTAGTGGGCAGTAGTGGTGGTAGGTGGATGCCTGGACTAGATGATCTTGGAGGTCTTTTCCAACCCTTAATGATTCCATAATTCTGTGATTTTTAAATTCACCTTGACAACTTCAAGGGTTTTTTTAGCCCAGTTGTTGAAGTTTTAAAAGGAAACAGAAATCCGTAGTCAGAGTATATTCTACTGATTTTAAAAAGCTGCAGAGAAACTCTCAGGCCATGACCTTACAGATTTCAAAAGCCTCGTGCTGCACACACAGAGGCTGCAGGGAGCATGGCTGGAGCCTTTTCTTGTCAGGCTGGGGGATGCTGAGCAGCACTGCTGATCTACACCTGAGGTGCTTGTCTGGAGCTGAGCAGGGAGCTTTTGATCTCAGCCAGTTGGCCTCATGGCATAAAAGCAGAAGCTGTGCGTAGGAATGGGTCAACTGAACGTAGAAGATTTAGTAGGCTTTTTATTTTTATTGCAACACTTATAATTAGCCATCAAATAGTATTTACATCTTCACTGAGCTGTACAGATATTAATTACTCAAGAGTTGAGTGCCATTTAAAATAAGTAGAAAACAAAACTACCAGTTCCACTTTGTCCTGGTTTTGTCCTTGGAAAATCCCCCCCAAGCCTAAGGAAGGGATGAGATCTTCATTGTGCCATGTGCTCTGCAGGTAAACCTCTCTAGATCCAGGCTTTCATTTACAGCAGACTCTGTATCTGCCTTCAGATCAGATGCATCTCCCAGCATGTCTCCCATGAATGGATGCTTTTATATCCCTTACCAAGTTCCTGGCTCATCTTTTGGCCATCCACAGTCAGCCCTATTTTATGACTCCAATCTATAAGCAAAATGTTTATGTTACTGCATCATCACATGGCATAACTTAGAGCTGGTAAATAGTGCTTTGATGGGTTCCATGTTCAGTTTGTGTAGGACATAAAACACTCATGGTACATCTTTGATTTGTGCACCCAGCATGTGATGAGTAAGATGGAGAAAGTGGCAAGCAGGCTGTCACATAACAGTACGGGTGGAAGATAATGAATGTAAGGACTCTGCAAACAACTCAGCAAAAGCACAGTTCCATTTCCTTCTGCAGCTGTTTTACCCAAGCCTTCTGCAGCTGTTTTACCCAAGCCTTTAGAAGGCACACAGTGCACACAAGAAACCACCATCAGTGCTGTATGTGTTAGTGGCTTTTGCCCATATGGCATGAGTTTTAGTACCAGGGTCCAGTTTCATAGATGTTGCTATTACTACTGTCTGTAAAACAACTGGTTTTTTTTTTAAGCAATCCAGTTTAATGATTTTGAACATTATATGAGAAACCCAATCAAAGAGAAGTTGGTGGGGGTGAAAACTGGTGAGGGAATTTGTTATCCCCATACATCAATGCTGCAATTCAAAGAACCAGCACACGAAAATGATGATAAAAGGGATGAGTAAGTGTTATCATTGGTATTGATAAAAACAATACTGATCTTTAAGAAACTTTAGATCAGCCTTAGATATGTATAGCCCAGGCTCTTAGCCCCCAGGTACTTGTTTCAGATAATTCTGGTTGATTTATAAATGTCCAAAAAAAGGTACACGTGATCTGTAATGAAACTCATGCTGCATATCCCAGCCCATTATAGCAATAAAACCTCACGAAGAATATGTTGTGAATAACAAAGCTTCAGCTAAACTGAGTGCTGGTGTGTTTTTCCTCTGGATTAATAGCAGAGCTCCAAAACAATGGATCTTATCAAAAACAAGCTGGAAGAAGTCTCTATTTGAAACATGCCCATTCAAACCCTGAATCATTAGAATGCTTTGGCTCTGATAGGCTCAGTAATTAACTGAGTTACAACAGACCTGTGCCATAAACAGCATGAATCAGAACATGCCTGTTTCTAAGACTTATTATTTGTATTACTGTAGCACCTAGAGGCCACAGGCAAAATCTGAGTCTCTGCCTGTTATGCGTTGTTCAGAAAGAATGAGATCCTGAGTCCTGCAGCATACAGACAGCACAAATGAAGGATTTTCAGCAAAGGCTGCTCTGGAGAAATAACACAGAGCGGTGGGTATTGATGTGTAAAGGTGCTGTCTTGGCTGCTTTTTTGCTTTTTTTTTATGCACAGCATAATTATTATACAAAAAGAAACCACAGCAGAGAAGTCAAGAAGGTAAAGGGGACAGGGCTTGCAGCAGCAAGGGTAGAGAGGTAAGAAGGGAATAATGAATTGTGAGAAAAAGAATAGGGATGCGAAATGGGGAAGTCAGAAAGGGCATGGATGGCTTCAGGAGAAGCACAGGAACAGCTGATGGCAGAGTGGGGAGGGGTGAGAGCCATGCAGGCTGGCACTGAGCTGAGCAATGCTTGTCTGCACTGCGGGTGCCTGGAGGTGGGTCCCATGCAGTGGGATGTGGGTGGCCCTCAGCATCAAGCTGGCAAGGAATAGTGAAATCAGGAAAAAAGAGAGACTGTCACTTAACAATTGAGACCATTCTCCTACCTTAGGTGGCACTATCTGTGCTCATATTGCTCTGACAGATTTTTATTCAGCTACCAGGGCCGAAGACTCCAAAACTTTCAGAAGCAGCCCATTCCTTTGCCACCCCACCCCACTTTTAAACTCACCTGTTTGTTCCATTCCCCAGTTGCACTAGAGATGATTTTCATTCTTCTGCAGCAGCTTTTAAGCATTTTGCCCAGAGGAGCTGTGGCTGCCCCAGCCCTGGAGGTCCTCATCTGTGGGTGGCAACCAGCCCATGGCAGGGGGTTGAAATGAAGTGATCGTTAAGGACAGTTCCAACCTAAGCTACACTGTGATCCTACAGTTTGAGCACTATTTCCGTATGTGCCTTCACATTTCTCTCCTTTGTGCTGTTTCCACTGTATTTCTTTTTCTTTGGAGCACGTGTTTGCCCATCTGTGTTGTGGTGCATTTGCTGACATTGGCCCTATACTTGCTACCCGATGCCCTACCGGGATTTCTCCATGCACGGTTATGACTTGTTGATTGCTGCACGTTCATGATAGCAGGACAGTGCCTTGAACTCTGAATCCTCATTTGCAGAAGCAATCCATCCTGTGACAGTTGCAGACACTCACTTCAACTTTATTCAGGTGATGCTTTTTTCTGCCTCACAAAGCTGTTCTGGAAGGCCGTGCTGGAAGCCCTTCTAAATCAAGATAGATGACATTTACTGCTCTCCTATCCACAGGCTTGTTATCCTATTAAAGGAAGAAATTAGATTTGTTTGACGCGATCTGCACTTGACAAATTAATGGTGGCTATTAGCCGTTATTTAGCTTTCACTTAAGTGCTTGCAAAGTTCATCTCAGTATTTTTTTTTTCTTTGATAACCTTTATTGGGTCATCAAAAGAAGTGGTGTGTGTTTGGTGGAGGAGTCAGCCCAGCGCTGGGTTATATGGGCACACAGAGATGCTCAGTGCTTTGTTACTGCNCATCAAAAGAAGTGGTGTGTGTTTGGTGGAGGAGTCAGCCCAGCGCTGGGTTATATGGGCACACAGAGATGCTCAGTGCTTTGTTACTGCTTACCACCAGCCAGAGCTGTTCTTCCTCGGGAATTCCGTGCAACAGCGTTGAATGGAAGTGTTGGATCTATTTTACTTCGCAGTCTCCTGAGAGCAGGGCTGGCTGTTTCCCCTGTACCATGCCATTTCCTGCACGCTGGCAGTCCTGCTTCTCTGGACCCTGTGAGCCCAAACTAGGAAACAACCCAACCCAAAGCTCAGTGTGCTCAGTCTCGTGGTCACTGTCACTTGAGTACTTTGGCATTTTCTGTGCTTCTCGCTGTCTAGAAACCAATTTCTGACCGTCTCCTTTATCAAGGACTGAGCCCCTACACGCTGCCAATAAATCCCGCTGCTTCGCTCAACGGGGCCGATCCCCGCGGGCAGCGGCAGCTCGGCCCGGCTCGGCTCGGCTCGTCGCCCCCTTGCCGTCTGCATGGAATGGTCTCTCCCATGCCGGCGGGCAGCGCTGTGACACCTGCTGGCTGCTCGGCGGCGGGA
>VXAB01008138.1:47685-77882 GCA_013399175.1 Odontophorus gujanensis | reverse complement strand
TTTTTTTTTTCTCTCTCTCTCTTTATGCTTGTATTTAGACACGTTACAGTGTTGTGGTGCCTTGTTGTCCAAAAACAGTAAGTGTCAGAGAGGATTTTACTCAAGCTTGCAGAGATGATCATGTTGCAGTGTGGGATGAGTGTTGAAACACATGCATAGAAAGCTACAAACTCCTTTACAAGTTAATAACTGTTAAATATTATTATCACAATAATGCTATACAAGACAAACAGTCTTTTTCTGGATAATGCCTTAAACTCTTGCTGCTTTTTTTTTTTTCTTTTTTTTCCTGTATGTACATGCACACACAAGCATAGTTCAGAATTGTACTTGAGATCTGCTAAAAGGTGCCTCTGAGCCCCCATGGTCCACAGTTGTAGCTTGCATCACACTCCAGGTTGAAAGGTTCAGCTGTTGTCTGTTTTCCCCTAACACTGCAACAGAAGGTGTTCTAGTTACTGGGAAAACTTTTGTACCACTACAGGTTGCAAAGCTCTGGATTTGATTTTTCCTCTGGAAAAATCTTTGGCCCTGGAGTTTTTAGAAGAGGCTGGATGAGTGTTTGTAGTGGGGTGGCAGATACACTAGATGAACTTCTGGCATTACTTCCAGCCACATTTCTTTAATGCTGTCATTTTATAAGAGATCTTTATGAGTAAAAAAATGACTGTACCTCCAGCTTCTCTTGAGTGTCACATTTTCAGACAAATGCTTTTTATCAATTTTATGCTTGGAAAAAATAAAAAAATAAAAATAAAAAAAAAGGTCAGGTTGTCACAACTTCAGTGTTCAGATGCTTTTTTCCTATATTCTGCTTGACCAAATAAAACCTATAGCCTCCACTTTAGGAGCCTACCTTGCACTGACAGGAGTGCATTTTAAACATCTGTCCTTTGCCAGAATAATGCAGGTCTTTGTCTTTGATTTGCAGAGTTACTCTAAAGTGCATTAAACTGAAAAGATTCATTACTGAACAAAAGAAAAGCAGATGTCACTCAGTCACATGTATGTATCTCTATGTAGACACATACACGTGGATGGTACACACTTAGCAGCCCTAGCAATGTTTTCTTTCTTTTTCCCTTTTTAAATATAAAAATTATATCAACAGCTTGTCTGTTTCATTGCTGGATGCAGACTAGATCTAAGGTGAAATTTGCTAACTCAGAAATTCAGAGTTGAACATTAAGATGTAATTTACAATGACAATTCTTTTATACTTCCCGATTTCCTAGTATGTAGGTTATAAGGGAAAATCGACTCTTCGGAAACAAAATATAATTTAAAGTGGTGTGAAATAGAACATCTTTCCTGCAAGAAAAATTGAGTCTTTGTCAGAGGCTTGTGAAAAAAAGCCTTACATCTAAGTTTTGAGTCAAACAGTTGACTACTTTACCCTCTCATTTTTCTCTCATTTTATGTATAATCACACTCTTACCAAGGTATATATCTGCCATCACATTCCCTCCACCTGGTACTCAGCTCAGCATCAAGTGAATGAGTTCACCTTTAATAAAAATATGTGAATATTATTCTTCTCACCAACAAATTATTAGAATGTGACCTGATGGTCCCAGCAGACTCCCAAGTCGCTGCTAAAATGCACATGCATGCCTTACAGTGCTTTCTCTCTCCAAATGCAGGCAGATAATTCAGTTTGACAACACCAGACCAGGTTTGTCACCTAATGATGTTGAAAGTGCTGGTACAGGATTTATATGGTCCAAGACATTTGCAAGTATCTGAGTACATGGATTATTACAAAGCTGTGCGTGAAATGTACACGAGCTATGTAAAGTGCCTTGTTTTCTTTCAGAAATATGTATTTGCTTCTAGCAAATATTTGCTATTCATAATTTCAGATTTTACTTTAGATCTAATGTTCTATGTATGCATATTTACAGTAAGGTGAATATCAGAAGAAAACATCAGAGAAGAAGGGCTGAGAAAGACTGTTGTTTAATCCGAGAACCAGTAAAAACAAACCAAATATATAATTTATTTAATTTATCTGACATCTCACTTCAGGAATCCTAAATTACATTTATCTTTCTCTGGGATTACAATAAAGGGCTTCTCACCTTGGTCACTTTGTCCTGTATGGAACCATGTAGTTTGCTTTTGTTACTGGGACTCAAGACACAAAATGTATGAAAAAAACTCTTTGCACTGAATTGGAATAGACAACTGTGTGTTTTAAATTTATTGAAAATAAAGCCTGTTTCCCCATGAGAAGTTAGCCTTCCTCCTTCAAAATCACTGTTGCATTTAATAATGATCACTGGCTGAGAGCCTTCCCTGAGTACAAATGCTTTGCCAGGAAACGTCAGCTCAGGCCTGCAGTTAGAAATGTTATCTTATGTTTATTCTGGAATAGCTTTTTCCTGCATCAGGCATTTTCCTCTTTCTATTTACTGGAACTGAAGCGTACTGGTTCCATCAGGAAATTCCCTTAATATCCATGTACAGTTTCCATCTCATGCCATTTCTCTTGAACAAAAACAGAGGATAAAGCATTGCCTAGCAATATTAGTGTGTGTGCAAAGAGGACATAAGAAAGAACTGGGGGTTTTTGAACTTTTCCCTATTTGATCACAACATGGATCTTACAGTCATGAGGCCATAAAAATCAGTGTAGACTAGTACATGCAGCACAGCCCGTCTCTTCAAAGAAGACTTTTGAGGGGATGAGATGCAATTATGGTTACAGGTCTCTGTTTTGCACCAGTGGGTACAGGGAAATGCTGTTCTAGACACCCAGATCAGATGAAACTTTCCAAACTGTCCAGCTAAGTATCTCCTATTATTTTGATTAGATATGCACCTCAGTACCTTCCAACCTCTGACAAGGTAACTTTAGATTTAGCAAGGCAAAGTCAGAAGATATATGAGTGCTTATGCAGAAGATACATTAGCCAGCAGTGTTCTTAGATGGCCAAGAAATCCAATGGTACCCTGGCTTGTATCAGGAATAGTGTGGTAAGCAGGACTAGGGAAGTGATAGTTCCCTAAACTAAAATTAGTGAGACTGCATCTCAACTACTGTGCTCAGTTTTGGGCCTCTCATTATGAGAAAGATATTGAGATGCTGGAGTGTGTCCAAAGAAGGGCAGCAAAGCTGCTAAAGGTACTGGAGCACAAGTCATATGGGCAGTTGCTGAAGGAACTGTGGTTGTTCAGTCTAGAGGAAAGGAGATCTGGGAGAGTCCTCATCACCTATATCACTACAGCTTGGTTTCTTTTCCCAAGCAATATAAAAATAGGTCAAGAGGAAATGGCCTGATGTTGTACCAGGAAAGGTTTAAGTTGTATGTTAGGACAAACAGAGTTTTGAAGCACTGGACAGACTGCTTAGGGAAGTAGCTGAGTTATCATCCCTGGAGATATTTAACAGATGTGTAGATGTAGTGCTTAGGGACTACTAAATATAGGTTTAGTGTTAAGTTTGGCAGTGCTAGGTTAATGACTGGACATAATCATCTTAAAATCATTTAATTTGGAAAAAAAAAACCTTCACTATGGAGAATATGCCTTACAATTTCAGATGTGGTTTGTCATGTTAGTTAGTACCTGTTAATAAATTATTTTAATTATAATTTTTTTCAGTTGTGCTTGAACTTATATTATGTGGAGATGTAACCTAGGAAGTGGCTACTTGAGAGGGCAGAAATACCTGTGGGAATATTGCACTGTAAGAAGAAGATCACAAAACTGTGACTAGTCCTAGCCTACTTATTCTCTCACTGTATTCTAATATCTGAATACAAATCAGTAAACCCTGAAGCAACAATATTGGCAACTGAATTTTTCAACTGTCATTTGACCACATTACAAGTTACTGGCTTAAGTAAAAAATGATCACAAGCCTTTTCCAAGGTTCTTTTCTCAAGATTGATGCATTTTACATGAGGCAATATAACCCTAAGCAATACATCCCTAAGCAGTGTTTATTCCTGGCTCCAAAGGTACAGTACAGGGTTATCAGTAAAGGGCAGAGGTGTCTTCTTTTATTGCCACGGGCACACATAAAGTAAGAAACACAAGGCTTCATTGACCATTGAGGTTTTTGTAAGCAAATGTTATCACAAGCCCTACACTCTACATTCTCCCCTCAGGAAGATCAATATTTATATATTTCCAGGGGCATTCATAAAAATCTCATAGTTTTTGCTGGCTTTAAAACATCTGGATGTTGTTGTTTGGTGAATACTTTTTCCTAGCTATTAATTGCTCTGTAGATGCTCTCCACTCATGAGAAACATCGAGTTTAGTCTCATGGTGGTTCTTGAACCAAACAGGCACTCAGCAAGATCTGCTTACTGGCTAATTAAGAGCAGCTACCATCTCCAAGAATGCAGACACTTCCAAAAGTATCTATATGGTCTCCCCTTTTAGATAAAAAAATTCCAAAATGTATTTCATATAGAGACTAATCAAAACTTGTTGTAAAATTGGTACATAACAGTAACCATGTGATATAATAGGTAGTAATTGTCTGCAAGCTTTATATCTAGAAGTAGCAAACTGCACCATTAATACTGGTGACAGAAGAAAATATATATCCACCTGACACACACACACAAAATGAATAAGTAAGTGAATGAATGAATGAATGAAAACTACGTAGTTTACTTGCTTCAGTGCTGCTCCTTTGAGCACAGCTGTGACTACAGACATAGGCAAGAATAACTTGCAAAAGGACACTGTTCCAATTTTAGATGTTTATATGCTTGTTGTAGTAGAGGTAACAATTGCTACTGAGCACAGTGAAGCTCAGGTGAATGTCTGTGACCATATTAGCCCTTTGTTATTGCTACTGTGCATTTTCTTGTACTGCAGTCTGATGATTGTTCTGTGTTCCCAGCCTAGAAACTGGGAAGGAAGAAGACAACTGGACATCATTTTGGCGCTGAGAGAATAATGCTCTATATTCCCATCATCTCACTGAAAGTTTACAAAGGCTTGCTTTATTTGTTTAACTTTGGTTCCAGATAAAAGTTGTCAACAAAAATGCATTCCAGGAAGTTTCGCAGCAGCATAAGGGTTATTTACCAGACTTCCTGAATACAGTGACAAAATTTTAACAAATTTCAGATGGTACTAATAATGCCATAATTGAAAAAGACATCCTAATAAGATCTGCTTCTTTGAAGTTTCACCTTTATTTTCTCTTCTAACCTTTTTTCATAAGAAAAGAGTCTTTGTCCTTCTTAATAAAGTATAATTTTTTTTTAGATTTTAATTTCAAGATTCTTGGAAATTTTTCGGGAAAGACCAAACTTAAAATAATAATTCTTAAAAAAAAAAAAAGTAATGCATAAGCCCTACTGACTTAGAAAGAACCTGGAATATGAAAGCTTGGACAAGGCTGGTAATGGCTGATGTTTAACATTCTACTTGCTCTACAAAGAATGATCAGAAAGAGATGGTATTTTGAAAAGCACCAAGATATCAGAAACAGACCTTCTGGATCACCAGTGCAAGATGCTGCAGTCTCAAGTACTCAGAGAAATATACTTATGGATATGTTACCCTATGAATTAAATTCAGTTTGACAATGTAGAAGAATACAATAAAATAAATAAACAGAAGCTTCAATCATTGTATACTTGTGAAAGGTTGACCCTGTCTACCATTGAGGGTCAGTTGCTTGGAACTAACTCTACAGTCCTCAGTGTGATTTAATCCTTGAGATACTCTTTTCTATCTCATTTGTGCTTTTGTGTTACCATTATGCAATGCATTATGCATTGCAATAATTCTTCCAGTTTAGCTTGTTTTATGTGACTCTCTGTGTTAGCTTATTTGAAGTGTTAAAATCATGAGACCAGACATCTGATTCATGAAATACACTTCTTTTATGCATACATGAGCCTCTGATCCTGGATAGGCATATCAGAGCATATGGGTCTGTTGCTGGCAGATTTTCAGGTCAAGAAGCACTCATGGTGGACCTTACCAGGCTCCCATCCCTCAGTGATAAAGGCCATTGAAAATCTCACTCATGTTTATTATCCATATCTCAGTCACAGTTACCTTCAGAGGCTGATAGTTTAAGCCTTAGCTTTTTTTCAGCGTGAACAGTGGGATGAATCAGGGAATATTAAAAGCATCAGTAGTTTTAGAAATGAAGAAATACACAACTTGAAAGGACACCTACATCTGGCCCTTTGGGGCAACTGGTCATTAGATAGGATGGTGAATTTGGAATCCACCATCATGTCCAGCAGAATCCTGTGAAACAGTGAGCACGAGGGTGGCTATAACCAGTAGTNCCATGGAGCTGGAACCTTAACTCTTTAACTCTAAATGCACTACATGATGTTATGATGTGGAATACCAGTACCAAAAATCATAAAACCATGACACTAGGATAAGCAGCAACCAGAAGAGTTTGTGTAAGGTGCTAGTTTGAAGACACTTGAGTCCACGCAGTGTCTGGCTGGATCTTCAAGCAGGAGGGTCTCCTTTTGTCCTCCCTTTTATCTTTCATTTTTCACCTTTTATCTTTCATTTTTCATTTTCTTTCCCCCCTCTCTCCTCCCTGGCAGTGCATTGCCACCCTATTCCTGGCTTTGTTTTCTAACAGAACTTCCTGGCAGATGATCTAACTCATTAACAGTGCAGAAAAGCACTCAGATTTTTTGCTGGACATATTTGTAATGCCAGACCCAATGCCAGATGTGAAGAAGCAACACATCATGGAGAAGTGAAGTAACAGGAGAAAAAGGTGGAAAAGCAAAATAAAAACTCAGTATTTTGGGCAGTGTCAAGACCCTAAATTTGTTCACCATGTCTTGTGCTGTAAGATTAGAACTTAATTCTCGAGAATAGTAGTGACTTTTTTGGCCAGGTATGACCTTTCTGTCCCCACAGGCTGAAATGTCTGTGCTGTAGACAAGTCTAATTTATCACTTAGCTGCTACTAAAACCTTCTGAATTTTGAATTACGGTAACATGAGCTCTTCTCTTCTGACCCAGTTTGTTTAAACCAGGATTCTCTCTGCCCTTGTTAGTGTGACTCAGTCTCTGAAGTACATTCATTCCAGTATCTAAAGGCAATATCCTTCTACAAAGTCCCTTGAGAGAGGATCATTTGTATTACGGTTAGCACAACATCAGTGCTATTCGACATATTTTATAGAGACACATCCCAAGGCATTGTCATTAATCCTTGAAACATGACAAATGCTTTAAAAGCAAAACAGGCAATTAATACACTTTTTAAAAGTTAGATGGCATTAGCAATCAGAAACAAATCTAAAATCTCCCTGAGTCAATTTCAACATTTAAAATCATGATGACAGGATGTTCTTTCTCCACTCAGTTGTCACTGAATCCTTGGCATTTGCAACAGCCACGGAGCACAGACTGTCTTCAGGGCTGTAATGCATAATGAACTTGGACAGTGAAGACACAAGACTATTTAAGGCTTGGTAAACTATGGAGTAACCTTAGCATCAATCCTACAAAGGGCTGGAAGTCTACAGGGAAACATCTCTGATATAATGATATTCTGGCTGACCTTAGAGTGAAGTAAAATAACAGACAACAATGTTTCATGCTGTCTCCAAACCGGGCAGGATATCATTAGCCCAGCAAGTGAAGCATTATATTAATCATTCTTGTGCTAGAATTATCACATAGTACAAGATAAGAAATACTTTGCCTTATGGCTAACCCTTTTTGTCTGTCTACTTCTCCTTTACTCCCCCTAAACTTCCCTTTTAAGCTTAAAGACAGTTCATTTCTGAATAGACATTAGAAATGATTAGCAAGAACTGGAAGTTGCTACCATGAATGTATTTTTACTGCCAAATGGTTAGTAGAGCAGGAATTATTGCTGTTTTCACTACGGGTAATGGAAAATCAGCCTCATCTTCTCTGAGCGTTATGCTCTGTCCCTCATTGCTACGCACTCCAGGGGAGTAATGTGGGAGCTCCCTCCCTCAGTCAGACCTCTCAGTAATACTTTGTTATTTGTAGCAGTGCTTACCAGTCACAGCCTGGCACTGTGATAGTGCTGCATAGTCACCCATCAGAAAGAGCAAGGAGGCAATCCCACAACTGCGCATAGATTTACATTGCCTTAACAGATGAAAGTAGGAAACTATCCAAAAGGTCCTAAGTACCAAGAAGAGAAAAGTAACTATAAGCACTCTATAAAATGGAACCAACCATTCACAGTCCCACTGAGAGGAGACTGAGCAGCAATCCTGTGCACAGTAGCAAAGGAGCCACAGGCTTGCAGTCCTAGGAAGGGCACAAGACCAGCTCTAACCTCACTCTGTTTTCCACCTTGCCAGCATAGTCTCTTTGCTTTTATCAATGCCGAAGCCATGGTCAGTAAAAAAGTAGAGCCCTTTTCTCAAATTTAGGAAGATAATGTCTTTGGCCTGTGGTACCCAAAGGCGTATGCCGAAAGGACTAGTGTACCACATCTGCCAAGTCAAAAATTTTGTCTTGCCAAAATGGTTCATGCAGGTAGACTCTCTATTAGTATTAATTCTTCTGAATGAGTGACAGAGCACTGGCACAGGCTGCCCAGGAGGGCTGCAGAGTCTCCTTCTCTGGAGATATTCAAGACCCACATGGATGCCTACCTGTGCAGCTTGCTGTAGGGAGTCTGTTTCAGCTTGGGGGTTGTACTGCATGATCCCTAGAGGTCCCTTCCAGCCCTGCAATTCTGTGATTCTGTGATAAAATATCAACAACACTACTCATTAAGAGCAGACTCACACCACACATATATTTTTTGCTGGTTGTATTTGGCCTCTTCTGTGTTTATTTGTGTGTGTTGTCTGTGAGCAAATTACAGCATATCTCTATCTTGAAGGTTGTTATAACTAAGATATACTTACAGAAACTCACATTTCTATCTAAGCAATTGTAACAACTATCTTCAAGGCATATGTCTGGAGAGAGGAAATAGTCTTTAGAGTTCCCAAATATCAGGCCAGCAGTTTGGCTGAACTCAGTTTTAATCACTCCTTACCAAGGCAAATGAACCCTAATAATGTTGCACAAATCAGCAACTTAACAGGAACATGAGGATTTCAACTGGAAGCAATAAAACATATTTAGAAATGAAGAAAGCATATAAATCACATTACAAAAGAGATTCATAGTTAATAAAAATGGAAAGTATCAAAGATAGCCTCTGCTTTATCTAAATGGGCTCCGTGGTTCCCAGCTTCTGAAAAATGGGCATAGTGCCTCTGACATGGATGGAGAAACATGACTGAAGATCTGGGCATCTTCTCAAAGAAAACAGACCATGCCAAAGGAATGCAGGATTTAAAAGTGTCCGTAGAGGAATAATGTGATGTGAAACACTTTTTGTGAAAACTGTGCTAAACAGTGCAAAATAGATGTAGTGCCTGAGATGTAGTATCTGAAGATATTTCAAATAGAGGAGCTGCTTTTCCATAAGGGCCTCGTGCAGGCTCTGCTAGGGTAAATTCACACAAAGTTTTGTGTTGTTCTCTTAATAGAATAGATCAGCTCTTGAAAGTGAAAAAAAAAATTCAAATGGAAAAAAATAAGAGAGGATAGCAAGGTGAGGAAACAAAAAGCAGCTGTTGATGTCCCAGGAATACCAGTGGCTTTCACAGCAGTACTATAATAAAAACAGGATAAAACTGTATTCATATCCATTAGCTGATTTTCAGTATGAGAACCAATACACAGAAATCAGCGTGACTGCAGAAGAGGACTGAATGTTCATGATCAGAATTAAACTTTGGCAACACCAGCTTAAATCCAAAGCATCTCTTCCTGTTAGAGGCAGGGACCAGCTGTGATCCAGTGTATGCGACACCAGGACTGGCCTGAAAAGTCTCCTTCAGAGGAAGGAAACAATGATAGAGAAGATAAAGGCATTCTTCCAGTAAGCACTCCTCACAGCTCTCTGCCAGCCCCATTCTGCCCAGCCAAGCCTTGATTTATGTGTCTTAAAAACACTGAGCAGCTCCAAGAGCAGGCTGTGTCCCTAGAGAGCACTAGCTGAGTTAACATAAAATTCCTCAGCAGTGCTCAGCCTTTGGGGGGAAAGAAAAGCTGAACAGAAAAGCAGAATGAGGAGAGACATACAGTAGCAGACAGACTGACTGACTCCTTCAGCTGTTGAGCTGAGTGGATGTGCATTTTCCGTGGTAATTGCTGGATGTCTGAGTACTTCATCTAAAATGAAGGTAAGACAATTGCTTACTTAATTTGTACTGATGAAGTGAATTTGGCAAATGCAATGAAATATTAATATATGTGGAGAGATTCTTGGCTGAAAATGTGACTGGGCAGTATTGCAAGAAAGATGAAAACTGAAAAACAGTACTTTGCACAACAAAGCTGAGGAAAATCAGTGCACCATTCTCCCTTATTCCTCCAAACAGAGAAGTGTAAAGACTGCAAAGAAAGTCGGAATAGCTGCATGAAGTATTGGAAAGATTAGGAAAAGAAACAAGTAAGTTTGANAAATAAGGAAAAAAAAAAAATAGTTTTTTTTTTCCCTTTTTTTTTTTTTTTTTTTTTTTTCAGATGCTGGGGATTTTTCTGCTGCTGGAAGTTTCAGGCTTCTTTACCATTTTTTCCAGGTGAATATTTCTTTAGAAAATAGCATGGTACAGACTAGGCATGGATAATTTAACAGACAGTGTCTGTTGCATGTCATGGCGCTGGGTTTAAAGATGTTTTTAGATTAATTTCCTGACAGAGAAGACACTGTTCAGTGTCAGCACTGCCACTACTGTCCATGGTGACAGGAAGAAATTATGGTGTCCCTTATCTCTCTATTCAGTGGTGAAAGAGCAAGCAGTGGTGTGAGTCCACAAACCACAACTGCTCTGAGCCAGCCCCATGTGGGCAGGTCACACTCCTATGCTTCCTGCTTATCCTGGAGGTATTGCAACCCTGACTGCTGCCTAGACAACTTTGAACATGGTCTGCATGCTCTCTACTTTGCAATGTGGAGCTGACCTTTGAAGTTAGCAATAGATTCCCAGAGTCTTACTGACCTTACTGACATTCAGGACAAGAGAACATGCCAAGTTTCTTCCTGATCAGTAACTAGACAGGTTGAGTATGAACTGATATTCTTATGAATGAAAAGCAAATCTCAGAGGTTTTAGAGGGAGCCGGATGGCTCCTCTCATTTTCTTTGGAGGTCTACTTTGCTGTTTAAGTATGTTTTCACTGATGATTTTGAATGGAAATTGACAATACTTCACTTTTGCTTTTATAATGCAAAACACTCTCCCGGGACAGCCCTTCCCATCCTGTCAATTGCCGTTGGAATTCCTTTGGCCCTTGGTCTGAGTGTGATGGCTGTACCCAAAAACAGGTATAGTCAGACACACTTTTAGGTATGCATGATTTCACAAACATGTACTTTTTTCCATAGTAGTGAATAATCTGTTCTATCTTTACACAAAAACTAGTTTCACAAGAAAGCAGCTGAAGTGCCTTTCCGCAGAAGAGCAAGAAAGGTAGCTGGACCCTAGAGAAAAGAATTCTCTGGTCTGTCTCCTCTTCACACTCTTTCAAAGCTGTAGTATTTGTGTTGTAAGATAATCTGTGCTGTTTTTGTTTTGGTGAAGGTTCCAAGAAGCTTGACTGAACAGCTTAGTGCACCAAACCATTCCTCAGCTGATGCTGACTTGTACCGCTTCCATTCATTTTTCATCAGAGGGGTTATATGTCAAGGGAAGAAAACTTTGTTGCAAAATATTACACAAAATGAAAATGAGTTGATGATTTTTACAGTAGAATTCTATTGGTGCTACCTTTCTTTCTTATTTACTTTTATGTTGCATTAGTTAGGGAGGTATTGGTCAAGATTAAAGATGCGCTATGAGACTGTACTTACACTTTTTAGAATCCAAAGGAAGCCCACTTGATGCTAGATTTTGTTATATTTCTCAATAGCATCTTCGTTTGGAATAACTCTAGCAAATTCATATCAGGTATGAGTAGCCCTCTTAATAATATTAAACAAAACTGAAATCTGTCAGCACTTTCCTCCTTTCAGTTTATTGTGTAAGATTATTGAACAGACCATGTGAGTTTATGGCTCAGTCTAAAGACCACCTTGTTTTCTTCTTATTAACTTGTGGGTTTGTTACCATATTGTGAGAATATGAAGTGTAGTTAGTCTTAGAAAAAATAGTGAATGCCTCATTCTTTACAGCAGTAGAGCAGCATCCATGACTTGACACCAGTAAACTGTTTCTGCTTTGCCTTTTGATTTTCTAAGATGTCTCTTGATTTACGTTCAGATACGGAGACGGACAGTAGCAGTTTATGGGCAGTATGGGGGAAACCCCTGCTCTGGTGATGCCTTTGAAACAAGATCCTGCACCCCAACAAGGGGATGCCCAACAGAGGATGGCTGTGGTGATCGGTTCAGGTGCTCTTCAGGTACCATCCAAGAACTTTTACACCATTTTCTGGACTTTGGAGTTAAGAAATGTAACTATGTTGTCTTTGAAGTTTATAAATGAGCCATGCCACTGGAGAAACCTTGACCTACAAATACATTTAATTTAGCAGGAAGTTCTTTTTTTTGTTTGTTTGTTTTTTTCAGCCTCCGATGTGCTTGATTTTAATTTTCAATTTACTGAATTGCTTCAGAGTATGGTGGGTTTTTTTTCCATTTAATTAATAAAAGGTAATTAAGGAATGCAACCTTAGATGACACTGGTCAAAACTGTTCTGGCTATATTCAAACATCTTAGAAATCACCTGGATCCTGGACACTGAGGGACCCCAAACTAACATTAGCATCCAAGCAACTTCTGTTACTTTCACAAAAAGACACACAACTTCAGTAAGTAGATATTTATCCTAGAGAAATATGATAAAACTTGTTCTGGTGCTGTCAGAGAGATAAGAAGATGTAATCACAAGTGATAGGGCCAAAAGATGAAAGTGTAGAAAGTAAACTTAGAAACAAACTGTTTTATTAATGTATCACAGGACTTGATTGGCTGTGGTTTTCTTGAGGGTACCATGCACTATTTCTTTGTGTTTACATTTACTGTGGTTTCACAATCCCTCCTGAGCACAGATAGTCCATGGTGGGAATGGCAAACTAATTAACATAATAGGTTAAGTGGAGCAGACACGTTGATTTTAGATGATATTTAATTTTAAACAAACATTTTTTCTTTCCCCATGCATTTTTTTTTTCTCTTAGGTCAGTGTATTAGCAGATCTCTTGTGTGCAATGGAGATCAGGATTGTGAGGAAGATGGTACTGATGAAGATCAGTGTGAAGAGAAGCTGACTGTATGTGATACTGATAAAACACCTCCAAATTCAGAACTTACAGGAAAAGGGTAATGTACTGTTCGGACCTCAGTAGTACTAGTGCCAAATGCTTTCATATTTTTTTCATATTTACAAGTTCCTGCTATACAGACAGAATTCCTGAGAAAATGGTAGAGCATCCAATGTGGAAAAGTGTTCCTTACAGCTACTTCCGTCATCCTAGTGGTCAGTGCAACTGAAATGTACTAGCTCTTCTATTTGAGGCAAAGAATAAAGCTTTCTATTCTACTACTTAAATATATCTTCTAATATGTGAAATTAAATGTAAACCACTAAACCATAGCTATCAGAATGGAAAAAATGAGCCAGCAACATTCATTATTTTTGTTTGTTCTTTTTTTCGTTTAGTACTGTGGATCCGTATCTATTTCTAGTTGTGCAGTCTACCTGCAGCCTAACAGAATAATTATCTCATGTTTCTTTAGCATAGTTTTATCACTTGGAATGTGATAATATTCAGCTGTAATATAAAAACATTTTTGAATGAGTGTCCTTTTGTCTCAGTTTCACATCAATTGCTGGAAAAATAAAAATAAAATCACTTGTGATAGACATAAAATATCTTAATCAATGTGTATCCATTTTTGTTGAAAAATTAAGAACATTTTTTTCATGTGCTTATGTGTTCCTATTGTTCTACAAATGAAGGGTTGTGTGAGTTGAGTTCCCCTTCTCTTGGTAAATTAGATTATGAGCCTGGCTGCAGATAAAGCATTAAGTTATGACAGGTTGGTAATTTTTAACTCCTGTAGAGAAATTTTCTGTCTCTCTATCTTAATGATTTTTCCTGCTTTTATTCTTATAGCTTTGATGCAGTCACTGGAGAGACTAGGGGAAGAGTTATTCATACAAAAAACTTTGGAGGACAATGCAGAAAAGTCTTCAGTGGTGATGGGAGAGAATACTACAGGCTGAGTGAAAGTGTTCTTGCTTATACCTTCCAGGTATGTTTCCACTAAGTACAGCTTTATATTTAGGGTAATTATCATTATGGGGAGAATGAGAAAACTTGCAGGGTCCCTTGACAGTTAGGCTTCCCTAAATGCAGCTGAGTTAGGCCTGTTCCCTCTCTGCAGAAACCCCAGTAACTGTGGCTGTGCTTCACCTCTCACAGAATTAAATGTAGAGGGAAGAATCCTATGCCACTCTTTAGGGCTGTCTGCTGCCTGGAGTTATATCAAGCTAATACTACTGCCAATAGCAGAAAGTTTCAGTGCCACCGCAGTGTTGTGGGTCACATGAGACCAGATGCTCTGTGAACATTGTGTCAGCTCATGCTAGAAGAATCTGGTATATTAAAAACTAAAATAAATAAATTAGGGCATGTAATTATTTTAAAGGTGTATACGTAAGCTTATTATTTTGAAATAAGCTAGCTTATGTCTTGCTAAAATGGAAAGAAAAAAAATTAATTTCTTAGATATGATTTCAAATTCTATCACAGTTAGAACATAAAGCTGTCTCTTTAGAATAAGTTGCAGCTTGAATTACCTTAGGAAATATGATGTGTAAGTGGCTTTGGAATACTCTGAGGAGATCTTCCATTGAGATGCTTTATTTCAAATCACTGTCTCAGGGATTTGGTTTATCTCCTTGTATGCCAGGCAATCATTTATGTACTTTACTATGTAACATAAATACTTTATATACAAACTTATATGCATATACATAGACAGAGGGATGTCATAGAATCATATAATTATTAAAGTTGGAAAAGATCACTAAGATCATCTAGCCCAACCATCAACCCTTCACCACCATGCCCTGTGCCTCGTTAAGCCATGTCCCTTAGTACCATGTCTGCATGTTTCTTGAACACCTCCAGGGACAGTAACTCCACCACCTCCCTAGGCAGCATGGTACCATGCATTACCACTCCCTAATATCCAATCTGAACCTCCCCTGGTGCAACTTGAGGCCATTGTGTCTCATCCTATATGCAAAGCACTTCCCAGTAGTTTTCACTACACTTCGTGAAATCTGAAATTGATTCAGCCTGTAAAAAAACCTCAGATTTTTTGTACCAGGAAGGACTAGCTCTACTCTATACCATTTTTAACATCCTTTGTGAAGCTCTTTATGCAGAATTCTATCTTCCATTTTCTAGGTTAAAATTCAGAATGATTTCAGTTATGAATTTTTCAACAGTAGCTGGTCATATATGAAACACACAGAAAAGAAGAAAAACTCCAACAGTGGACGCAGTTATTCAGAGAAGAAAAATGAGCAACAGAGTCATAAGGTATGTATGCGTTGTTGGTGTAACTTGGTATTTTGCATAAATATTTCAGTCATTTTTTCATGCACATTTATAGAGAGATGCACAAATTCATTCTGCTCAGATATTTTTGGCAGAAAGTGCATGACAGAAAAGAAATCCCTTAAAATCTTTTTCAAGAAATCAATGGTTTGGTTGCCAATTAAGATGGTTTGGCTGCTGTTTTTTTCTTTCTCCATTTTACCTGCTTAACAGTAATTGGTTTATTTACTAGTTATTTTCCTCTATATCTGAGGAAGAAAAGCATCAGCTTCTTGTCATAATCAGTTAATCTTTTCCATTTTCTTCTGCACATTCTTTCAACTACCTTTGTGATAATACTGTGATTAAATTATTTTATAATATCTTTTCCTGTAATAGCACTCCATTAAGAGAGAACTTTGGTTTGTCATATATAAAATGAAGCATTTGATGAGTAATTTGCAAGTGGCTCTTGATTAAGAAGTAAAACCTTTATCTTATAGAAAATAAAATCAAGTCACAAATATATAAATATTATGGCCTCCATGCTGACAGAGGATAAGCTTGTGTTACTGCTCTAACAGTGCATTCTGAGATTTAATCTAACAAAATTCAAAACGAATTATGGGAGGCTGAGGTGACGATTACTGTGGAAGCATATAGAGTTTTACTTTCAGTATCGTCTTCAAAATAGCCATAGCACCTTAGAAGGCTCCTCTAGATAAAATCAGAGTGCAAAGGAAAATTTTTCTGGTGCCTCCAATTTGCTTTCAACAATTCTGTAAAGCTTTGTTTGGTATCTGATATCATGTCTTCATCATCTGGCTGGTAGAAAACATCCTGTTAGTAAAATGAGGCATGACTGATTTATTTTTCTTTCCCCAGAGCAGACAGATGATGGTTGTTGAGAACACTGTGGAAGTTGCTCAGTTTATTAACAACAACCCAGAGTTTCTTAGTCTTGCGGAACCGTTCTGGAAAGAACTTGCCAACCTTCCTGTTTTCTATGAGTACAATGCCTACCGAAGATTTATTGAGAATTTTGGGACTCATTTCCTACACTCTGGATCTCTAGGAGGACAATACAAAGTTATATTTTATATGGATACTGACAAAATGAAAGCAGAAGGTAGAGTAACAAGTGTTTGTTACCGGAAACAAAGCGAACACACTAGAATAAAAATTTCTTTGAATGTTCTTCCTGCTAATATCTGAAATCTAGAAAGAGAGCTGTATTTGTCATCGCATTCTCTTCATGGGCAAATGACAGACGATAAAAAGTTTCAAACTACAGTGTTTAGTCAAAAATGTGCCACTGTGGCCCAAGGTGCTCAGGGGAGCCGGGTTATCCCAGTTGTTTCAAGACATAACCAGGCAAAAATAGAGTTGTAGGGCCATTCTGAATCTCAGTTAATGTTAAAGTTTAAAAGTTGCTTAACAGTGGAGGCTGGGTAAAATATAAAAAGCAGAATAAACAGAGCAAACACTGGAGTGACATCATACTCCATGGGGAGCAATGTTGTGATATTAGAGATTGTTGAGAAAAAGAGAGAAGCAATGAGCCTTTTCCAGGTATGCCTCTCATCTATAGACTCTACAAACATGTGGACCTTCTGACATAACCTGCTTTTTAGTTGCCTTCTTATTCTTTTCTTTCTAAAACTCATTTGAAGTCAATAGACAAGTCAGAAATGACCCCAACACACTTTCTGTGTGCATTATTGTTAATGGATGGATTTATCTGCAGATATGAGCATAACAGACATGTATCAGTGCACTACATCAGGCTGGAACTTATTCATTGTGAAAAAGAAGAAGATAAAGTGCTCCAAGCTGGATGAACTGCTACAGACTTCTTCAGGTAAATGTTCAATAGTGACTTGTACAGTAATGTCTACAGCTTTCATGTCCCTCTTAAATATCTGTCAAAATGAGAAGCAGGTGTTGATAGCTTGTTGAACTGCATCTTGATGTGTTGAACTCAGATCCAAATGTCCAGTTTAAAAGGCTCCCCAGTGCCAGTAAAATGTAGCTAATGCTTTCCCAATAGCTATTAATTTCTCTGGACACATGCTAAACCAGATATTTCTTGTATATTATCCATGTAGGACTGCTTGATGCAGGCACAGATGGTTGATCTGCATCAATGAGTCCTTTGGCTACTTGCTAGTACAGATTTTGTATGTATCATTTCTATTTCCATTTGCAAATATCACAACAATGGCATTTTCTTTATTTTTCATCCCGAATCTTCAGGAAGGAGTAGCAATAAGATTAGAGGAGATCCCTACATAGAAGGAGGAAGCCCAAGTACTGTCGCTGCCCTTAGTTATCTAGACCTGGATGATCCTGCTGGGAACAGTCAGAGATACTCCTCTTGGGCCAGATCTGTGACAGATTATCCCAGAGTAATTAAACAAAAGGTAAGGATAGTTTCCTGAAGCGGAGTTGAGCAGATGGGATTACCTCGAGGGGAGAAATGATTAAGCTGTAGCTGGTGATTAATCAGGCAATAGTCTGAAATCATTTTGTATTCCAATTAATTTATAAACTAAATAAAAATTCACAGGAAATAAATTCTATGAAGTTAACATGAAGTGATATCTGCATCATCAGCCCAGCCTTTGGCAAGTCAGTACTTAAACTTTTAAAAGCCTTCAGTAACTTTAGTAGAGTTCTACCTAGGGATAAGGGATCTCCCTAACACCAGAAAAAGCCCTGTTTTCAGATAGCCCCATTTCTGAAATGCATATTGGCAGATCTGTGCAGCTTCCACTCAGCTTGTCGGCTTCTCTGTATCCTTTCTATCCCTCTTCCTTTTCTCTGCATGCAGAAATTTGATATAACAGAGTATTCTGGTGCCCAAACACGCAAAGTTGATCATGACCATACTCACCACTACCTTGTTTAAACCCCTTTTGGAAGCAGGCCATATAGTGAAGAAAGGTATGATACTAGAGGTATTGTCAGGGGGTTTTCAGTTAATGCAAAATGTTTTTGCTTATTGTTGCCTTCAGTCACTGATCAGTGTAATGAAATGATATCCAGGCTTTTGGACTGGAAATAGTTTGGTGAGGATTAGGGTTTTTGTACCTTGGTGATCTGTTTTATGGTACACATTTATCACAACCATAATATCTCAAATACTTTTAAACATGTCTAAGGTAACTAGTAGCTCTAAGGGATGCTGTTTCAGAAAAAAAAATCCAAAAAAAAAGATGAACATTAAATATTAATGTAAGAATTTATATACATAGGAAATTAGAGCATCTTTCAAGTCGCATGAGTAGGAACATATGTCACCGACTGTCTCACGTGACAAAATATACACTCTTCTATCTCTAGTATAGCTATTTAATAACAATGTTTCTCTGTTGTGTGCAGCTAACACCCTTATATGAGCTGGTAAAGGAAGTGCCCTGCTCCTCAGTCAAAAAGCATCATTTAAAACAATCCATTGAAGAATATATGGCTGAAAATGATCCCTGCAAATGTCAGCCGTGCCAGAATGGGGGTGAGGTGGCTGTGGAAGGAACTCAGTGCACATGCTACTGCAAGCCTTACACCTTTGGAGCAGCTTGTGAGCTGGGAACTCTTGTGCAAGATCAACCAGGTCAGCACTTTTAAGTTTATGGGAGTTCAGAATTGGCATACGTGTTCTCTTGCTTCTGGAGTCTCTCTCTGGCTGCATGAACCACTGCTGCCCAGCATTCAGCACAGGAGGGTCTTCACATGAGCCTGAGGCTTACTTAGCATGTCCAAGCAGTACTTCACAAAGAACTGATTGTATTATTATTGTTAAATGCAGTGGACAATATTAACAACTTGAAATGCAACCTTCTATAAGTAAGTAAATAAATAAATAGGAAGGAATATTAACATAAATAGGAAGGAATATATTCTGAATGACCAGGTATCAATAATGTTTAAAAATTATGTTCTTTAATTGTTTTACATGGCTGTAGCTGTCTTTATGTTGTCTTAGATGGGTAACTAATTTCAAGTCCATGGAATTACAGTTACAGAAATGGTGAGTTTGGAAGAAATTAGATTATTGCTGTCTGGACCGTTCTGTAAGGTCATACTGTGGCTCATCGTTAGCTTGTTGGGTTTTTTTGTTTGTTTGCTTGTTTGTTTTTAAGGACAACAACTCAATTGAGCCATTTAATGTGAAACATTCTCCAATGTTACATAGGTGTTGTTGATGGACACTGGAGCTGCTGGTCTTCCTGGAGCTCTTGTTCAGGGGAAAGGAAAACCAGGAGCAGAACCTGCAGCAACCCCCCTCCAAGTGGTGGAGGGAAGGACTGTGTAGGAGAACAGCATGAGAGCAGGCCCTGTGAGGATGAAGAGCTACAGCACTTTCGGTAAGCAGAAAAGAAACATTTGGAGCATGAATACAGGGAGCATTAAAAAAATCCAAAATCTAATCCAAAACACCAAGTAAGCTATTGAATTCAGGGAGAAGATCACTTGTTGGGCTTTCACATTTGAGCTGAAACAAAATGAAATCCAGAAGTCTTGATTCTGATAGAAAGTATGACTAGAAAATGGGGTAAAAACCAGTAAATGAGACACTATTCTGTCCAGTACTCTCTCAGACATCTGGGCAGTGCCTGCCTTATGTATAATCATGATGTAAATGGGACATATGGCAGTCTTGAAATCAGACTTCTTTGGAATGGTAACATTTTGGAAGGAAAGCTGAATTCAAACTTAACCATACTTTTGTTTACTTTATAGCTTTATTGAGCCACATTGTTTTGATACATCCATAACTCCTACAGGCTTCTGTTCACCTCCTCCTCCCTTGGCAAATGGTTTTGTTCGAGTAAGTTATTTCTACTACTCCATTATTTGTGCTATCCCTGCCAGATGTGTTTCAGCTTCGGTAAATGCAGAGGTCCACTTGCAGCTATGTGTTTATCCTGGTAAGCTCAGTATCACAAATACTGCATAGCAGCTTTCTCAGCAGTTTTCCTTGGCTGAAATTTACAAGACATTTGCCAAGACTTTTTATTAAGAATAAAAGCAAACCAGAAAGTCATCCAGAAAACAGAAAATCTTTAGTTTTCAGTAGCATGCTGCCTATAGAATAAAGACATCTACTTGTTCCATATCCTAAATACATATTAAAAAACATCTCCACCTTGTGAATTACATATTAATATAGAGAAAATAAGAGAGAAGACAGCACAGAGACTATGCAAGGTCATCCAGCAAGCCCACAGCAAAATTGTAAACAGATTTTAGGAACCTTCAATTTATACCCTGTGATTCACCATTACACTTCCTTATTCTCTGTTGAAATTATGATCTGTAAAGGTATTTGTGCTGGTTAAATTGGGCCTATATATCAAGGGGAAAAAAATTCTTCGGAGTATGGATTACCTCTTCTTTATTTCTGCTCAATAAATAGATAGAAGTGTTCGTTACAAACCCATTAGTTGTCTCTGCACAGCTGCGACCTGAGGCAAGTTCCTAAATTTTGTGCTCTTTCTTTTGCTAGTGATTTTTTTCTGTAATCAACAGTTGTCCCCCATATCAGTACTTTTGGTTCAAAAACTAAAGGTAAATCCCCGCACTTTGACATGTAGTCTCATTTTTTTGTAATAGGGAGATTTTTCATATAGTGGAGAAATATATAAAATGACAGATGATGTGTGTCCTGAAGTTCAGCTTTTATGAGTGACTGTTATCACATTTACCTTGAAGGAACTGATAATACGCCTTCCTAAGAATTAGCAAAGCCATATATTGTTCACTGATCCACTTGTAAGGCTGGCTGTTTAGGAGTTTGTATTCCTCCTCTAATACTTGATAACTGGTATATTTGCAGACAGCTTACACACTAGCAGGATAGCACTGTTCCATCACTGATGTGTCACTGCCAGATCCCTGCAAAAAGTGATCTCAAACCTAGTGCTATTTTAATTTGGTAAATTAAGGTAGCCAGAATACTCTGTATTTTGCTGATTTTTTTTTGTTTTTTTTTTTGCAACATCTCCATTTTGATCACATCTTCTTGCTATTGATAACCAACACTGCTCACAGTATTCCAGAGACTCTCAGTAGTATGCTGTGGAGTAACATTAATCCTTCTCATCCTCAGCATCCCAGGATCAGGTGAAGTTCAATGCTTCTGATGGCTTTTAGATTATATATGTTAAATGACATCTATTTTCTTACAGAATGCTGAAAACTCATATCCTGTTGGGAGAAGCATTGTTTATGCTTGCAGACATGGATATTCTCTCATTGGTAATCCTGTTGCTAAGTGTGGCAGTAATTTGGAGTGGCAAGTTGGAGACAGATATTGCCAGGGTATGTCTGTTTCTCGTTTTGAAATACAACTTGATTTTTGAATGGCAGTGAAACTTACCTGGATGTCTTCTTTCCCATAGTAACAGGGGAAATGCGCACTTGTATTTCCTAGATCCCTAGAAAGAGTTTGGTCTATGTATAACATACATAGCCACATTTACTGTATATAATAGAAATGTGTTCGTGAAGTCTGGCTTTAAGGAAGGCAGGAAGTGAAACAAGGAGAAAAGTCCAGTCCAAGGATTGCTGTCTGAGGGAAAAACTTCAGCACTGGACAACCACAAAGCTCTCAAGTAACCAACTTGTCATGAAAGCACAGCTCCAGGGATTACTTTACATCTTGGACAGTCTCCTCACTCCACTCTTTTTCTCTTAACCAGTCAGTCATCCTTAGGGTGACTTTCTGACACAAGCATTTTTTATGATTCACTATTGAGTGGGATTAGAGACTTTCCTCTCTCCTTTCCCCCTTCCAACCATAACTGACTGCCTCAAAGGCTAGTCCACACTGATTGAACAGCACCTAACTGTGCATCAGAACAAAGTCCTTGGGATGTTCCAGGGCCCTGTTTTTATGACCTTTCCGTACTATTGTTACTCACTGGTATGAATACTCAGCAGAACCGTGGGCCAGACCTGCAGGTAGCAGGAGGAGATATCATCAGTGGATCCTTGGTACTGCACATACACTTTCCTGGTGTGATGAGTTAATAGCTCGTGCTAACATGACCAGTGTTTACCTACAGGAGCATCAGCTAATCTTATGATTCAATTTCTTAAGATATTTAGGAGGAGATAAAACCCTTTTCTGCAGCCCAATGATTCACTGTGGCTATTTCAAATGCTTCACTCCTTAGAAACTGCTTGTCTCCTGCCACTCCTGGAGGGAGGGTTGCAAGGAGAGCCATGGAAACCTTCATATGAGATTGGTGAGAGAATAACTCTGTCCTGTCCACGTGGCATGCATCTAGAGGGGGCACACTCCATTTTGTGCGAGCCCAGTCTCAAGTGGACTCCTGACATGAAAACTATCCATTGCAAAAAGGCAGGTAAGCCATTGCAATCCTCCAAACACAACACAGGAGTTTGTTTTCTGGGGAGACAATTGGTGGTAAAGATAGAAGATACAACTGTAACTGGCATGGCTATTACCTGAGCACATCTCTTACCCTTCATGCATGTTGTCTTCTGGTCAGCCAGCTGCTGCCTGAGGTGGCCTGATCTAAGGTGAAGGGCAGGTGACAATCAGGCTTAGACCAAAAGGGCAGCAACCTCTGAGTTTCCCATTCTCAGTCATTTATCACTGTATCAAATCTACATGCACATCAACCACAAGAATTTCTGAGAGATTATCATATCTGTACATTGCTCAGCTCACCACTGCTGAAGTACGAAAGTACTAGACCCAAAGGACCACTGATGCCAACTTCCCAACTCTTTAATCTTAGCCTTAGGGACCTTTTTTACATCATGTATTGAAATTCCAGTAATAATTAGAAAGAGTTTCAAATGCTTCCATCTTTAGATACAACTTGTGCCTTGCTTGTGGGAACATTACATTTGTGCAAGAGTTAGAAAAAATAGTGTGGACTAAGGTCTGTAAGATGGAACTTTAGTTTTCATTACCATCAGCACATAACTATTTTAAGACTCACTATTCTGACATAAGGCTTTGAAGCCTTAGCTTTTCTGGTGCTGGTAGTGAAGCCATAACTCTGAAACCTAATGATAAAGCTGTTGCTAGCTATGATTCAGCATTGCCAAGATTAGCAGAGACAGACAGCTGTTGCAGAAACGAGGTGGATATTTGAGCTTGAACATAGTACCAGACTCTGTCCATCTGACTCATGACCTATGGATAAATTAATGTTCAGTTACTT
Organism: Odontophorus gujanensis; assembly: GCA_013399175.1. Classification (NCBI taxonomy): domain Eukaryota; kingdom Metazoa; phylum Chordata; class Aves; order Galliformes; family Odontophoridae; genus Odontophorus; species Odontophorus gujanensis. The sequence continues at coordinate 54,113 of VXAB01008138.1, read as the reverse complement.
TGTAAAGCATATCATATATTTTTAATAGTTTTGATTCCTTCTATGTAGTAGATACGTTTAATGAACATGCAAGATGTGATTTTGTGTTAAGGCTGTATAATGCAGCACCTTTTATGCTCAGCTGATAGGATTCTTTAAAGAGTAGAGCATTAGCAGACCTTGTTTTCTGACCCTTGGCATTGTTTGTGTTCTTTTACTTCAGTTCCCAGTGTGAAACCAGAAGTGACAGAGCCTAAATGTCAGCCATGGGAGAAAGTGCAGCAGTCGCAATGTGTGTGCAAATTGCCCTATGAGTGTGGGTAAGTTCAGGCTGGATTTAGCAATGACCTTCTCATTTTATTCAAGTCCAATTAAATTTCTTAAGTTTTCATTCCATGACAGTTTAGAAAGCTTTACTCATGAGAAACAGACATTGTACATTGTTTGCTTTACAGCTCAATCCATGTCCTGCTCATCACTTACCTGCCCTGTCAGAGCTGTCAGTGGGTTTTAGCAGTTTTGGAATTCGGTTAGATGACAGAAGGTGAAGGGATAATTTGAGTTCCACTCGATCTGTGAGATAGATGGAAAGAGATAAAATTATATTTTGAAGATTTAGAAGATGGAGAAAAAGTTAGAACAGAGACCCTTGGGACATAAAGCATCAAAACAGTAAGGTAAGGAAATAAAGCAGCTTTCTTTTCCCTGCTAGGGACTGGAGCATTGCTAACGGCACAATAATCCAATTTCCCGTTTGTACAGCCATTTGTGCAGATCAGTTATGTCACCTTTCCTGACCTCATAACTTGCAGACCAAGGTTTATTTCATATTTGATCAAAGCCTACATTAAGCAATAAGCAATGCAGGACAAAGGTATGGAAATTAGTCAAACTGTCAGTTCCTTGCAAAATGTTGAAGTAACAGAATCAAAACAGAGAATTAACAGGAAAAGACCCCTCAGACCATACTGTGCTGACAGCCAGGTGTGCCAAAGAATTCAGCATTCCAACATCTGGTTTTCAAAGATCAGATAAAGTTTCCTGTGTAGTCACTGCTGAGCTTTAGACATGATATCCAGTCAGCTTAGGTCACAGGCAGGAGCTAAGAAGTTTAGAAACTTTAGGACAACAGACTGGATTTGTCCTTTTATTATATAGCAGGGTGAAGATATTTTGAAGTCCTCTCCAGTGATTTGAAAGTAGCAGAATTTCTCAGTGGAGTAGAAGTACTTTTCCCATCAGCCTTAGTGCTCAATAATGCCTTGTATGGTGACTCTAACTGTAAGCTGAAATTAACACAATTTGAATATCTTAGAATTACAATTGGTTATTTTTGTTCAGGTTTTGTAGATCCACAGGATTCTTCCCTTGTATTTGAAGACACTGCTTTGCACAAGTGCAAGGTTTGTAATAAGCCTGTTAAAAGTCTGTTCCCATATTTAAAGTAGTCAGTTGTTTTACTAACCTAGTCCTACACATTTTGTCTCAGTACTCTCTAAAGTGAGGCAATAATATCTTCTCTGGTTCATGGATGCACTGAAGTTATTTTGGGGGAGTCCACAACATTGGGAAGGGCTTAGATAAGAGCGCAATAACATTGTAAATCTAATGAAGTACATTTAGTTATGCATTTAAGCTTCAGTTAAAATTAATCTACTGCCTCCTGTTTCTATTTTTTTAATTACATTTAAAATGGCAGGAAGATAGATAGCAGTCATTTCTGTTGCTGATGCTGTCTCTTTGCTGTCTTGAAATAACACATCTAATAATAGAAGGATAAGTCATCATCTGTCAGAGCAGACCAATCTGCCAGCCTATTAGTGCTGTAGGACAAAGACATGTCAGTAGATCTTGGTCCTTCCTCAGAATGCAGAAGTAACCCAGTTTGCTCTGCTCTGGTAGTGACACTCAGCAGCAGCCACTGCTTAAGAGGTGGGAACAGCCCACATGGGAAGAACCACTGTGGCCTTAGAGCCATCACAAACCCAGTGACAGCACAAGAACCTCACAACAATGTGGTGAGGGGTCTTTTGTCTCTCATGACACAGTGCCTTAGGTTACATCTACTTTCACCAACTACAGCCAGAGGATGATTCTGGTCAATAGAGCTGTTGAATCACTAAAGCAGCTCCTAGCAGAGGTTTTGAAAAGGGTCATCTCCCATGTAGCTCCAAATACAGCTCAGAAATTGTAACTGTGAGGGACCAACTCTGACAGGCCAATGGTTTTGGTCTCCCTTCGTGGACAGAGAGAACATAACAGTACGAACACAAGCTTTTCTGTTTGGAAGGGTCTGAGGTTAGGAAAGGGTCATAGCGCAGCTAGTGCATTAAGATGGATGAAACCTCAGCTACTGGAGGCAAAAGACTATCACCACACCGAAGCACAAGATTTAAGAAGTTTTCAGTACTCCCCCATCTTGTTTTTCCTTTTATTTATTTATACACTTTTATTAGACACATTTATTTGCATAGCATCCACTTCATGGCTTATGTTATATTAAAACTTATGGTCTTGGATACCGTTTTAAGAAGTTAATCATTTCCAATTCAGTTTCTCTTTTAGTTTCAACTAAAAGTTACCCATCTCTCATAGCATGGAGAAGAAAGGGAGAGAAAGTATATGCTGACTTAAGCTGCAATTTCATTTTTCATAATAAGTACTTCAGTAATGGTGTGTTTGTTCACCCTACCCAGGCAGAAGTTGTTGAATTTTTTCAGGTTCCCTTTACACAAGGACTCTTCCTTGGTTCTAATGATTTTTATTGCATTTCTCTGAGCCCCTTGTAACAGTCTTTCTAAATGGGTAAAAACTACAGAACTCTCTTATAAGTACAGATGTGCTATCCTTTTTCTTACGTATCTGAACGTGTTGATTTCCACAGACTTCTCCCCAGTTGATCCTACCATAGCAAATAGGTACAGCAGTCTCAAAATAACTTGAAGTATTACTCCACTGCAACTACAGATTGTCAAAATGGAGCATTCATTTCTTGTTTGTTTCCCAGCAATCAGATTTCCCTGTGTTCAACCAAGCGATGAAATCAACCTCCCCTCTGCTGCTGATAAAGTGGGGAAAAGGAAGGACACTAACACACTCCTATCTGACTTTTATCTTTTCAGCTAAATTAACCTGCCTCTCCTACAAATTTTTGTCCTTTAGGCTCAGATACTGAAATTTACCATTCTCGGGCAAAGATAAAGGTCTCTGAGCAATTTTAAACGCAATAAACATCTTAAAGATTACATCCTTCCACTGGATCGCACACTGTTATTCCAAATTTAAGCTGATATTCAAAAATTAAGAATTTCCTGTACCCTTACCTGCAAAGATAGCTTCGACATCAAAAATCAGTGCACCAGCATCTCATAGGTTGTGCAGCCATACAAGAAATTGATGTAATGGAGAGAGATGCATGTTTTCTGATATTAGCTGCTTGGCATTATGAATCTGTTGGGTTCTTGCTGTGCCTCAGAATAGAAGAGTTAAACTAATTTTTTATATTAACAGAAGGTCAGTAAAGAAAATACAGGCAACAAATTTAGCAACCAGTATTTTGACTCAGCACCATAGTTAAGGGGCCCATGGCAAGTGAGGACAGTAACATCACAGGGGATATAGCACAATTAGTAAACCTTGAAGGCATTTGCTGTTGCAGAAAGTTCACAGGATCAGCTGATAAACTGTGCCAAACTGTGTAAGTCTTAAAGGTGCACTATGTTACAAATAATTTAAACTTTCCATAAATCCAACCCTTTTAGGAGGCTTCAGAACCACCAAAGAATAATTCCCAGATGCTGGAGTAGGCACTTTTTTCCAGTCTGTCATTCAGAAATCTACCAAAAAATTCCTAAACCTTTCTTATCTCCCAGGGGAGAAATGAAGAAAAAAAAAAAAAAGGAAAAAAAAAGGAATTCAGTGCTTTCAGTGCTTGATCAGTTGCATTGTTGGAGTAAGGACTTTCATACTAGAACTTCTCTCTTCCAGATTCCTCTTCCCCTCTCTGACAAACCACTGTCATAGCAACCAGTTTCCCTCCCCTACAGCCTTGTGACACTTACTGGGTCCATTTACCCATTCCTCGTCATCCTCTCCCCCCCATTACACCTGCTTTGCTGAGACTGAGCCTCAGAACTGATCCGTAGGAGCTTAATTTTTCTGTAAGAGTGTTTGTGAGCTCAAAAGGAGATGTGCAGAGTGAGAGGAATCTTTGAAGATGTACTTGGAGCTCTCTGTCCCTCAGGAGCATCTCCACTCTTACACCCTGTGCACTGTGTGGGTAAATGGAAAGCAGGGTTCTGAGCACCCCACACCGATGTCAGTGGCTGAACTGAGAACAAGTGGAGGAGTCTGGGTTTTAGGATTAAAGTGCAGTAATAATAGAAGGGCTTTTTTCTATTCCTCCTACACTTAAAGCATGAAACATACATGATAATAATTTCCTGGAATTGTCCCCACAGAAAATATTGTTAAAGGTTGTTTAAGAATTGTTATTACTATGCTTACCAGCTAATTTTGGGTGGGTGTTGGTACAACATCTGAATTTCAGGGAACAAAAAGCTGAGCTCCCTGGGTAAATAAAGCAGATTGCTCCTAAAATTTCTGTGGATATGTATCCATATCTTGAAAAATATCTGTGCCCTCTAATGTTCATTTTATATGGTAAATGCTCAGGCTTTGAATGGACAGTGGAGGAAAGTTCCTTCACTATATTCTCATCACTTATAATTAAGAAAAATAGGTCTCTCTAAAAGTAATACCTCTTATTCATTTCCACAGAAACTGCAACAGATACAAGGAACACAATAGCATTATTTGATAGTGCCATTTTTTCCACGTGGAGGAATTTAGCGACACACCTTTGCTTCATATGCACTTCCATGTCAGACACCATTGTGTCAGACTGCTCCTCTGCTGCTGTCTCACAGCAACAAAAAGGAATGGGATATTGGTGGGATGGTTCAGCCTGTTCTGCTGTACCATTAATATCCATCTCTGACATAATGAAATAGGAGGCATTACTTTCAGAGCAGCCCTTGCAATTAGAGGATATTTTAATTTATAAATGTGAATACATATAATGATGTGTATATGAAATGTTGCAAGTATGGACTTGTGTGTATGCATGTACAGCACAGTAGAGAGCAGTTGAGGTCTGAACTCTTCTAAATGAGAAGTCTCATCCTAACTGCTGCTGATACCAATGGTAAAATACCCAGTGATATCTCTGTTCTTCAGAGGGGACAGGTGCAACATCATGTGGGAAACAAAAGTCTGAATTATTCATGGATCTCAGTCTCAAGTTCACCTCTGCTTTCTTAGGATGTACCTCACCGAAAGGCAAAAACAGAATTGAACAGTGAACGTTTTCCATTCTCTCAGCTCTTTTTAAGACATACCAAGATAAACACTTCTAAATGATGTGATCCCTGCTTTTTATTTTCAGTCCTTCCCTGGACATCTGTGCCACAGATCCAAGAACAGAGAGAAGCATACCTTTAACTGTTTGCAAGATGTATGCCTTAGAGTGCACGGGCAGAAAATATTCTCTTACTAAAGCAGCAAATTGCAAAGCACCTCACACAGCTGAGAAATCATGCGGGTCATGCCGCTCATGGGAAAAATGTGAAGGTGAGAGATTCTTCATGATTTTAAGTGAAATTGTTTATATGAACAAAGTGAAGTCCATATCCCCATTTACACAGTGGCAGTGGCCCTGTGCTGGTGCAGCACCTCCAACGCTCCAGCAGCGTGGGGCATACACAACTGCTGGGCAGGTTCAAACCATTCACCCAGGGTTTGGTGTTCAACTGTGGCAGGAAGGAAAAGAAACCCTTGTGGGAGATAGTAACAGAATGAGTAGTCTACAGGAAAAGCTTATTACCTACTCCCTGCTCAGTGTGTTCCCTGATTTCATGTTCCTCAGGATGATTTGGTTGAAGCTCTTGCCTTACACTTTTCTCACTGTTTTAAATTCTCCAACTCAATACAAGCAGGAGTCTTCACTGCCTTCAGGAACAGCAAGGCTTTTCCTGGAACTGGATGAGCTGTCTCCCCAGCTTTATCTGTGGCAAGAAATTGAATGTTTCATTCTGTGTCATCTAGAAAAGCCACCTGTATTTGTTTGTACTTTGCCGCATATCCCCAGTTTCTTATATTGTGAGCAAAGGTGAAGGAATATTCCCCCAGAGGAAAGAGGCCCAGTCTATTGCAATCTCGTGTTCAGTGGAAGTTCTCAAATTCCCTGATCTAATTTCCCTGAGTGTCCTCCATTACAGTGCATTTAATGGAGAGCTGGAAGAAATGGGAAGATAAAGAAGTAAATAACATTTCCAGAAGTGTCCCAGATAGAAGACACAGTTATTGTCATATTTTGACAGTAAAAAAGATTGTTTGATAGGAATTTGTCTATTTTGTCTACCAACATTGAACAGACAAAAATAATACCA